>JARJLE010000738.1:0-18487 GCA_029289555.1 Mycena latifolia
CTACGCTATCTAGCGCCAGCTCATCCACTCATCGACGCGTGCATCCACGAGCTCCTCCAGCGCGCACACGAGCTCGTCGTCAAGCCGTTCGAGCTCCTCCAGCGTCTGCACCCCCACTGTCTCTCGTCTTCGGCTCGCTCAAGCTCGACAGCCTCATCCTCGAGCACTGCGCGTTCCTCGAGCACCCGCGTGTCCTCGAGCACCACGCGTTCCTCCAGTACCCCCGTGTCCTCGAGCACGCACGCCAGCTCATCGCGATCTCCTCAAGCGCGCACTCCACCAGCGCTGCGTCCTCCAGACTGCGCAAGCACTGGTGCGCGACATGATCGCGGGGCGCGTCCCTGCAGAACGTTTATGAGACGACGCAGCTGTACGCGGTGGGTGCGCTGTGCGTCGCGTGCCTCGGGCTGCAGTGCGTCGGGTTCAACAAGGCGATGTACGGCGCGGTGTGCGGAGCAGGCGGTGAAGTGTGCGCTCGCGGGCAAGTGGACGGGCACGCCGCCGCCGCGTCGCTAGGGTGGAAATCCAGGCGCAAGTTATCTTCAATGGTACTCTACTCTGTCCATAATATAATTTGTTTCTTGAATGAGTACAATAATATGGTAGACGCGACGGTTTGACGATTTGAGACCTCCCTCAGTGACGATGATCGTCACCGAGCTAACGATGAGCTGCCGCTCCCCTGCCGCTCATCTGACGATGATCCGCGGATGAATTTCGGTGGAGCCGAAACTTGTACTTTCGGCTTTCCTTTCGGCTGAGTCGAAATGAGAACCAGAACCAGTTGTTTCGGTGATGCCGAAACGGAAGCCGATTTCATGGGTTTCAGATGTCGTATCGGCACATCTGAAATCAGAAAAATCGGCTTCCGTTTCGGCGGCACTGATGTGTTGCGTTTCGCCGCGTATTCCGGCACAGCCTACACGCAAGCCGATTCGTCGCGTATCAGCTGGTCCGAAACGTATCACGAATTTCCCCATTTCCGACTTGATTTCGGCTCAATCGATTCCAAAAGTTTCAGCTCTCATTTCTGCACAACCGATTCGTAGAGTTTCGGATTAATTATCGAAACTAACATCGGGCTGACCGAAATTTCGCTAATTCCGGTGTGTATATTCCAGTCTCTTTTTCGCCAGCGAATTGATCGATTGTCATCATATTCTACCGGGCGAAAAACGTGACTGGATTCGAGTCTACACTGCCGCATTCCCCCGACCATACTCTTTTGCGCTAGCGATGGCCTCTGATCTTTTCTCGGCATCCCCAATCCCCCGTGCTAGCTTGCATGTTGTTTTCATGTTGTTGTTTCATGTCATCCTCAGTAGTATTGCACGCAATGTATTAGACTGGAATGTATTTTTAGCCCATTATTTCACGTCGATGTCCCGGTCCGAATGCCTAAGCGAAAGGTTTGCCGAGGATCTGTGCTTAACAACCGCCAGGCGGGATCTTTGATGGAGCCACTAGCTCTACCGCTACGGCTCGACCACTATCCCCTCTACAAGCCTCTCATATATAGGGGACATGGCTATAGCTCTACTGCTCTACTAGCCTCCCTATCACTCCCTGTAACCAAGTGTGTTTCCCAGATGCGCTGTCTGAGGTCTCAAGCCCCTGGGTACTTACGCTGAATCCTACCTACAGTTGAAATCACCTTCGAGCGAGAAACGCGCCTGCCCCCGAATCTGTCGCTGGGACGTAACTGATTTCGCGAAGCACGCCGACGTCACGACCAAGGTCGGACCACTACAGCCACGTATAGTCCTAGTGCGTTTGCCTCCGCAGTCGCTTATTTTTCGGTACGAAATTCGTCCTCTGCAAAGCCCGCTTAAAACCCCTGATATTTCTCCAGAGGTCGAAGCTCGGCGCGGATATTTAGTATCACACGCGCCCTGATGACAAGCGAAAGAAATTATTCATTGGACCCCCGGCTTCAAGAACGAAACAACGTTGCGCAGGATTTTCCTATGGTGTCACCGATGCGAGCCCTGGCGACCGAAATGCTCCTTGAAATTTTTTCTTGGACAGCCCCAGAACTCGACGACGTCACGATCCCCCCTTCTAACGGCCAGAGTCCCTGGAATATCGCTCGTGTATCCAGTAAATGGAGGGCTATCAGCCTTTCTTTGCCCTCAATCTGGTCAAACATCCATGTTCGCGGTCATCTTCTACCCCGTGCAGTCGAGGCTCTAAAGGTGCAGCTCGAGCGCTCGAACCCTTATCTCTTGAGCGTCATTTTTGCTTCTGACGCCGCGGCATTCAATCTCCTCCTCGACCATTCCATGCGCTGGAAAACAGCCGAATTGACCCTTGAAAAGTCCATGATACCCGCTCTTGACCGGATTTCGGGGCGCCTTCCTGAACTTCGCCGCTTCAAGTTGGACTATACAGGTGCCAGAGCCGGTGCTAGTGCATGCAGAGTTTTCGAAACTGCGCCTAAGCTATTCGAGGCCATAATCCTCGGCGATCCAGCTCTTCCGCTGCCTTTCGCGCAACTCATCCGTGCGCGTGTTAGAATATCTTTGGCGCCCCAGGTCCTCGCATCGGGGCATCATCTCCTCCAATTGAGTCTGCATGGCTTGCCAGACACACCTGACAGCCCCGTAGAGCTGCCTCGCCTCCGTATGTTGCTGGTCGGCAACGGCGAGTTCCTCAAGTCCCTAATCCTCCCCGAATTGGAGGAACTCCTCATCGCTGCCCACTGCCTGCCCGTGATCTCCATGATCCGGCGCTCGCAATGTCGTCTCCGGAAATTGTGCTTGATTCGGTGCTCCGTCGAGGAGGGTCTTGCCGTCTTGGACGGCATCCCCACCCTCGTCGAGCTGCGCTGGCCGGCTTCGAAAGAACTGCTGGCTCGCATGATCGATTGCCCTTCCGTGGTTCCCGAGCTGCGTACCATGTGGCTTCTCCAGTTCGAGTCTTTCAAAGAAGAGAAGCTCCCCACCCTTAGCCTCGTAGAGCTGATGGAGTCACGGCGAAGCCCCCCGCTTTCCCTTCGCGTGCTTGATTTTATTGTTGTTGGGAAAAGCTCTGATATGGTCGAGCTGGAGACGAATCTCCAGCGCCAAGGGATCGACGCTGAATGCTTGAATCGCCGGCCTTCTTTACACAGACACACTGAATACACCAACACATATCCTTGAATATACTTGTCCTCATTTGTAACGTACTCGTAAAACCCGATTCGATTAAGGAATACTAATAAACCCCTTGTCTTTCCAATACTGCATCCACCGCTCCGCATCCTTCGTGCTCAACTGCTCGGCCAACCGCATCGCATCGCTGAGCGCCTGCGCCTTCAGAGTAGAGAATCCAGTGCTCGCACTTCCCCGGCCGGCCACCGCCGAGGTAAAGAAATCGAGTAGCTTGATACCGGGCTGCAGTTGAAGATTAGAATCAAAAAAGGTATTGGGATCTTAGAAAGACAACGCACAATATTTTAATATCCTCGGCCGTCGCGTGCGCAGAACGTGTCTCGAGCTGACGGACCCAGTCAATGAATGGTATGAGAGGGCGTTGCGCGATGCGGGCCATGCTCGACATGATAGTGTCCCAGGGTACAGGCCGTGGATGAACCAGGTTAATTGCAAACGGCGGGCGTTCCGCACATAATGCTGCATCAACGATCGTACGAGCCACGGCCTCCGGAGGGATCCATGCCATTACACCGGACGCATTAGAGGGGAAGCTTCCCAGCGCGATGCTGGATTTCACAATGGCGGGGACCCAGTCGGTGGTCGACCAAGCACCGTTGGTCGCCGCTCCAGTGACCTGCCCTATCCGGAACGAGGTCGCCTGAAGACCGGACGCTGCTAATATCTGAAAAAATATGTTAATTCCAACACCGACCTAAGAAGAAAACTACTTACCCGCTCGGAAATGTACTTGCTCTCACCATAACCGCTACCCATAGCAACAGCTGCGTCGAGTTGTAGTTCTTCGGGGAACGGGCCAAGATTTTGATCCCATCCCTGCGCAGATCCGACGGACGATGTGAATAAGAAACGAAGAATAGAAGCATTTGACGATCGGCGCGCCAAATCAATGAGGTTGCGAGTTCCTTTTACGTGAGGCTCGAATGTAGTTAGCGACTTGTTAAAGTCCAACGTCCAGGCGTTGTGGATGATCACGGTAATCGTGTCGCGAAGCTGCAATATCAAGTCAATACAGCATCTCAACTAAAAAGGAGTTAGACGTACCGTGGTGTACACATTGGCAGTTAGCCCTAAATCAGCCTTTGACGTATCGCCTTCGAGATACACCAGCTTCTTCGAGGATAGTAACTCGACGTCCAGAGCATGATCAAGGAATGCATCTTTCTGGCGATCCGGAACTGAAGCACTGCCCTTCCTGTTGAATGCGTAGATGCGTCCAACCGAAGCAAGTCCGAGAAGAATCTCGAGGAGGTGGGAGCCGAGGCCACCCGTTGAGCCCGTGAGAAGCACCACTGCTCCACCAGACGGAGGGGCGGTCTTTAGTTGAACAATGGGTTCGTCGAAACCTTCGCTGTACTTCGCAATCATCTCCTCGATTACAGCTTTCTGCCCGGGATCCAGATCTGATCCAGTAGATTTGTCGGATGCCAAGAGCTTTATAATGGCACTGGCCAGCTGCTCGATTGACGGATGGGCGTAAGCGAAATTCTGGGGAATCTTCTGGGCGGCAGCTTTGGCTGCCTCATCCCCAGAATTTTTCAACGCGCCGACGATGCGGTGTCGCAAGAACGTTGCGTTGAGGCTATCGAATCCCTGGTCAAATAGGTCGCGCCCGCCGCGTATGTCCCGCTCTGCGAGCAGACTGGCGTGCTTCGTGAGCCAGAGTTCAAGCTCGCGGGGGGCCCACGAGGAGGGAGGCTCGATGTCACTGGCCGCGTTGCCGCTGGCTTCGATCGTCGCATAACTATTAAACTGCGTTAGCAATGCATTGCACGCCTGAAGAAGTGAACCATTTACAGTGTCTCGATTTCCTCTTTGTACAACCCGATTGTCGCTTTCTTGATTACCGTGCCTTTGGGAGCACGAATCATTGGCTTGTCCGGTTCGGTGACCAATATCATCTCCTTGTAAATTCGTCCGAAGGCGGGAGCATCCTGTTGAATATGTGGGGTCAAATCAGCTCGACACTGCTCCAGATCCAACCGACCTCGTTAGCCTCTTCTACGACAGGCCTGAACGGCACATCAGCATCTCCCACTCCCGCTCGTGAATATTTTCACTTACCAGATTAAATTCCGGAATTTCGCAAGCTGCTGCTCGTCCTTGGGATCGAGCTGAGACTGGGGATTTGGCTCGATGAGTACCCCGACCTGGTTACGCTCGCGCCCGAACATAACCGCGCCCGTGATGAAAGGACTAGCCATCATTACGTCCTCCATCGGCCCAGGCACCGTCTTCTCTCCGTTTGCCATAATCAGCACGTCGTCCAAACGGCCCACACTTCACAAAAATCGTCAGAAATGTCGCTTGGATCTTCAATAATCAGACGCACATTCTGAACAGATCAGGTTTCGTGGGGTGTCGCTCGAACAGATCTTGGGTTGCATATCCCTTCACGTCGGGAAGGTTCTCGACCGCGAGCTGGTGCTTCCCCGGTACAGTCTGAATTCCATCCATCCGTGAGATGCGCGAGACAAGATGGAAAACCGAGTCAACTCACCAGGAACTGGCACTCCAATGTCCCATCTCCCTGGGGAACCCACCGGATATTTACACGGCTGCTGAAGCGCAGCCACGCCCATTCGCCGGCGTCGATCTCGGCTTGGCGCATCTTCGGGACGCTCACCGCCCCAACTAATAATATTGAAAGGACCTCTCGTCAGTATACTCCAAACCCGGATATGAAATGAACGGAATGCATACACTCGGTCGCGCCATACATCGACATGAGTTTCACGCCCTGTTTGACCAGCGCATCGCCGACCTGAGACGCGAGTGGGCCCCCACCAGTTACCTTGGACATTCGATATCACTGGATTTTTTCAATACGATATAATGCGGAAAACATACGAGCAGGTTTAGGGTCTTGAGATACGCCACATGCTCTGGCGACTGCCATTCCAGAATCATCGCCGGCACGGCCGTGATTCCCGTCGCGTGTGCCTTCCGCGCATTTTCGAGGGCGCTCTCGGGCGTGGGGACGGGCGGGACGACGTACGCGGTTGCTGTGGACGCAGGCGGGTGTATGCACGCCGTGCTGCAATTTGTTAGAGGAGGGAGCATCTGGGTGAACAGGCCCATTGCGTGGAAGGGTGGTAACGCGCCGACGCCCTGGCGCGGGGATCTCTCCGGTGCGTCCACAAATGCCTCTGGTCGGCGGGGTGAGTACCTCGAAACGCCGCGGAGGAGAACGAGGAAACTGACCCATATTCGCGAAATTGAGGATCGTTCTGTGCGTCTCGGGGATGCATTTCGGGAAGCCTGTGCTCCCTGCAACCCAAAATATTTAATTTACCAAGAAGACGAGGGCGAATCGATCTTACCGCTGGAGTGGAGGTACATCGCGACATCATCTAGTGGGGTTCTTATGGCCGGGCCCGGATAATGCTCGAAGGGATCTTCTTTCCTTTCACGACCAAGGTGGGGGTAGATTTCTCCAAGGAGGGGTATCTCTTCAATCGAAAGCTCGTATGGCGGACTCTGCGCGGACGACTCAGCTGCTACGGCGTCGACCAGATGGGAGAGCGAGCCCTTGGTCGTCAGCAGCCGGTGCGATCCCGTGCTCTTGAGCAGATGGAGCACCGCAGAAGCAGAGTTTCGGTGCGAAATCGGGAAGGGCTAGTGAAAAATGAGAGAAAAGCTTTGGGATCAAACACTGCGGACGTACGACGATGCCCGCTTTAATGCAACCAGCGACGAGGGCCTGGTAGAGCACGACATCTGTCAATGCGACGATGGCCAGCACCTGCCCTTCCGGCCCGCGGCGCTGGGGCCTGAGGAGGTGCGCGGCGCGGTGTGCTGCCCTGCAAAATTCCAACTGGCTGACCTCCGTTATGTGGCCTGCGGCATCCGCAAACGCAAAGAAAGCCCCGCGGTTCTCGTGCGCGATGTGGTGGTCGATTATTTCGCTCAGGTTGAGCGAACAGTCTAGCGGTGGGCGGACGACAGGCATCGCAGTTTGGGTACTAGATGGCGTTTCTTGTGTGGACGATGGATGTGACAGCGTTGAACTTGATATGCCTGTCGATGCTTGGTTATATAGGTCGTTTACGATACTCCGCAAACCCCAGTGGGTTGAATAAATCGGTGATTAGTGCTGGTGACGATCCGGATGGCGCAGGAATTAGCCGCGGACGGCCAGGATCTCCGCCCGAAGTACGACAAGTATGATGGATGTCAAGTCTGCTGCCCTTCAGAGGTTGGACGCTGCTTCCATCCGCGCGGGGGCGGAGTCGGCCGATGTGCACGGCCAAAGGTAGTCAGTTGCCCATCGTCATAGGGCATACAACTCCTAAAATGATAGTCAGTGACACGAGCACGAACACGTTATCGAGAAGCAATATTCGCTAAAACGGCTCTCCAGATGGTCCTGCTCGACGTAGTTAGGTAGACGGCACGACTCGGCACGAAGTATCTCAGTGGGCTGCAAGCTATTTATGTGCACCATCGACACTCGTGGGTTCGCGAACCCGCGCGCTTCGGCATCGGGCTGCGAACGTGACTTTATTGGCGTTTAAACGGTGGTTTAATTATATAACTTACTAATGTGTTGCAGGAGTTGTCCGCCTTGGAAGTATTGTCAATGGAAACCAGCAAGAGTTAGCCCAGCTCTTCTGTTGGATTGCGTTCTGGCGACGTTGGGAATTTGCCAGCGTTGCCGAGCATAATTAGTACTGCGCCGTTCTGAAGCGTGCCATCCGACGGCGAAATGTGTATCTCGGAACGGTGAGTACGCCTGTCCCGTACCGCTGGGCGAATGCGTCCTGTGGGGATCTTGCGGAGAGGCCAGGAGGACCAAGTAGAGAAGGATGGGCCCAAAATATCCGGAAGCGGCCCCGCTGTTTTCCAGCTCCCGAGCAGATGGGTCCGCCAGATCCAAGGAAAAGCGTCAATTCAGCTCAATAGAGCGAGCGACAAAGCCGGCCGGACAGTGTCCAGGCGCAAATCCTCACACGAGAGAGGGTAAGGATCTTTGCATCAAGGAGATTGTCAAAGAATGGCTTGCGGTGGGCGATCGGAGGAAAGAAACGTTTGGAGGAAAGAAAGTCGGAATGTTCGGGATAAAAGTCCTAATTCCCGAAATCACCGTTGGGATCTAAGTTCTCCGTGAAATCTTTGCAATTGAACTCTCGCAAGAAAAACAATAATAAGTAAGCGACATTGGTTCTGGGCGAGTGAGTCCTGCCGACATCCGCAGAGAGTGTAGAGAGGATCGACTAGACTGAGGAGGATGCAGAAGCGGCCTCCCTCTTCTTTTTCCAGATATCGATGACAAGCCGATAGATCCAAAGGCTAAGAGCGCAAGAGCGAGTCTGAGCATCTCCAGCGAGGCCGCCAGCAAATGTCCAGATGCAACCCTCACATTAAACCTAGCCTCTTCCCCTCAGAGAAACGGCCTTGCGGCGCGTTTTGGAGTAGCTTGCGAAGAGATTCAAGAGTCGCGGAGGTCGCGAGGAGGAAAAACAGATGCCAGAATGCCAAGAAGTCGGAATATTCGGCATCAAAGCCGAGCACTGCCACCGGACCTGAGTACATTCTGAACCTTTTGCATCTTGAACGTTGAACCCTTTGGACTCTGACAGGGATGAAAAAGCGACGGAGAGGCTCTGGAGATGCACTACAAGGTCCCACGAAGACCAGGAATTTGGTAAGCTGGTGATGCATTTCTCAGTTCCTGGCATTGACGAGGAGCAGGAAAGGGCTCGCAAGGAGAAAAGAAAAATGTGTATTGGTATAGTACAAATATGACTCAATGCATTACGTTTTTACAATATCAGAAAACGTCCGGGAACACGAAAAAACCGAGAACAAATTACACGAGGCCCCCGCGATAGCCATCGCCGCGGCGTGTGGCGGCGATCCCACGCACGATGACGACGAGGATGGCAAATGTGACAAGCAGCCTGGGCCCGTAATGTCAGCATATTCTCACAGCCACCGGACAGAGACGCGGACGCACCACTCAATCCAGGCGAACGCTTCGAGCGCGTTCAGCTGGTTGCAATACGCAAAAATGTCCTGCGTCTTGCAGTTGAGCCACCGCCGAGCATCTGCGTTATTGCTGCTGCCGCGGCGGTCCAGATGATCCAGGTGAGTCCGAGGCTGTAAGGTATGTGGCGTCAGCCGAAAAACATGAGGCGGGCGGGAAGACGACGCACAAGACGAGGTGCGCGAGTACACTGGTTAGTATCGAGCCGTTTGCAGAGTGCATGAAGAGGATGAGGAAGAGCGCGGAGAAGACTATTGTCCATGTCGATGCGAAGAGCGTGAAGTGCACGCGGTCGCGCTCAGCCAAGGTGTGCTCGTGCATGTGTTTGTTGAACTGCGAGGTCAACCATGCTGCGAGCGAGAGCTAGCGGAGGTATGTTAATACCTATAACTTTCTGAACATCTCCAGACTGACCTCGATAATCCCGAAGAATATTATGAGCCCAAAAGTGACTTGATTTGTGCCGTCAGACACTCTTGTTTGTTAGAATATGTCTGTGACTCACTGGGGTGGCCCCGTCTGACATGTGTATCCATCGACATTTAGGTTCAGAAAGAAAGGTGCTGAGTGAGTGGGTGCTGGGGAAGGCTGAAATGCGGATCTTGCGTGCCACACCTTAATATAGCGGCGCGGAAGGTGGTCAGATATGAAGCGCGGTGATGTCATGCCCCACACGTGCACCTACGTCATCGATTTTTCTCGCTTTGATCGACACGCCAGAGTTTCAATCGGTTTCGAGGGAAAACAGCCGACCCAACGATCTGATAACAGAATCGCACCGCCGCAACTCACATTGCACAAGGATACAGAACTTCAAGCAGCGTCTAGAAATGGGTACTGTTCAAGTTGATCCACTCCACCTTGATGGGATTTTCCTCGGATCTTGTGGGCGTCAATGGGTCCGCGGAAGCGCAGCCAGAAGAAGTATTCTCACCATATTTTTCATGCGGCGTCCTTCTTTTCCACACGTCGTATGTTTGCATCGCGTGGATTGATCGATGGCCTGGTTCTGGGATTGACTTAGCATAGGATCCACAACCGTGGGATTGGGCGAAGTCGCGACCTGAATCATCAAAAGCAAGGACGCACCGGGGAATAAATGTCTCGGGAAGAGTTGGTTCGCCTGATTTATGGAGAAGAAAGTACTAGCCGCTGAATGAGAGATGAGGCAAATTCTGAGCAGCCGGTGATGCATTAAAGCATCTCACTACAACTAATGAAGTTCAAATTGTTATTAAGCATCAGTATTTTTGCAAGAAAAGCGAAGCATTGCACACGACAAGCGGAATCGGTTTCAGAAAAAGCGATCAACCACTTGGAGCCATGGTCGCCCAGAGAGTCAGTCCCTTTCTAAACAATTCATGAAGGCCATCGTAGTTGCTGTAAACCATCATGAGAATGAATCATCCCGCGGGGTTAAAGGTACCGCACTCACACATAATCTGCGCATTCTAAAAGATCAATTTCGGCTCTCGTCCTGGTCCCGTATCGGGTTTTGATGGGGCGGCTCAAGCTAAACCAAATGAAGTTAAAAACGGCGTAGACCGTACTAGTATGTACGCACGTTTCAATCTGCGAGAAAAGGTCAAGGACTTTGACACCCTCGCTGTTTTTGATCGTGAATGTCAAGGGACCACCTGCACCATCGCGTTCAATGTCGTGATTGATTTTAAGCGTCGTCACTGCTGGAATCGATATAAAATCGTTGGCGATCGCCAGATTGATGAGTTTGGGCTCCTCGTCGGTGTCCGACGAGAAAACCGCAGTCTGAAGACCGTCACCGAAAACATAGGAGGGTGGAATCTGTACCGCGGGGTGCAGCTGCAACGACTCATTTTGAAAATGTGTGCAAAAAAGTAGTCGCAACACTTGCCCTGACTAGTTCGGTGGTTTTGCGGTTCGTGGGATCGTCATAGTAGATGTGAGACTCCGGTTGCTCAGGAGAACCTGTTCATTCATGCACGGCGTCAATCTTGGGCTGCACCGATGACCAGCAGCTGTGCGCACCTGGCTCAACATAGACCATACTGCACCTCTTGAACATCTGCACGGCGAGAGCCGGGTCGCCTTCGACGATGGCATTCCACTGGACGGACACGGCCATGACAGAAAGCAGGGATTTGTACGAGAGATTGAGGAAAATCCTGGCCAGGAGCTCGGGAGAGAAGTCACGGAGACCCCTGCAGTAATATGAGGGAGGCTTTGGGACGGCTGAGATGGGCTCACCATTTCTCGGTCGTCGTTGGCGAAGAATAAGAGAGGCGTTCTGACATCCTACGTAAAACGAACGTAAAATGCTCATGACCCATCATTTGGCTTTGAGGGAGTGAAAAAATTGTGGCTGGAGTTGGCCTGGAGTTGACCTGGAGGCGCGCCACCAACGCTTTAATTTTGGAATCCATTGATCGAATGTCAGGTGAGACAGCGACGTATTTATTGCATAATTTCACCAAGGATTGCAGAGCTGAGAACAAGGTCTACGCGATTGACGTGAGTGGTCAATGGGAGGTCGTGGGAATAAAATCATGATGGAGAATCGGCATTGCGGTCCGTATTCCGCAGCTCTTGAAGCAACCACATCCAGGGCCGTCGAAATATTTCGGGCCAGTATTCAGACATAAGGAATGTAGACCGCGAAGAGCTGATTTTGAAAATAGATTGGCTTCCTTGTTCGGACGGACAGCCTGTGTTCAAGTTCTACAGCTTTCGAGCCACGCAGTGCCAGTGCTGTATTCCCTAGCTACGTCAATGGCCACAGCGTGAAGAGCTCCGGGAGCTCCCTTTCTCCCCTCAACGACACACCAAATGGCTGAGCTTGCTATAGGACTGGTCAGTGCTGCTGCGACAGCAGGAGGATCTGCTCTTACGACGGTGTCTGGGTTCACGGACGGCATGAAAACAGTCATCGCGAGGAGATGATGGAAACGAGAAGGAATACGGCTGAGTACGTGTCCTTACCACGTTTATAAACGAAGTGCTAAAACTGTGATGCGAAATCAAAGAGCTATCCAGAGGGGAAATGAATACTATGAAAGCATCGAAAGCTACAAGGCTGCTTCGTGGCTTAATCCCTTGAGCAAATTCACGAAGAAGCAGGAGGTCAGGAAAAGAAAACACTTGACTCGACAATCAAATTATTCGCTCAGGAGTCTCAACGAGGTGAGATGGTTTTCTCGGTCTAAAGGACGAAGAACGGTGCTAACGCAGACCAAGTCTATGCATTCAGGATCCGACACATCCTCAATCTGCGCGTCTTCAGGATCTCCGCCAGGATCCAACCTCGCTGTACATGATATACAAGATTGGGCGCACGAAGTTTCCGACAATTGGGGCTCCTCTGCCTCTCTCCACTCCGCCTCGAACAACTCCAACGCGCACGCGCACCTTTCCCCTGTAGCCGCCGCCTCCGTCTCTGACTTCGGTCACGACGCAGACGCGGAATCATATGCAGCTGCAGAAGCAGAGGCGGACGGCGAGTTGGAGTCTGTCGACAACGCAAGCGACGCGGGCGGCGAGTTCTTCCAGCTTAGGAACCCCGCCTCCCATGTCTACTCGTCTTACTACCCCCTCTCAATTCGTCGAGCGGGCCAGGGCAGGTGGAGGTACGCGCCGTACGTGACACGCTCTCCTAGGCACGCAGGCGCGGGTGGTGTGTATGGGATCAGTTGGTCCCTTTTATTGTCTCGTCCCGTCGTATACTCACGCTTGTTTAGACATGGTCCCGCAGCAAGACGTGCTCGTATCGAGCTTCCGAACCAAGAGGAGCCGCGGGTTGCGGGTACCGACTGTTGCGAGTTTGGATGGACGGCAGGGACAGGGAGAGCTAGTGAGTCTCTTTTCTACAATTGGCGCTCGTCCTGGTTTGTTGGGCGCACACATACTATAAAACACATATATTCTGCTTTTGCGGGTGCGGTGTCCATGGGGCGTACGCGCATATGCATTACTAGTGTGGCTATGCGGCAATGGGTGCCTATACTGACGCATCTCCTAGTCCGTCCCCCGCCTCCGCCGAGGGGCAGGCGCACCCCTACTTGTGCCAGGTCCCCGTCCCCGAGTGTGAAAGATTCTTCACGAGCGAGGGGGCACCTCAAGGGGCACTCGAGTTTACGTACAGTAGATACGAGATGTGAGTGTTCGATTCAGACTTCCTTCTCGATTTTGCCGGGTGCACCCGCTTACACCCTGAGGAGCCCGCCATACCCTCGCCGCTCCCGCCCACCTCCCTTCCAGACGCTCTCCCGTTCCCGCTCCCGTTCCTTCCCGTTATCCCTTATTTACCTTGCCCCCACGAAATGCATGCTCATCCCCTCCCTCCTCTCTCGCAGTACATGAATGCCCGTACCCCGGCTGCGGGACAACCTTTTCGCGGCACGAAAGCTTTCTGATACACCACCTCCTCGTGCATCGCAAGGATCCCGCGGGGCATGTTTGAGACTCATCGCTCTCGGCTTCATCTTGCCAGTCATCCCTGCCAGCACACCCACCCATCGAGAGAGTCGGAGATTAGTTAGGCGACATTTTTCGATTTGGGTTGAATTTGTTCGCCGCGAGGCGACTTCATGTGGAGGTCTATGGAGAATGCTGGGTGTGGGTTTATTTAGAGGTAGGGTAAGGCGGGGGACGCGCCCGCCGATCGACCTCAGAGCTGTGTACCCGAGTATTAACACGGAGAAAGAACCTTCCCGGATTCCGTTTCGACCAAATCGTCGGGGAATGTGGTTTGCACTTGCCCTGATCCAAGTTTGAGGGAAGCTGGGAAGAAAAATAAAGGGAAGGCAGACAAAGAGTGGGCTGAGCCTGAAAGTTGAAACCGTAGATGATGTACATGTACATTTTATTCAAAACTTAACAAATATATCTAGGATCGTCGACGATTTCTAACCACGGTGACTCGCAGGGAGTGAAGAAAGGGGAGATAGATAGCACAGTATAACTTACTCAGACTTGACGCCGTGAAGCCACCCGATTACAGACACTCCAAGAGCCTTTCGACATTCCGCTCATCGTCTGCCTTAAGTTCGAATTCCAGGCCCCTAACCTGTAATTCCATCAGGCGCGCCCCGACGTTGCGCGAAAATTGGCGCATCCCGCACGCCGTTATACAGAGGCGCTCCAAGCCGGCCGCCGACCATGTCGAGGACACCCTGCATGTCGAGATCCACAGCCTGGTCGTGGATACAGAATGAGCGGAGGCGCGGGACGAGCACGGCCGCGGCGTCGACGCGCAGGCCGCGTATAATGTTGTCGATGTGCGGGCAGCGAGGGATCCGGTTTTCCTGCCACGGGTTTCGTCCGATGAGCCCGAGCTCGAGAATGTCTGGGTTGGCGAGCAGGATCTGGCGGTACTGGGCTGGATGCGGCTGCGATTTGACCCAGAATTTGCGCAGGGAGCAGTTGGAGCGCTGTACGAGGGCGACGACGTGGTGGAAGTCGCACGGGGGCACTTCTATGAAGAAGTCTTGGAGGGCAGGCAGAGCTAGGCGGTCGAGGAGGGGACCCGGCGCGGTTAGGGTGAGCTTTTGGAGGTGCATGAATCGCACGATCCCGGCAGGTACGCGCCAGCCTGCATGGCGGGCCTCCACTATGACCCTCGCCTGGCACACAACGAGATTCTCTGCCAAGCAGAGCGCGTCAAAAAGAAAGGGGTTCGCACATTGGCTCTCGTAGTGCATGAGCTGCGCCCACGGAAGTGCCGTCTCGAACGGCGGGGCAGGGGGAAAGACGAAGCTGTCGGTGTAGTCATTTCCCTCGAGATATTGCCGGTTGAGAATAATGTCGCGGTTGAGGAGCGGCGGGTCCGTAATGCGGACGACCTTCAATGAGGGCGCAAACTCGAGCACATCCTGCCCGGCATATCCCCTTAGGCAATCGGCGCATATGTGGACCTCGCGCAAGAGCGGGATATTGTTACGCATGTGAAGCAGAGCATACGTCGGCAGAGGCCAGTTCGAAACGAGCTCCAGCGTCTCCCAGCGAGGACAGGAGTGCACGATGGCGGCGAATATCTTGCCGGCTGTGCGAAGGGGGTCTTTCTTACAGATCATGCAGACACGAAGTGGGTGTTGCCCTGCGCGAGATATCTGCTCTTTGAGGAGGGGGATCGAATAATTGATCCAGCGCCTTGTTGAAATGAAGAGGTTGGACCACATGCTCGGAGTATTGAGCATCGTCGCCCTCCACCTTCCACAAACGCGCGCCACATTCCACGGACTGTGCATGAGGGATATCTTGCCCAGGGCGAACGCCTCTTCGCGCGACGGTAGAGTCAGCTTCCATATTTCTATCCATATTTCTGGTGGTAGTGACTCAGTTATTGCCATCGAGACCTGCAGTGAAGGTCAGTCGCAAGAGAATCTCGGCTACAAAGCGCCTCGAACCACTGGGGTGGGCGTTCTGGGTAGTTGTGGAGTTGGTTGTAGGGTGACTCGGCCAGGCGGGGATTGCTCGCCGTAAAATGCCCGGTCACGGTGCGACGTCAACATAAGCCGCGGCGGGGCCCGGATCAGTTCCCGGTTCCGAGTTGGGGTCTGAAATGCTTCACACAGATGTTATCGCGTTGCGCCCATGCCAAACTAAACAGAGAGGTACGCAGAGGCACGGGATATCCTGAATCGTTCGTAGTTGTGGGGACTGGCAACGTAAAGGGTTTTGATGGCAGTTTGCAATCGGCCATCGCTGCAGCCTCAACCGTCAACATTCTGGGCAGACTTTGACTGAGGAATCTCTTCATTTTTATATTACAGAGGGAATGTTCCGAGTCGATTTTTTATTTTGTCCTTTGCTCGTCCCCAGGCAAATTCTTTCCGAGTTCAAGGCCATTTCACAGCCATTTTCGACAATTTATAAACCTTTTTCTAAGCAAATTTTAAAAATTGTGGCCGGAACATTCCCTCGAAATTCATCCTATATGCCACCTAAATTTTATTTGAGGTCATAGAGTCACTGTAGAAGCCTGGGGCGAAGGCCGACGCAGAACAAACAACGGACAAATAGACATTTGTTTGGCGGGGATTGCCCGTCCCCAGTAGTTGAATTTGCGGTGGCAATCACGTGCAGAGTTCAACTCCCAAGTTCAACCTCAATATCCTAGTCCGTGGCAGCTGAGCCTAAATTCACGAAAATTGGAGCTTCAGTTTTTGCTGAAGTTTCATGGTATTCTTATTAGGTCATATTTGGGTTCCGGAGCATCCGCATGGTCCTTCCAATCGCATCTCGGGAATCTCAGGCATGTTGATCTACGACTTTGCGCCCAGGAAATGGCTGTCTTAGCTAAGCATGTAGTACTCTTAGTGGTGTAATATTCCTGTCCTATCCCTACTTGTTTAGTATTATGCGTTGCTCGAAACACGGACGAAAGGTTCTGAGACTTTGTTCAATTGCACCCACATTGCACCAGATCTTTTTTCTTGCCTCCCGTAGAAAATCCGAAACACGGCATTGGCTTTAATATATAATCATTCTTAAACATACATTGCCCACAAAAATCTTGGAGCTCCCGAGAGCTGGCTATTTGCCGTTGTCAAAAACGCCACTGGCGCCTTGATTAAATGTAGTCCAAGAGACCTCTCATCACTACGTCCTCGACGTCGTCGTCTCTCCTAAGCTGAACCTCCAGCCCCAACAATTCCAGTTGTGGCAGTCGCGCTCTAACCCCAGTCGGAAGCACGCGCATCGCAGACATCGTGATGCAGAGACGCTGGAGTCCGACCCCGAGGCGGCCCTGTACCATATCGAGGGCGGCATTAATGTTGAGGTCTATGACCTGGTCGTGGATGTAGAAGGTGCGGAGGTGCGGAGCGAGTACGTCCCCAGCATCTACGCGCAGTGCGCGAATGATGTTGTCGACATTGTTGCAGCGGACCCGCTCTTCGTGCCTCGTTTCGCGCCCGATGATCCCGAGCTCGACGATTTCGGGATTGAGGACGAGTATCTCACGGTACTGCGCCGGGGGCGGGTGTGACTTCATCCAGAATTTGCGCAGGGAGCACTGGGAGCGCTTCACCAGCGCGACGATGTGGTGGAAGTCATGCGGAGGCGCCTCGATGAAGAAGTCCTGTAGCGCGGGGAGGACGAGCTGGTCGACGAGCGGGCCCGGCGCGTAGAGGGTGAGCTTCTGCAGGTGTGTGAAGCGCACGAGCTGGATGGGTACGCGCCACATTGAATGCTGAGGCTTGACGACGACGCTGACTTGACACACGACAATATTCTGCGCCAAGCAAAGAGCGTCGAAAAGGAAGGGGTCCGTGCGCTCGGTCTCGTAGCGCGTGAGCTGTGACCACGGAAATACATTATCGAACGGCGGGTCAGACGGCCACATGAAGCAGGCTCTCTCGTGCCCTCTCATAGGGTGGTGGGGCCTGTTAGTATTAGGGGTGCCTGATAATAGTCCCGGCTCGGTGATTCGAACGAGTTGCAGGGAAGGCGCAAATTCAAAGATGTTCTCCGCCACATATCCCCAATCGCTGTCGGCGCAGATGTTGATCTCACGCAATAGCGGGATATTGTTGCGCATACGACGCAGGGCTTCCGGCGGCAGGAGCCAGTGGGAGACGAGCTCGAGCGTCTCCCAGCGTGCACAGGACTGCACGATGGTGGAGAATATCTTTGCGGTTGTGTAACCGGGTTTTTCCTGGGAAAACAAGGCGACTCGCATCGGCTGCTGCCCTGCGCGCGACAGCTGCTCCTTGAGGAGCCCCATCGGATAATTGATCCACGACGGTGAGTTGGCCGGAATAGAAATGAAAAGATCGGTCCACATGTTTGGAGTATTAAGCATTGTTGCCCTCCATCGCCCTGAGACGCGCGCCAGCGCCCACGGACCATTACTGAGGGATATCTTGCCAAAGACTAGCGCCTCTTCGCGCGACGGTAAAGTGAGCTTCCATATTTTAATCAAAAGTTCCACGGAAGGGAATCAGATGTTGCCATCGGTATCTGCAGTGCCAGTCAAGCGAATTCGAAGTGGCGACAACAGGCTCACATTGTAGATTAACAGTAAGAGCGAGGTGGCGAGGGGACTTCGTGCGCAGGGGAAATCAAGAGATAAGCAAACGGGTGAGTCAGGCACTGAGCGCTTAACCCGAATCAGATCTGATAGATCTGATTACTTGACGGAGGCAATAAACCCAGAATGTGCCTGAGCAGGCCTGAGCCGGTAGTTCAAGTTCAAGTGTTTACAAAGCACTCGGACAGCCCGAGTCTGCGCCTCTAGTAGATAAATTCACTTTTTAAATTTTATTTTCACTAGCGTACCTAAAAGGAGCGGAAAAGCAGCAATTATCGGCAAGATTGTTGGCAGCGCGAACTCCTATAATCTCGGCTCCAGATCTTTACGGTTCGG
>JARJLE010000739.1:0-18487 GCA_029289555.1 Mycena latifolia
GTAGCGAAAATAATGGTCTCAGCAGCCAACTTTTGGCCGTCAGCGAACTTGATTCCATCCGCAAGGAGCGACTCGATTAACTTGAAGGGCTTGACTTTTACCTAGAACCAATAATTATTTGAGTACAACCCGGAGCTCCCGGATGGCTTACGCTTCCATTAGAAATCAATCTAGAACATCCCTGGTCTATATAATACCCTCCTGATATCCAATTCTGTCAGCATGTGAGTGGACACAAAAAGAAATCGAACTCGCCCTGGCGAAGTGAGACTCGCTCAAAAAAAATCAGATTCGCCCGGGGAGCTGAAAGCCTTGTTTTTGGAGATCGAGATGAAGATCTCTGACGATTCACCATCAAGGCCGTGTTGAAAAAAAGGGGCAAGGGTTGCGTACTTATCTAGAATGGCTACCTTCTTAACCGCGGTGCTTCGAAGGATTTTCGAGATGTGGTGTGGGAAGAGCAAGACAAAATTGATCGGCAACGTCTATAGGTGGCCTGTTTTCTCTAGTATACATATCTGGAGGTCGGGAGTAATCAATGGTTCGTGGCCTTATCACGCTGTGGAAACCTCCCAAGAGTAACTTGAGTAAGATTTCGCGTGAAGTGACCGCGGTACGCGCCTGCTGGATCATAGTGACCTCTGCTGCCCTATGCTTCGACAGCGCCATACAGATCATGTAATTGAGCTGCGGTTGCCAATCCGGCTTGCCCCGCTCCAACTAGGTGCATGCACGTCTATATTTTCATCGCGTCCACCAAGCGGAATTTCAGGGTTCTTAAGCTTGATGTCGTTAGCAACGGTGAGCAATGCCCAGCACACCCATACACTATTGTCTCGGGAATACAGCGTAAAACCCGCAGTATAAGTGGCCGAATCGTCCTCGAAATGTACATATGCGGCCCTGAATCAGACGCAGGTTGTCGGTTGCGACCTTGAATGTGGGCTCCCCCATCATCCTGAAGCCATAAATCGGAATACTTTGTCTGCAGGTGCGCGATGATTTTCTCCCTGCCTTCGAGCATCCGGAAAGTAGGAGAAAACACTAGGAGATCTCTCAAGCAATCTTCATCTAGACAGTGCTGCATTCCGGTCCTGGTTAATGAGTAAACCAAATTGGCGAATCCATAACGTTGCGATATTTTGCGTATCTTGTGAAGGAAGCCCATGTGCTAGAGGTATCAGATGAGATACCGAAGGAAAGCGAATGCGAATCTACGCACTTGTTGTGTGTGTAAAACCATGCTGCGCTCCGAGCTGTAATATGGATATGGTGCAATTCAAGTAGCTGTGCGGTGCAAACTGCTCAACAGCGCTATAAGCGAGACCCGCCGTGTAATACTATCCCCGTACCTACCTACCACCAGATGTTCGGATTTAGTGTTCATTTATTTCGAACAACCATAGATCCATGGGCAATCGGTCTTGACTCGCAGAGCATGATGAACTGACCATCCTCATCTTTGCGACGATCTGGGCGAAAAAATTAACGCTGAGCAACTCGGCAAGCGTACGCGGCGGGGATGACATTGCTCGACAAAATTTCACCTTCCTCCTGGACGTTGGAAGGTTTGCAAAAAAGGATGATTATTACTGCACGAAGGAATTGCGGGAGAAGCTGGGCGCTACGCTGCAATTGGATGGCCGGCAGGCCCGAAGCTCAAGCTCAGATTCAAATGCTGCCAGTGCTAGGACAGAGAATATGACGAGGGTACAGCTCGGGTACAGCTATGCACCCAGCATTGCAGGCCGGCAGTACCTCAGGGTGTCCTACAACAGCATTTCGTGCATATACGGAGAGCAGTGACAAAGTTGAAAAAACCGACTAGCGGATAGTTGGTCCAGGAGGTTGTGAGTGTTCTAGATTAGCGTAGAAAATGAAGATATGGATGACGAGATGGTATTAGTAGACTGGCTTTACAATGCTTACCGCGGCGCGGATTACGAGGTGGGTCGGTCCACGTCGGGACCGGCTTTGTCATCGCCGCGCAGCTATGTGACTCAGCGTGACTCTGGGCCGCACACGCGTCCCTTCGATTAGATTCTGCGACCATCTGGAATCTATGGACGCGTCGAATCTACTCCTGTACGCGCGTCCCGACCCTCAAAATGGATATAAAAGGCGCCCCACAACAGCTATCTTATCCACCAACATCTACTTTCCACACCACAACAACCACCCAATGTTCCACTCGACTTTGTCTCACCGCTCTCCCATTCCCAACCCCCGCGAGAAATACCTCGCTGCCCTCGCAGAGGCAAAGGCCGCCGAGGCAGTACCTCGCCGCCGAACGTCTTCAGCAAGAAGAGGACTCCCTCCGCCAGCGTCTCGAGCAGATCCAGCTCTTGAAGCACCACAACACCCCCCGGTCGCTCGACGCCGACTTCGGCTCGTTCTACGCGCCGGCACACTACCCGAACCCGCCCCGCTCTCCCGCGGCTCCGACCTCGACCTTCTCCGCCGCCAGATCGCCGCGGAGGCGTGCGCGTATCGCACACGAGCAGCAGCAGGCACGCGAGCTCGAGGCCCTCCGTAAGCAACAGCTCGCGCGCGAGCTCGACGCGCAGCGCAAGCAGCAGCAGCAGGCGCGCGAGCTCGAGGCCCTCCGCATCCATGAAGCACGCAAGGCCCAGCTGGCCCCGACAACGAGCGGGCGCAGTCCCTCGCTGCTCAGCGCGCCAGGCTCGCCGCCTTGACCACACGCGCCTCGGAACCTACTGTCCGCTTCGTCGTCTCTAATGAGAACCCAAGAGCACCATGTACGGTCCTAGCGCGGCTCATCCTCCTTACTGGGTTCCTAACATCTCACTTCCCCAGTGCCGCTCTCACCAGGCAACCCGCCGGGAGTTAACCAGCCTGCCATTGACCCGGCCCAATTCCTCAAGGTGCTGTTTGCCACACCCCAGACACAGAATGTACGCACCGCATCTGTTCACAAAGCTGTCTACCCTAACCGCAAACCACTTGCTCAGGAGACCCAGCCCGAGCCTGCTCTCAATCCCGAAGAGTTCTTGACTCAGCTCTTCGGCGGGCCGCGCTCAGCAGCAGCCCAAGGCTCCCGCTCCTGCCCAGCCCGCGGCTCCCAGCCTGGAGCAGCAGTTTCTGCACCAGTTTCCTCGGTCGGGCCCAGCCGGCCGCGCTCCCCAGAAAGCAGACACCAGTGCGCAGCAGACCGTCAGCCTGGAGCAAGTCCTTAACCACTTCCTTGCGGTGCTGCACCCCAAGCGTCAACCTCTGCCGCCGCGCCTCAGCCCAAGGCCGACACCAAGCCTCAACAGCCCGCTCCTTCGCAGGCGCCTGCCAACCTAGAACAACTCATCCACCACATCCTTGGCGCGGCCGGTGTTGAGCTAGCCCAACCTTCGAGCTCCACTGCCGGGCCGTTCGAGAAGGAGGCCGTTCCTGCTCCTGCTCCTTCCACGGCCACCCCTGCTCCTGCTCCAACCGCCGCCCCCAAGCCTGCCGCTCAGTCTTCCGCCCCTCAGGCCGTCGGCTTCGACCACATCCTCAACCAGTTCCTCGGCGGTGCTGGAGCGCATCAGTCGAGCCCCACTCCCGTCGACTTTCACCAGCTTATGAACATGTTCATGGGCGGGCCATCCCCACACGCACGGACAGACCCCCAAGGCGCCTGAGGTTCGTTTCATCCCCTTCTTCACTCGGCGTCACCCTGTGCCTAACATCCGTTTCCGCCAGGCGTCCTCGTCTAAATCCGCTCCCTCGTCAGGCGAATCGGCGCTGAAGGAGGAGCTCGAAGCGCGTCTGCGCTCGCAGCAGTCCTCGGAGGAGCGCGATCTCGCTGAGGCGATCCGTATGTCGCTCGCCGAGGCGACCGTCGCGCCCGCGGACTCAAAGGGCAAAGCGCCCGCGCCGGCGCCCGTGAAGGACGTCACGACCTCCACCGCGGAGGTGAGCTCGATCGACGCAGCCTTCAGTGCGCTCTCGTCCGAGTTCGTCTTCCCCGCGGAGCTCGAGTTCTCGACTTCGCGCTCCGCGTCCCCTGCGCGTGCCGGGAGTGAGGCGCAGTCCGCGATGGAGCGGCTGTCGTACAGCGCGAAGAACAGAGCGTGCGGTTCTACCAGCAGGCGCTGAGTGGGCTGCTCGCGCAGCTGGATGCTGTGGAGAGCTTTGGGGACGAGGGGCTGCGGCATGCACGGAAGGAGGTTGTGGGGCGGGTGGAGAGCGCTTTGGATGAGCTGGAGGCAGTTGTGGAGGGGAAGTGGCGGAAGTTTGCGGGGAAGGAGGAGCGCGCTGTGACTCCGGTTCCGATTAAGGCCGTCGCTGTCAAGTCCCCCGCCGCCACTGAGGCTGCGGAGGAGGCGCCTGTCGTCGTCGACGCGCAGGAGGTCCCTGCCCAGCAAGAGGCCCCGGTCGTGAACGAAGAGCCTATTACCGCCGAGCCCGCCACCATCCCTGACACTACTCCCGACGTCGCTGAGCCTTCGCCCGCCGCCGCCGCCGACTCAACTTACCCACCGGCCACCGACTCGTCTTACCCGCCCGCCACCGAATCCTCGTACCCGCCCGCCGCCGCCGACTCTGAATCCGTCGAGACGCTCCGGCCCGCCGCGTCGCCCGCGCCGTCGGACATCGACACGTTCCTCCTCCCCGCCGCGTCCGACGAGGCGCCGGCGAAGAAGCCCCGGGCCTCGGAGGAGGACGTAGGGAGCGATTGGTCCGAGGTGGACGCATAGACTGCAGATAGTTTGTTACTTATCGTTCATTATGATTTTTCCTTTAGTGTACTATGAACCGTAAACACTCTTTTTCGATTTCATTCATCTCTCAATGTAATACGCACTGGCAATATATTTATTCGTGCACCAAAAACACTGTGTGAAGACGGAGAATGCACACGACTGGTAGCTAGATTTATGAGTTGCACTAACCTCGGTGTAACTGGATCAAACTGATAGCGGTAAGTATTCTACTATGCGCATGCAACGTGTGTCGCAGCCAAACTGGGACTGTGGGGTAAGATCAGCGGGTGAATACGCTGGAAACGGATAATCGCGGGCGGAATGCAACGGAGGTATATTACAGACGACGAGTCTGTGACGCTATGCGCGGTCCGCCCTTTGAATTCTGCTCTGCCCCGCCATGAACTCGTTCAGAAACCACAGGATCGTCGTCGCCTCCCTCTTCCTTCCCAACACCGCCGTCGTCGGCACAGACAGCCCCGTCGCTACCCCCGACATCAGGACCCCCTCGTTCTCCGTCCCCGACGTCCTCCAGCGCGTCGAGTCGGCCGCAAAGGTCCCTGTGCGCCCTCCACTGCGCCAGGGGAGCAATCCCCCCGCGAAGAGCATCGTCGATGACCTGATCAGCGTCACAACCCCCGCCGTCATTACCCCGCGTCAGGAGAACGTCAATCCCTTTTTCTCCAAGCCCCCGGGTACTCCACGCAGGCATCAGACGACCCACACCCCCCGCATCCCGCGAAATTCGCGCTCGTCCTCGCGCCGCCCGGTCTCTGAGCGCAACGTCCACGACGAATGGCATGTTGAACACAACGGCCACTGCAACGGCGGCCTCAAGAACGCGATTGTGAGTATGGGCGATAAACTCAAGAAAAAGGTCTGGGTCGGCACCGTCGGCACCCACACCGACTCGTTCTCCGAGCCCCTCCGCCGCGCGATCGACCGCCGCATGCAGGTCGAGCACGCGAGCCTCCCCGTCTGGATCCCCGACGCCGAGTTTGAGAGCTGCTACGACGAGTTTTGCCACCAGGTCCTCTGGCCGTGTCTCCACTATGCGATCCCCGACGCGCCCAAGACCAAGATGTTCTACGAGTCCGCGTCGTTCAAGCAGTATGTTGCCGTCAACCAGCGCTTTGCCGATGCTATCATCGCAAACTACCAGGATGGGGACATCAGTGAGTTGTCTTGATATTCCTCAGCTCTACTTAATTCATTATTATTTTTTCAGTCTGGGTGAACGACTACCACCTCATGCTGCTCCCCGCCATGCTGCGCGCGTCCCCCCGCATCCCGGCACACACGCCCATCGGCTTCTTCATGCACGTTGCCTTTCCCTCCTCGGAGATCTTCCGCTGCCTCTCCGTCCGCCGGCCTCTCCTTAGCGGCATGCTTGCGGCAAACTTGATTGGCTTCCAGACCGCCAACTATGCCCGCCACTTTCGCCAAACCGTCAGTCGGATCATGGCCTACGAAGCCCTGCCCCGCGGCATCCAGCTCACCGAGGGTGAGGGCGAAGGCCGCCGTCTGCGTTTTGTTGATGTCGGCGTGTTTCCCATGGGAATCGACGTGCAGCAACTGGAGGAGAAAAAGTGGGTGTACTTGCTGTCAGTTCGGATGGTGTGTTAACCGCCTCCAGACGCGAGCCGGACGTCGCCGAGTGGGTGCAGGTTCTCAAACAGCGCTACGCCGGCATGAAGATCGTCGTCGGCCGCGACAAGCTCGATGAGATCCAGGGCGTGCGCCACAAGCTGCTGGCTTTCCAGGCCTTCCTCGAAAAGTTCCCCGAGTTCCAGCAGAAAGTCGTTCTCATCCAGGTCGCACTCCAGACCACCTCTAGTGATCTTGCAGGCAGCATCGCCGACGTCGTCACGCACATCAACTCCCGCTTTTCGACTCTGACTTACCAGCCCGTCGTGTTTTTGCCGACGCAGGACCTGACGTTTAGCCAGTACCTCGCGCTGCTGACCGTGGCGGACGCGTTCCTCGTGACGAGTCTGCGCGAGGGGATGGCGCTGCGCACGCACGAGTTTGTCGAGTGCCAGGAGGGGCGCCACCGGCCGCTCATTTTGAGCGAGTTCACTGGCTCGTACAGCTACAGCGGCTTCCGCTCGTGTATCGCGATCAATCCGTGGGACACGCGCGGGACCGCTGCTGCTATCAACCAGGCACTGACGATGAGCGAGGACGAGGCGCTGTCGCGCTGGGAGGTACGCTGCCGTTTACCTCTCCACTCTCTGCTGATCTCATCGCCGCACAGGACCTGCACAGCCACGTTACGACGCAAACTGGGCAGGCCTTCGTGACGACGTTCCTCTCGCGCTGCCTGCGCTCGCACACGGAGCAACACCTGCAGTCGCACCAGGCCGCGCCGACGCTCGACATGAGTCGCGTGCTGCCGCGGTACAAGCACTCGTCCAAGCGGCTCGTCCTCATGGACTTTGAGGGCACGCTCTGGACGCGCCCGAAGCCCGGCGTGCCCGCAGACAGCGAGAACGCGGCTCTCGAGCGCGCGCTGGAGCTGCTGCGGCGCTTCGCGGCGGACCGGCGCAACGACGTGTGGCTGCTCAGCGGGCTGCCCGTCGCGGGCGTGCTCACGCGTATCGCGACGGAGGTGCCGCGCATCGGGCTCGTCGCGGAGAACGGATGCTACATCCGGCCGAAGAGCGCGGGGCCGAAGCGCTCGTCAACGGGGATGAGCAGCCCGCCCAGCGCGCGGCGCACGGGTGCGGATTTGAGCCCCGTGAACACCGCGGCGACGCTGCCTGGCGGGTGGATCAATATGGTCGCGACCTTTAACTTGACGTGGAAGAACTCGTGCATCGAGATACTGAACTATGTGCGTTGGTGTTGGTTTTCGGGTGCTCCTACTTAACGAAACGCAGTTCACGGAACGGACGCCTGGCTCGTTCGTTGAGGAGCGCGAGGCGTCAATCGTGTGGCGGTTCTGGACCGGGGAGACGGCGGACGACTGTGGGGACCGGCAGTGGGCGCAGCGGCAGGCGGCCGAGGCGCAGAACCACATTTTCGACAGGTGCGTATTGTAACTATTCGTCTGCCAGCTGGCTCAACGGCCATACGCAGCCTTGGCGAGCGGTACGGCTTGCGCATCATCCCGGGCGACAACAGCTTCCTGGTACTCCCGAACAACGTCTCGCGCTCGACGGCGGTCGGCGCGATCCTGCACCCGGGCGGGCCGGCGCAGTCGCCGCTGCAGCGCGGGGGGTGGATGTCGCCTGACGGCGGCGGGGAGGACGGCGTCGGGAACGGGGACCTCGACCTGGTGCTCGCGGTGACGAGCGACGAGAAGCTCATCCGGCGGCTGAACGAGCTCGACGCGGCGGAGACGGTGTCGACGGGGGGTAAGGCGACGGACGCACGGTGGAAGCTCGAGGGGGGCAAGGTGCTCGAGGCGCTCGGGGTGTTTGCGAGCGTCGCTGTGTGAGGATGATCTTCTTTTATTGGGAACAACACGGATCCCGACTGTGTCTCTTATTTTTGCTTCGTTTAGTTATCGATATTCTGTGTGTTGATACACGTAGGTGGGATGGTTGGGATGGTTACTGGGATGGATGGAAGGCGGGGGGGATACACGGGATAGGATTGGAGAGGAGGATGAGAAGTACAGATATACTCAAATGTAATACTAGATGCCACAATGATCACCTCTCGCACGAAGGGCGCGTCTCAAACGCGTCCCCAAGTCCGCACATGATCGCGTTATCTTCAAGTTGAACCACTATGTCGTTCCGCCATCTCCTGTTGTCGTCCACTAAAGCGTTGAAAATCGCCAGGGCTCCAATTGCCGTCCTAGGTACCCACTCTACAACGTCCTTCCCCGAACATTGGGCGTTCCGGGACAGGGGGCGCCTTCGAGTGCTCTCAGACACACCCTAGTCGACCGCGCGTTTGCATCCTTCCGCGAGACAGTCAGTCAGCTCGATCCGGCAGTGCTCGCCGCGCCACCCTCTGCGCAGCTTCTTGGCCGCCTCTCTAACGTCGACAATGACGCTGAAAGGCTTACCATCCATACCAAAAGTGATATCAACGCCTTCACCGCTGTGGTCCTCAATGCATCAGTGGCCTTGGCCATGGAACTCCGCCCCGAAATGGATCTAGTTGTCAACTTCGAGGTGCCTTGTGGTACCGAGCTGATGCAACTTGCTTCCCTACTACCGCGGGGAGTCGGGAGCGCAAGCATGCTCTTCTGATCGTCGAGAATATACTCCCGGCGGTCGCCCTGAAACACATAAGTAGACTCGAAGTACTAGCAGAATGCCCGGGAGGGTTCATCGTTGACGAGAATGTGCGAGGGAACTCGAAAGGTGCCGCAAGTATCATCAGCAAGGTGAATTCTTTGTCAATCTCTCAAAGCACCCCGCTGACCGCGTACACTAGTTATGGTGCTATATGTCTGACCATAATTTTCCCCACCGATTTGCGCTCCTCTCCGACGGCATGGAGTTCCGCTATGTCTGGCGTGCAGGCTCCGCTGGCAACACCAACGACGACGAGCTTCTGCTCCTCTCGCCCCCCCATACGCTACGACGACCCGCGCACGTACCCTCTGCTCCTCCTCCCCCTCCTCAACCCCGATGCAGACCTCTCCCCGCCGCCGTCCGTTCTCGCACCATCCGAGTCATTCGATCCAGCACCCGCCCCGACCGCCAATGTAACTATGTTGTACACTGGTGCGCCCGGGTTCAGAGCCACTGACCTCGCATTCTGCACTTTAGAACCGTCCTCACCCCTGTTCTCGGAGAAAACAACATTCACCAACTGGGCATCGAGCTACAGCCAGACGGATGTACTCCTCGGAACGATGGGCGACACCAAGGTCGTCCTCAAAGCGGGGGATCCCTATTCGAAGCATGGGGGCCGTTCGGAGAAGGTCCTGTGGGCTGAAGCAGATCTGTATGCGGAGCGCCTGGCGGGGCTGGAAGGTGTTCCGAAGCTCCTGGCGAAGGGATGGATCGAGAGAATCCCTGGTGAATGGTGCCCCGCTTTGATCATGGAGAGTATAGAACAGCTGAGTGAGGCCGATAGGTGTGTCTAATCTCCACGCATTGAGACTCGGGTGGTGCTCATGAACCCGGGGGTCTACAGACTCGAACTCGCGAACTTAGAGAGGAAGCTCGAGGAGCGCGGAATTCTACACGGCGACATCGAGACACGAAATATAGTCCGAACTCCTCAGCATCATATAGGTCTAGTGGATTTCGGAGATATTGAGATAATTTAGTTTCTTTTCTGTGAGCCTGCACGAATTCTCTGTCTCTCTCCTTATATGACTATGCTGTCAGCTGGCCGTCCGTCCTCGTCTCGTCCACGACCTGTCCTACACCCGCGTCCTGTCCCGTTCGCAACGGTCGAACTCCCCAGCAACCGGCTCCTCGTACAGAATACCTTCGTCTCGGGGATACCCCGTCCGTGACCGTCCTGCGTCCTCAGGCTGCGTCTCGTCCAGGACCTTTTCGCGACATACCCGCGTCCCGTCCGACGCCCCACGGCAGCCAATGTTGTCTCCATTTTCTCCACGTATGTACACCCCTCCTTCGCATGCTGCCCACCGACTGACGCGCATGTAAGCAGCCTCGCCCCCTCGCACGCCGCCGCGGGCGTCGACCAGTACCCGTTCCTGCTCATCAAGAGCGTCCGCGTCGTGCGTCCCTCCCTCCTCTCCCATCCCTACCTCAACTCCACTGAATGGTTCCTGTTGCAACGCTAGCTCCACACCGCCAGCGTGGTGTTCGGGCCGCTGCTTTGGCTGGAGATGTTCGCGCACGAGGGGCCGAGTAAGACGTGAGCGTGCTGGTTTCGCTGGCGGTGTGGGCGGCGCTTTTCTCGTGACTTTAGTCGTGTCGGGAGATAATTTTATTCTTATTTGTATACGGTGGAAGTTATTTTCTTTCGATAACGCAGCCCTTCACGCTGGATCATCGATGGTGGGATGGCCTGGGATGGCCTTTCCCTGATTGTCACATGACCGCGTTTCTCTGCTCTCTTTCCCGGGCCACTGCTCGATGTCGTTGTGCTATCATAAAAGGCATTCACTAGAATGGAGACACGTCGGGGCTCGAAATCCAGGATTCGGAACTGGCCTGTCAGCCTCCGGGGTACATATAACCTGTCAGCCATCAAATCCGCATCCACCTGCTTTCTTTCCGCAACCACCACCTGCTTTCGAGTCCACCTTGCTTTCGTGTTTCCTTTGTTATGACTTAAGGTCTGTTCTTGTCTCTGGAAGGTACGTGTCTCTTCCCTCCCTTCCCTCTCCTTCTCTTCCCCCCTCCGCCCACCGTCGCTGATCAGCCTCCTTACTCATAGCCTGGTGCCTCCACCTTACGGTCGATACTCGGTAATGGCTCCTCGATCCGGACACCCGCGCACCCTTATGACCCACGGCTAACGCCAACGACGTCCACGTTTACGACCTTCATGTTTACGACCCTTCATGTTTACGACCCCCGCGGCAGTAAAGCGCCCCGCCAACGGCTGCTCACACCGCGGCAGCACGACCGACGGCGGCCAATGCCAACGACCTCAATGACCCCCCACGGCGGACAAGCGCGTCATCATGCCAGCCCCTCGCGGTATATAAGACCACGCCAATGACCTTCACGAACCCCCCCGCGGCAGACTCCCTGGGCAACTGGCTCCTCGATCCCGGGCGCGGCGCCCACCACGAAATTTTACGACTTTATGACCCACGGCGAACGCCAATGACCCCACGGTAGACTCCCTCGGCAAATGGCTCCTCGATCCGGACACCCGCGCGCTTCGTGAACCCCGGCGTAAGCCAAGGACCTTCACGGCCCCCATGGTAGACTCATTCGGCAAATGGCTTCTCGATCCGGACACCCGCGCGCTTTCAATGTCACTCCAGAAAACTACGAAATCCAAAAACGGCCAGAGGCTTGAGACACGGCAGCGCCGTACGAAAGTTACCCCGGCAAATGGCACCTCGTTGGACACCCGCGACCTTTTACTTTTTACTTTTTACTTTGGTCAACCCATGAACCGCGGCCTACACCGATGCGTTTTTGGCAAGACCCCCAACGGCAGAATCATTCGGCATCCGGCTCCTCGTCCAGGACACCTGCGCTCTCCTCTAATCCCGTCGACCAGAATCGTGTCCCGTCCAGGCGCGCGTCTCGTCCCCAATGGCAGAATCATCCGGCAAATGGCTCCTCGTCCAGGACACCCGCGCTATTCTCTACACCCCATTGACCAGACTCGTGTCCCGTCCAGGCGCGCATCTTGTCTTCAACGGTATATTCTTTCGGCATTCGGCTCCTCGCCCAGGACACTCGCGCTCTCTTCTACACCCCATCGACCAGACTCGTGTCCCGTCCAGGCGCGCGTCTTGTCCCCAATGTTTACTCCTTCGGCATCCGGCTCCTCGTCCAGGACACCCGCGCTCTCCTCTACACCCCATCGACCAGACTCGTGTCCCGTCCAAGCGCGCGTCCTGTCCCCAACGGTAACAGCACCCGGCCCCGGCCCCTCGTCCAACACACCTGCGCTCTCGTATCCAGCACCCGTCCCCGGGTCCCACGCTCATCGTACCCGTCGTCAAGCACCGCGTCCCGTCCAGACGTGCGTCGGTCCGCACGATCAAGGCCTTACTCTGTGATCTCAAGATTGTTGCACGAAAACGTTCCCTCTCCTTCCTTTCCTACGTACACTAGTGCTTCGTCTATGTACGAACCCCCAGCGACTTCCCTTCACTTTCACTCTCTTTTTGGGTTTACTTGTGGGATATACCTACGTCGTGTTGGGTTGCTGTGTTGTATTGGATACCTGTCTGCGAGGTCCATGTCTGTACACATTCCGAATCCCATAATCGAACGAATGGCTTGATCTTGAATGAATGAATGGGCATTGAACAAAGAAACAATTATATTCGGCGAAGGGTTAATTCTTAGTCCCCGTTATATGTCCGTGTTTTTTGGGGGCGGGCCTCAGACGGAAGCAGTTGTCGTTGCTAGTAATAGATCTCGATTAAACAATTGAAGTACATTGGAGTCGCGTGTGCATCGAAGTGGGATCCTTACCGCCCAATCGAGACGGATGCTATTGCGAACGCCCGAAACTTGAGATATCCCTCTGCGTAAAATGGGGTTGTCTGATGCATTCCCAGACAGATTTTAAAACGCCACAGCGACGGAGATGAAGCTACAAGTTGAAGACCTGGCCAGAATGCCGCACGGTAGCGCTTGAATAGATTTGCTGGAGGCTTCGCTTGCATTATTCCACGACAATTCTGCATAGGACAAGCATGTCAAGATAGATGTACCCGCGAAAGGACCCCGGGCCATCCGTGTCGCCTTCGGGAAATCTTCTCCCTGGGAGTAGGACCCCGGAGAATGAAATGGGAGCCAATGACGTTGCACAGCGACGCAAAAGGTGGGGACCAACGCAAAAGGGCCGCCGTTTAAGTGAGAATAAGATAATGCAGCGCACCAAGCACCGAGACGCGAGGACAATTTGTCCCGGTGAGCTCTGTGAGGCCCAGGAGAGAGAACAATTCGGTGAAAAGATCTTGAATCTCCGGCGAGCGAGGCGTCCGCCAGCTAGGAGCTTGCGGGCGGTCCTCGTCAACCTAAAAGTGGTGGCATAGAATAATTACTTGTTAGCTCTCGGCAGACTTTGCTGAACTTCTATTGTCCCATGTCGAGGAAGATAGAGCTGGTAAATAGAGACTTGAGGAAATAAATACAGGCACATTTCTGGGACTGCGTTGGGCATTTTGGGGGACGTTCGCAACGTTCAGGAGTTTGAGGGTGGGAAGACCAATTTGAATTGGCGATCGGCAAACATCCCTACTCCGACCAAACGACGCCGTTCGTCCAGGTTTCACTGCTTTCCTCTCTCCCCTTCTCACCACTTCTCCATTGTCCCCGAAATTTAAAACCATTCTTGCAGGTCGCACAGCTGCGAAACGTTCGTAGTCTGGAAGTCGGGGGGAAACCGCGAGACTGTTCTTTCACGTTCTGAGAGTCGGAGGACCGGGTCTCCTGCGCCTTGTCCTTTGAGATCGGATTTCCTGCAATGTGTGGCACACGTCCTTCAAATCGAGAGGCAGACCTCATGCCGATTTTGTCGGTCATACGAGCCTCTCACAACGGCGATGGTGGCTCACTGCACGCCAAGGACGTCTTCTCGGGATGGCTCTCCTAAGACGGAGAACTCAACCGCGCGTACTCTTGGGCTTATTGTGATTGCATGTTGCAGGGGTTGCAGCTTTCGACTCAGGTGCGTGTTCACATATGCCGATATGTCTTGCGTTTAGTGTCGCATTGCACTCTTCTGGCCCGAACAGGTCTCGACACCTCGTTGGCAGAGAGCTGCTGTTGAAGGATCGGCGGCTTGGGCGGCGGCAATACGTGTCGGGTGACTCTGGCCTTGGCTTGTGGCTTGAATCTTGGTTTTTGCTGTCGTAGGCTGGGCTGTCTGGGTCTTGCATCGGGCTCACTGCTCAAGACACAGTTCGTTCGCTGGGGCTGTTGGACGACAGCAACCTGCCTTGGGAATGCCGTTACGCGTCACTGTCACAGCGACGCGTCGCCCAGCGGCGACGTCGGCGCCCATTGTGCGGGGGCGAGATTAAGGTCCTAATAGGACCATGAGGACGGTCCAGATGCGATAAACCATGGAGACCGAGATTGCTACCTGTCAGCCAGTGAGAATTTCCAGTCCAGAGATTTGAATGACAGCGCAGAGAGCGACCGGACCAAGACCTCGAACCCAGCCAGAGAAGCCACGTAACCAGCTGCCTTAATACCTGCCTGTGTCGCCTAGGCCTGCCAGTGGAACATGCATGGAGTATGGAACATCCATCGAGCTGGTCACTGTGCCGCAATTTCCTTGAAGTTTAGCGAGCCATTGGGTCCTCATTGGTCGGTCATTGGTCGGTCGACGTTGGCGGTCGAGTTTGCCAAGCTTTGAGCTCTTTTGAAACTATCCAGGTCTCTCTACTTTCCATGTCGACGCGTTCAGGCGAAGGCTCCATTCAAAGGCTTTAGTTCTGTTCGTCCGTTCGTCGGGAGGGTGGAATGTGTTCGTCTCTTGCTGCGATCTCGTTGGAAGGTGAGTACCGTAGTCTTGTGAGTAGATGACTTTGTGGTAACGACAAAGTTCGTCCACAACCCTAAATGGGACAGTCACGGCACTGGGCACTGGCGCCTCTTCTATAAAGAGACTCGCATCGTTTTTAAGCTCATACACTTGTCTTTTACAACCATCCACTCTTTCCTACCTACCACACAACTATTCAGCCCATCTTTTATCAATGCGTCCCCAGGACCCGCCCTTTCCTTCGTTCACTCTCATCCTCTCGCAGGCAATGTACTCCCCCTTCCTTTGTGGTATTCCCCTGGGCCCCAATCATTTACCAAGACCCAAACCCTGTCGCACAACCCCCGCCAATGCAACCCCCGTCCCCGCCGCGGTAAGTCACTTGCTCGTATTGATTTTGTCACCCTCACAAGTTTGCAAGCCCCAGATTCACCCCGTACAGGCTCCCAGCACTCTCACAATCATCATCAGGCGATCCGCGTATGTTTGTTCCATCATCATGCATGTTCTCTTCTCAATCTCCTTTAGCCTTTCTTGCCATGATCGCTACCAAGCTCAGGATGCGCAGCGCGTCGTAGGCAGTAAGGATCGACGCTGAGAGACGCTGAGAGATGATCAACCCATCTTGATTGCCTGCCAGCCAGGTACTTACGTGTTCCGATTCTTGATGCAGGTTCCTGGCTAATGCATTTTGCAGGTCCCCGCAGTAATGTTATTCGGAGACGCGACCCTCCGGTGTACTTAAACGGATCACACTCGCCGCTAGAACTAGCGAGCGCTCCAACTCTTCTTGAATGTACAGTATCCTCGACTTGGGTCGATATTGCTGGAGATCCACAGTTCGCTTTCTTGATGCACATATTGGACGGTCGGACGGAGAATTTCGATAACAATATTAAGGGCGGCAAAAAAAAGAAATAGTAATGTTGTAGATACCTATTTGTCGCTAGTTGCTCTTCCTCGAATAGCCAACGTTTGACACAGCCGGTAGTCTCTTTCAAGTTTGACAGCTTCGCTTGATCCCCGTTTGAAAGCCTCTGAGTCTCAGGACGTCCTCGCTCTCGTATCTAGTATCTTTCTCCCTCCGAAGTTATGCTCAACGCCAGCCTCTGTCTGCACCCGTCGAGCGCCATCGTCCACCACGATCAGTTCGTTGCGCCTTTTCTAGCATGTACTCCAGCGACTTCCTTCTGGGTTTTTATCGTGAATTGAAATGAAATAAAAGGTTTTCTTTGCCAAGACAAGTCTTTCCAACCCCTTTCCAAATCTTTCTCGAGTGCGACACGAGACAAAACTATATGAAGTCAAAAACGACAAGGTACGCAACATCAATTCAAAACCGCCGTTACTTCCATCTTTCTTTCTTCAGGTTCCCTCTCATCATTGCTTAAGAGCAGCCAGTCGGACGGTTGGAAAGACACTCGGTAACGCAACCGCCATTGAGGTTGACGTTGCGTGCCAACCCTGAGATGGTAGAGCCGAAGCAGGTCGAAAAGACCTTCTTCGCGGCGCTGAACAAATCGCCCTGGGGCATGCTTCCAACCGCCGCGGACCAGCTGACGCAACACTGGTTCCCGCTCTGCCCGAGGCAGATGGAGCGCGGGGAATCGCCAATGACGGTACCCGAGTTGCTGTTCAGGCTGTTAACGAGCTGGTTGCAAATGCCGGAGTCGGCCTTGTGGCTGCCCGAGCAGGTCACGTCGTTCGTGCCGCTGCAAGGAACTGGGGCGCGGGCATCCAAGGCGTTGGCGGGAGAGCTCCCTGGCGCGTCGCTCCAGTAAGTCAAGTTGTACTCGCCCATCGGGACGACCTTGGAGATGACGAGGCCGGGATACGTCTCGGTTTCGGCTGGAGCAGCTTGGGCAAGTCCAGCGGCGAGAGCCAAGACGGCAGCGACAGAGAGGTGCGAAAACTGCATATTGTCTGTTCGAGTTATTAATTGCTTGTGCGGGTAGTAGGAGACTGGTTGACTTGCCTGGAGTATTCGGGAAATCGAATAGTCTCTGTCCTCAACTTTCTCTCCCATTATACTGCCCGCGTTGTGGTGAGGTAGTCAAAGTCTGACTACCTGCACAGACTTAACGTACCAAATACTCGTTGTAACTGACCGAGATTTGGCTACCACAGCGCTGGCGGCCAGACGCGGACATCCAGCTGGGGATTTCTGCCTTGGATATTCCGAAACCTCCGGGAGAGCGTGGAAATCGGAGTGCCCGGATATCGATGGAGGCGGGGCGAAGGTAGGGTGATATGGCCAAATGCAGACATTTGGTAACCGAATATAGTCAGTGCTACATAATTTCTGATGACAACGATTGTTGTCTCGGACCAGACGGGGAGAATCACCAATGATTCGCACAACACTGTCCAAGTGGTGCTTGATGTACGCACAATCCCCGTGTAGCGCCAATTAAATATGGCAGGCGCTTGCAGTTTATTTGCGACCTGCTACGTTTCCCGCTTTAGTCCGGACAAAGACGGCGAGAATCACCAATGATTCGCATAACACTGTCCGAGTGGGCTTCATGTACGCACATTCCCCGATGTGGCGCCAATTGAATATGGCAGGCGCTTGCAATTTATTTGCGACCTGTACATTTCCCATTTTAGCCCATCTCGACGCCATACAATTTCCGACTAGCGCCCCCGCATACTTCGGAAATTTTATCATGAACTCCACCTGAAATGATATTTCCGAGGAGGCAGAACGGCCAATGCAACACCGCAGGGGGCGACCAGGTCTGGCGTTTTGTCAGACCCTCTGACTACCTTGCCTGGGCATGAGCAGGATATAAGGCAGAGGAAATCCAACAAGGAGACCATTCGATTTCCCGAATACTCCAGGTCAGTCAACCGGCAAATCTTCTACCCTGACAATTAATCGAGAACTTCACGACAGACAAGATAGTATGCGTTTCTCGAACCTTTCTGCCGCCGCCGTTCTGGCCGTCGCCGCAGGACTTGTCCACGCCGCCCCACTGACACTTACCCCGGCCTTGTCATCTCCAAGATCGTCTCAATGGGAGAGTACAATTTGACCTACTGGAGCGACGCGCCAGGCGGCACTCCATCGCTAACCACGACGCTTTGGCTGGCCGTGCTTGCAGCGGCACCAACGACGTGACCTGCTCTGGCAGCCACAAGGCCGAGGGAGGTATCTGCCAGCAGCTCGTTAACAGCTTGAACAGCAATTCCGGGACGGTGATCGGCGACTCCCCGCGCTATTTGCCTTGGGCAAGGCGGCAACGAGTGCTGCGTCAGCTGGTCCGCGGCGGTGGAGCCATGCCCCAGGGCGACTTGTTCACCGCCGCGAACAAGATCTTCCAGGACTGCTTTGGGTCTACCATCTGGGTTGGCGCGCAACGTCAACCTCAACGGCGGTTGCGTTACGGAGTGTCTTTCTAACCGTCCGACCGGCTGCTCTTAATTAGAAGAGAAAAGGATGATGGTGGAAGTTTGGAGGTGAAACGAGACCTCGAATACTTCTTGCAAATGCAATAACTTGATCGACCAGTTGTGCCGTTGAGCTCGCAAGGTCATTAGCTCGCCGTTCCTCAAGTCATCCTTGAAGTTCGTAAGAGTGCAAAGAGTACAGAATGACATTTTTTATACCTGTCGAGTACTTCAACCAGAAAGCTGCTAGCGTATATAAAGTAAACGGGCTGGCATGAGGGACCAACTCAAGAAAGCAAGGATCCTAATCGCGTCGT
>JARJLE010000074.1:0-520733 GCA_029289555.1 Mycena latifolia
ATGCCCTCAGCTGAGTCAGCAAGCATAGTTTGAAAAGGGTTATTACATCCACATATACTCTGTATACATACATATAGCGCACCACACCCACATATGTGCCTACCCTCTCCAAACAATATATCTACTATACTGGCAAATCTCCGGCCAATGCATAAAACAAGAAAACAGGAACATGCAAGCGACACAAATAGACTGGAGTCCAGGCACGATATGTGTCATGTAGATATCAGAGCTACATTACCATATGTACCTACTGTTACTCCAATAAATTACTCACGGGTAAATTTGAGAACAAAACAAAACTCATAAGGGATAAAGTCCATGCAGTAGCTCAGTTAGGTGGCAATCAAAGCAGGCTGGATGTCATCCTCATCCACAGTTCCCGAGCGAGTCATCGGTGCTTTGAGAGTGGAGAGTTGAACGATGGACACTAGATGGTGTTCCGGTAGATTGGTTGTTCTAGCAAGTCGTTCATCAATATTAGCAACTTGCTTTGCCTGTGAAGATCGTTTGAACAACGCTCTCGCTGTTTTCCAAAGCTCTGCTGCTTTGGGGAGGTCCCCATGCAGTTCTGACATATCTCCAAGTCGAAGCATGCATTCTCCTCTGCTGCGGTGCACATCCATTCGAGTAAATCCCTCGAGAGCAACAGTTAACAGATTAATGGCTGTTTGCTGGTCCTTGTCTGCCAGATACACATCTCCGAGAAATTGAAGAGCTTTGTATATTTCTAGCTTCCGCTTCAACTTGAGGCTATAGGCAAGAAATACCACTGTCCAGTTTGAGGAATCGTGATTTATAGCACACCACCGTGAAGCATTCCCCAGTTTCTCCAGGCAGTAGCTGACAGCCTCACTGTTCTTACCCCAAGTGGCTTTGAGGCATGTTGGAATAGCATCATTGCCTTCCGCAAGTCTCCCTCATTCAGAACAAGGGCTGCTGCTACCATATCACAGAAAATGTTTCCAATGAATTCCCCACAAAGCTGAAAAGCTGCCTGGCTGTATGAAGATTGTTGTGCACTCCATCCCTCAGTACACCAGTTCTGCATCAATTTGTGCTATTGTGATTAAAGCGAAGGGAGCACTCAGATCATATGGGTTTGCTCCATCGGAACAGCATGAAGGCCCTGAGTTTGGATGCTGCGGGCTTCAACATATTCTGATTTCATCAGATGGAGTTCTGCTTGATTATTGAGGATGTAACTATCTAGTTGACCCCCAGCCATGCCACATAGACCGACCAGATTCTTGCCCTGTTGAGTAGAAGGATGCTATGGGCATATCTCCCGAGGGCATGCCAACATATAGATTCAATGCGCAGTGCATTAGCCTCCATGAATAAGTTGCCTGAAATCCTAGCCAGCCTCCGTGACTCCTGAGCATGGTCACAGCCTGCTAAATAAACACCAGTTCTCCATTTATCCATGCCAATGATGTCAACATATCACTCTGTCTTTTGGTATTCCCAGTTGAAATTGCCAATGAGAGTCCAGTTTCAGTAAAGTAAATGGCTCTGGACATATCCCTGTTAGCCCACTGAAAATATTCTGCCATACGATTATAAAATCGGCCTGGTGCATAATGTCAGTAAGTACAGACCATACCAATTGACAGTTGACCAACATTTAAGATTGGTATCATCAGAGTAAGGGAAAGATTGGAGAACTTGGTGAACCAAGTCCTCCACATTTGGAAGATGATGGACCTGCCCCAAGAGTGTTGTAATAAAATAAACCTCAAGTGTATGGTTTCTGGGGTGGGGGAGAACTTGGGGAATCTGGTTTATTAATTGGGCCCGTCCATGTCCAGTCAGTCTACTGAAGTGGTCAAAATGGCATGTGCCATAGATGGTTTTGACAAGGTCCAGATTATTTGGATTTAGACCCATAACCAAGATATTCTGAATGTTTGTGAAGTTTGATATGACTCGAGGGACAATCCCAAGGCTAGAAAACAGCCCCATAGTAGGTCTCATAGACATCAAGGAGCTGGGTGAAGTGTTTGAGGAGTGGCTGAACAATGGATGACATAGGGGGATACATTTTGTGCATATATTCACGGATTGGTACCAATGCCTTCAGTTGCCTTTGATCATCTGTATAAGCTAGGGAGGTGCGAAGCAAGGCTGCTTTGCAGGCAAGGATATTTTCAATTGGGAGTTGCTTTGCAAGAGCTCTACATCGGAAAGCCCATCGGGTAATATTGAGAGAAGGCTCAGTAAATCACGTGAGTGCGGTACAGTTGCTAGCCGAGGGCTTTCCAGGGATAGGGAAATTGATAACTCCAAATTTGATCCTTTGTCATGGCCATCAGCAAGCAATGATGTCCTCTCTGTCTCCCAGTGATGCATCACATTGTCAAAGCCATCATAGTCCACCAAATGGGCTATAAGATCAATTGCGAGTGGCATGTTGTCAGCAAGGAGAAGGATTTTGTCAATGTCTTCAATAGGATAACCATCATCAACAATATCAATGAAGGTTTTCCGTGCAGCTTCTTGAGGGAGAGGCTTCAGTGGTGCCAGGAATGGTCGAGTCCATCGGACAGTGGCAGGCCTTTCTGCTCCACGCATTGTGATCTGGAATTGTCTGAGGTCTCAGTGCACAAGGAATGAGGTTTGGTTCTTGAATTACAATCAATGCCAGGTGTTCAATATCTTCAAGCAAGGTTAACAACTTTTCAACATCTACACGGGATTCCCTCGGTTCCCAGACAGTCTCCAAATTATCCAAGATCAAGAGGGAACGGGGGTTGTTCAAGAAGTAATGGACAACTGGTTTAGTGAGATCTTGTCCGGGCTTCAGTCCGACATGTGCTCCAATCAGAGCAGCCAGCTGGACACTTGTTGTGGCTGCATCACAGGCAACAAAGAAACGATGCTGCTGATATGTGGCAGAGATTTGGGGGTGATGCAGAATAACTCTTCCAAGGCTTGTTTTCCCCATTCCTCCTCCACCCAAATTGCTACCCTAGGGAGCTGCTGATTCAGCTGTTCTATGATGGTTAGAACCTCCAATTCACGACCATGAAAGGTTTTGGTTCAGATGGCAGCAATGAAAATGAGTTTGAGCTTCAGAGGTCACCATGTAGCAATGCAGAACTGTTTTGAAACACATACCTATGATGAGAGCTTGAAAAAGATCTGCTGATCTGTTGAAAGAGTGATTACCATTTCGTTTAAATGATTTAATAAGGACATACAGAGGATCCACCTGTGGAATTTACATCCGACAGAGTCGAGATGAGCTCCAGAACTTCCTGATGCATCTTCTGTGCATATTGCTGCATGGCTGTCCGATCACTTAAAACTGCAGCAACCTGAATCCGAAATGTTGGTCTTTTTGCAAATCTCCGTTCCAACAGAAGCAATGAACTTGCCTTGAACACCTCCAGTCCTTGTGCCAGTCCTGTGTGACAGGCCTTCAGCAATGTCCTCATTTCCCCTTGCCTGAAAAACTGCTTGATTTTGCTTTTTTCTTGCTCAGCTTCAACAAAGGTGTGGACTTTGTGCAGAGTCCTAAAGGAGCTATAATCAGTAATTTCAGAGTATTATGAGAGGAACTTGCTCAGCAAATTTCCCCAGATTATACAACATTGTTGGTGACAATTCACCACCGGTATCCGATGTTACATGAACCTGTATGACACCATAAAGGAGCTCGTGGATTTGCTCCAACATTTGGGTACACTCATCATGGTTTCTGTTGACAGTCTGACAAGTCCTTGTAAAGACCAGGAGGATAACTGAAATACAAAATGCTACCTGTACAGAAATCAAAGAGAGTGCAAGATGTTTGAAATTGGTTCCAAGAATGGTGTCTTCAAGCCTTCCGAAATCACATCAAAAGTGGTGACAGCAGCACTCAGGGCAATAACAATGTTGTTGAGTCGAATGTACATAGCAGTGGGAGGGAGGGGCATTGATGTAGTGACAGGGTAAGTGAGCAGTAGCATCATTTATATCAGGTCAGTCTCGTGAGAGATTCGATATTGACTGGCTGGTAATCTGTGCCTGACATCGTGATGAAACCCTGATGATCAGTTTACATATAGAACTGGATGCCACACCATAATTACACTGGGGGCATTTACTGATGCATGTGGAAATTACGTGCGCTTGACACGTGTGTTCGGCATGTGTTCGGCATGCGTCGATCCGGGGCCAAAAGGCCTTGTCTTTTCGGTGCATGCCGAACACATGCATCAGTGACTGCCTCCCATCTTGTCTCCTACCCTTAGCTCGGAAAGCTAAGACTTGATACATCTGAGGACTTCGCAATTCCATACATACTGTTTGTGCAACTCCTTCCATTCACACATGCAGCTCGCATTCATCAGCCCATCATAGCAGAAGCACATCCCTTGTCTGATCCTGAGAATACACTTTCCCCTGCCCCTGCCCCTGCCCCTGTTGCCATGTCAGTCAGATGGATCCGGAGTTCCTGGTAGATTCATGTTATATTTGGTACCTCGAACGACTCGGCTCCACTAATGCCCTTTCCTTTCCTTGTCGCTCGAGTCACCAATGTTCCCCATGCATGTCGGCATCCTCTGTGGTTTAGAGTCAGCCAAAAATTTGTTAAATTATTAAATCCTCATTAAACCTGAAGAGTGGCGGGCGCCGACCTCCAGAACGGCGGCCTCTGCTGGCGGAAGCTGGGCAGAGATAAACTAGTGTAAATATTAAATATATCAAGTAAATATGCCGAAGATTGGACACTTTGTCGAAGGCAGAGAGCTAGCTGGAGTATACAATGAGATGAATATGCCCGATGTCGGGGGTGGAAATGTGACTCGAGTGCGGCATCGGTAACTTCCCTGCCAACTGTTTAAAGTCTCGACTTGGTCTCGACAGGAAATTTGAATTCACATGAATTACGGCGGATAAAAATAGGACGTCGAGAGAAAATGAAGGACTATGTCCAAAGTTCGTAGGAATCAGTAAGAATGACCTGCAAGGAAACTCGGGTCCAAATTTACGCGCACGGAGCAAGGAGCGACGAAACTTCCTCCGGCATGTAATCTTAAATTTAAAATATACGATATTGGTTGGTAGTGATACATATTCCATTAGTACATAGCGAAGACAGAAAGCGTGGCAAGCAGGGGTTCCGGGGTTCGAACGATTTACACCTGGTTCCTTCCATCGGACCCCGCCAATTCAATGTAATGTGTTCTGGCGTTTAAGTGCTGCGCCTCGAGGTCATCTCCGGATCCGACATTGGCGGTCGACGAGTCTTTAACGTCCCGATCTAGCAATCGTTCCCGCAGAAATGCCACAAAGCCCGCATTCGCTGTTCCAGGACGACCACCTTCTGAGCGAATCGCCGGGAAGTCCTCGTGCCACTTCGCAATCAGGCTCCGGCCCTGGAAGCGGTGGAGCAGCCCCATGGCAGATAGCGGTCGTTTGCCTGCGGAGGGTTAAAAACTAATGCGACGGGAAGGAAACGTTTTGGCGCACCAAAAAGTAAATCGCATCCGCACCGAAGAGAAAGACAACGACGCTATTCACAACCGTCCAGAATCCACCGACGAAAAAAATACCAGTGATAACAGATGTATCATCGTATTCTTCCAACAGTTCGGACGGTTCCCGGTATAATCGGATGAGTCGCAATGATGCTGTTTGTGGTCCTGCATCCGGCGGCGATGGATCCTGCTGAGCCATATTGACTTTATTTATTAAAAGTGCTTTATTTATTACATGTATTAATTATCAGATTAGTCAAAGCACCGACTGTGGGGAATGTACGCTTGAAAATCCCAAGAGCCCTGCTAGCGAATGGGAGAAAACTGTTCTGAGGTTGAATGTTAAGGACACCAAAATGTGCGACCCTGGGACCAAGGTGATGGGGTCAATATGGCCAATACTTCCATTCAAATCACCCTTGCCGACATAGACGTAGGCGAGTGTCGACTCATTCGTTGAAAATTGACTGAAGTTGAGTGAAACAGAAACACCATTGTATTTATCCCAGTTTCCGGATTGGGGGCCTAGAAGGTGCGCGTGAGAACCACATTAGAAATCAACATTGCATTAGAAAGACTTTACACTCCACTTTATATGACGAAACCGACCGGTCGGGCCAATTGGACACCAAACATGGTTCATATAAAGGCCCAGTGGCCTATCCTGTGACATTGATCGCGGTCATGTTCAATGTGGGTCCAGATGGGAGGTCCTGAGATCGGGTAAGAATGACACACTCTTCACTATAGCTCTCTTACGACACCAATTACAATATGAGCCGCAGCCCGTGGGTCGTATGACCTAGCTGAAGGAAGAACACTCCTCGTTGCGATTTGAGATTTGAGAAATGGGACGACAATGATGTTGTATTCCGCAATTATCATGAGCCCACCCCATAGCAATGTGAGGAAAAGTGCCCGGATGAATATTATGATTTGGGTCTCGCCCCTGCTTATGTAGAGCAAACCCCGGAAGGCCCAGGTGGCTCACCTGATCAACGGCCTCCCCATTGGGCCTAGAAGTGCCGAGAAGAAATTCTTCGCTTTGCGGTTGCGAGGGCAACCTCCAAAGAAATCGAACCTCTGCTTGAATAGGTGTTCCGGTGATGCCCGTATTGCGCATGCTCGGAACACTCCAGAGAGGGCCACGGCCAGAAGTTGGAATGATATTGCAGGAAGAAGTATATGAGAGAAGGGCCTCAAGTAGCTGAGGACCACTGCTCCGCGAAGATAAAAGCTAATAGCTTGAAATTGAAATTGAAAATCGTCCAAGGCGCTCGAGAGTTGTGCTTACCAGCATCTTCGGCTAAAATAAAACAAAGATTTCTGCTTTGGATTACATGAAAATGAGGTGGCCAATTATGCAAAGATTGGTGATGAGCGCAATCCAAACAGTCGGGATATTGAGAGCCTCGGTGGAAGATAGAATGAGCATCGTCAAGGAACCTATAAGCATTGCTGTGGCCATGAGAAAAACGCGAGTGGTATACATCCGAAATGAGGGAGAAAATACAATAGCATGGAAGGCGGAAGTGGAGGACATGGTGGTGCGAAGCAAAAGCGGGTGTCACAGCCAGTCTCGTAGGATCTGATTCACAGAAGTGATGATCTTCCACCCACCAATGCATCAACTATTTCAACTATTTGGGAGTCTGACGATTCCTCTTTTTAGAAAGAGGGTAACGAAATACGGGAAGGTTTCCTGATCTCACCTGACAAGCGTGCCGTTTTAGTTTCGGGTGCTACGGCGGGGCTATATAGAGAAGCGGGCAACGAGTCACGCAACAGACCGCATCTTGGCACGATGATATATCACGGCGGGGTCTTAGAGACGCCAGACACGTGTATGATGTATCATCTCAGAGTTGGTGCTATTTAGGGCAGCAGCCCTATCCTGCTCGTCGTCGCGGGCGATGACGAGCACTTTACTCATATTTGCCTAGCACGTCGGACTAAGCTCCCGATTCCAATTAGGTGTACTATGAAATAGATGATGTATCTGTGCCACATGAATACATCGTCGTTCGAGCCCGTGTCATCCTCCAGCGAGTCTCAGAGTCCTGAGAGTCGTCGCCATCCTTCCCAGCGTCGTCGTGGATAAGTAGCCTCAAGGATATCCTGCTCGAGTTACTTATCTATTTCATGTGCCACAGTCAGTCACGCAAGCCCTCCAGTGAATTCAGTATGCACCCGAATTTATACATGCCAGCGAAAAGCTCAGCAGAGACCGGGTATATGGCGATACAGAACATCCCGCACATAGCGCTCCCATTTCTCCCCGAAGATCTTCGGCCGGAAACCGTACATGAACAGCGCCGCGCAAATGGAAAAGTTGGCCGCGAGGAACATACCCCGGTGTCGTGCACCCGCCGTCCCACCGCCACGACCCCGAGGTAAGGAGTGTAAGCGCCGCGCCTCCGAGCGTCATGTTCCCATCCGTGTACGAAGAAGGGTGGTGCACGATGGCGTATGGCCCGGTCGTGACGAAGGCGTGGCTGTCGCGGACGGACATCGCGAATGGAGGCAGCGCAGCCGGATCGAGGCGCCTACGAAAATGAGGCTCATGCTGACCAGCAAGGTGCCGCTCAGGTGCAGGACAGAGCTGGGCATGAGGTATCGGCGACGGCGAGGATCGCGGCGCTTCGGTGAGTGTGAACGCCCAATGTACGGTCTGCGAGCGCGCTCGTCAGCGGAGGCCCCGTTCTTGGCTACAATATTGATCGTGTGCACCCGGATCCAGTAGGGGAGAATGGGTCGCCCGATGAATGCCTCGTACCAGCCGATCTTTCTGTCTGTCCGCGCCTGCTCTGTCACTGAGGGCGGAGAGGTGGGCGGGACGACCGAGCGATCGTAGAACAGCGTGCCCACCAGCAAGAAGGCGAATTTCAACAAGGCCGCCATGCAGCCTGAGGTCACTGACAGGGGAATCATAGATGTGTTTCATAGGGACTAGCTCGTGAAGCAAGGAGCGCGAAGGTCATCTCGTGTAGAGCAAATACCAGGAAGCAAGAGGATCCAACGAGCTTGCGAGCATCCGAGTGCATGGGGGAGATGTGCATCTCCGAGTGCGTGCACACCACAATGCTGTGGCTCCACGACCGTGACAGAAAGGGCGGCACCGCGTTGAAAAGAACAGGGCGGCACCGCGCAGCGGGTACGCGTCCGAGCGCACGCGGAGACTACAGCGCGGGAAGGCATCCTGCACGTGCAGCCCCGCTGCTCGTCGTGCGGGAAGGACGGCGGGGCAGAAGATGCCCCTAGCTGCGCTGGCGGACCATCAGTACACAGTGCGATGATAGCGAGCGCGCTGCAGTTGTGGCTCCCCGGAGACCGAAGAAAAGTGTTTCGCGGGTGCATGCCCACGCGGGTGATAGTTGCGGTTGCTTGCCGTACGCGTACGAGCACACACAGATGCCTCTTAAGAATGGCGCTAAGACTCTTAGCGCCCTGGTGCCGAATTCGAAGAGAACGAGCTGACGCTGACGAAAGCAGGCGCTCACCGTGGCTCGTGGCGGGGTGGCGAACCTAACGACGGAGGCGGGGAGGAAAGCCGGCACGAGCGGGAAGCGGTCCGTGTTCGTGACGGAGTAAATAGCGCTGAGCCGGACTCGGGGTCGTACGGCTCGCGGCATAGCTGCGAGGGTGACGCCAGCCCTCTCCGCCAATGTGCACGACTCGGACGTACGCTTACCCTGTACCAACAGCTGGAGAAACGCGCGGCCTGCGCCGGGGGCGCCGGAATCTACCCCGGGCGCGAGGAATGCGGGGGCGTTATCGTCGCGTGCGTCGCTTGGCAGTGCTAGTGCATTGCATATCGCGGCTCGTCTTGACGGGGCGAGGAAAGCGCCGGCGCGAGCAGGGAGAGTGCGCGCCCGCATGCATACAAGCAGACTTGGGGTAGCGGACCTGTGAGGGAGACGTCAGCAGGGGCGGACGATTCTGCCGCAGGAGACGGATGTGCGCTTACGGTGGAAACCAGATGCGCTGGGCGGGGTAGATCGGTCGCTCGCGCTTTTCAAGCAGCACAGAGTATCGATCTAGCGAGCTTGAAGCAGAATATTTAGAGCAACGGCGACCTTGCGTTCGCGGACCTCCTTCGGCCTTGCGCGGATTCTGCAATGAGCCGCGACGGTGGATGGGATGGTCAATGACTCAGAGGTGCGTGTCGCCGAGTGGATCCGCGCAGGCTACGGGAGGAAATCTCGGGAGGAAGTTCGTCAAGGGGGGGGGGGGGGGGGGGGGTTATATTATACTCATCAGGTCCACAACATGAACGACGAGACGAGTCTACGGAAAGCATACATGCAGTACTGTAAGGGTGGCTATCCTCACAGATATCTACAAGATGCTAACCGAGCACACACCGATTCCAGGGGTTAGACCATGCCAGACGCTGGCTAAGTGTGGACTGGCTGGCCCCTCGAACGGCGGGACCTCCGGTTAAAACCCTGTGGGACCTGGTCGGAGTTCTCCCCTCCCAGGTAAAAATCCCCAGAGTCCACCAGTACACACAGAGCTGTCGCATGTCGTCCCTTTGCACAGTGCATGCAAAAAACCCACCGCAATTTTATGTGTGAGGCACAGGTGCATTCACACAGAGCATGGGAGTAGCGTCGAAGATTTTCAACATGTCGTAGGCCAATTTTGCGAGGAGAGGTGTGATCTCCCTTCGAGGCAGGATGTCCCGGAAAAACTTGAGGGGATTCGTGGGGTCGAGCGTGTTGGCGACGTCGGGCAATTCAGTGCCTAATTTCGTGAGGAAAGTGTCCCGGATTGGGAGGAGTTCGGTGTGTTGGCATTGGAACATAGCATGTGCAGGGTCTTCCACATATATGTAACAGAAACGGCAGAGGCGCCATTCTCGGGGCACAACTTTCTTGCCACGTTCCTTCCATCTTCGCCGCTCGATAGCGAGCGAATGGCCAGACAAAATCATTCGCGTTAGCGCGCGCCAATGCTCTGGTGTCTTGACTCGGAGGTAATGTCGAAAGTCCAGGCTTTTCTTGACCAGTCTATTGGTGTCCTTGTCCATTTCCAGGCGACCCACGAGGAGGTCTCGTACACGTGAGGATGTTGCAATCTCGTTGTCGATCCAGGACTCCATGGACTGCTTCACATTCTTCATCACTGTTTCAACATATTCGACTGTGGGCTCGCACGAGATATCGAACTCGACTGGAATGTAAAGACGAGACAACACGATTCGGAGGTCGTTGACCCAGGAGATCTTCTGGGTGCGTGCCAGAGTGAAGGAGGCTTGCAATGCGTTCCAAGCCGGTCGTTTATGGTCTAACTCCAACCGGTAGCACAAAGTTTCGAGAGCCATGTACACTCGTCGGTACTTGATTGGCCAGATTCCCGTCTCTGAGAACAAGATGGCTCGCATGGAACGAGATCCGAGACCAAGCATGCGGCGCAGGAACATCAATTGCACCTTCTCAAGCATTTTGAGACTCTTCAAATTAACATCCAGGCAAACATCGCAGCCGGCGGTGAGGTAGGGATCTACCCGGGCCATGTAGAGTGTTCGGGCATCCCACGCCGGGAGTGTACCCACAAAGCGGTCGAGTCCGAGGATCACATTTGCAATTGTGCGTGCTTTTTTCGCTTTGAGCTTGTACTGTTCGGTCCAGATAAATTTGGAGCCCATTTCGAACCACACTCCCAGGTAGCACGCTTTTTTTACGAGAGAAATTCGTTGTCCACCGAGGTGAAAGTTCGGGATAACCTTCGGGTGCAGCGCATATACTTGATACAGACACTTAGGAATAGATGTCTGGCAGCCGTTTTCATCGGCCCAGTGCTGCGACCCATTGAGATGACATTGAAATCCAGATGGCCCTCCCGACGCAGTCAATATATCGTCTGCATGTTCGACGTTGGTGATCGGAATTCCATTCAGTTCAATATCTTCGGGGTGACAAGCCAGGATAAAATCGGACATGAAGAGATTCCAGAGGTGAGGGGAGCCTGGATCCCCCGTCAGAATTCCAAGGAGCGACCTGAACGCTGGCGCGAAGCGGCCGTCGAGCCGTACCATGTAACGGATGCGGTCATATAAAATTTTCAACCATTCAATCATCGGGCCTGAGATGCCCATTTTGGCTAATTTGACCCACAGAGTTGACCTGTCTGTACCTGGAAAGGCGTTCTTAAGATCAAGGTACGCAACATATAGAGGTTTGTCAAGGATGCGCCCAGAATGGTGCGGGAGTGATATCGGACTCGCATATCGGGGGCTCGTAATGCGCGCGTGTGCCGGGTGCGATTGAGAGTGGTGGGCGGAGAGAAAGCCGAGTCGGGCGTTGATCTGATGCCACGTGAACCACGAGTTAATTCCGAGTTCTTATTTTCCTTGTTTTTTACACTCACTAGCCAGAATCCGTGCTCCGCCACGGTCAAATATTTTCCTAATGCCATGACAGTAATCGGTTGTCAATTTCGGACACTCGTCACCAACCTCTGGTTGGTTCCTCGTGTCCTCCGTTTTCAGGTGTCTGGCAAGACATTCAACAAACAAATATGTAAGCCAACGTAGGCCTCGGACATAGTTTTCACAGTTGTGGCTGCTCACAGGAACCCGTGCTCCCTAACTTACCATTTCTAATGCCGTCGTAAACTCTGAGTCAAGTCTTACAGAAGTCTATTGTCGTCACTTTCTGAGAGCTTCAATTGGGTTTGGGCAGACTCTCGTCAGCAACCCGCAGTTAGTTCCTCATGTCCCCTGTGTCCTGATTCCTGTTGAAGCATCATAAGCAGCCGTTGAAAAATCATGAGCAACCAATCAGTATCCATTTTAATTCTCAGCCAGGAGTCCGCTTCAATTGACATCGGTGGACATTCATCACCAACTTGTGGTTATTTTCTCGTGTCCAATTTCCAGATTTCAATCGAAAGTCACAATGAACAGAGAAAGATTTCTCTTAGTGAATTGATCATGTGCCTTCCTCAAAGCTCGTAGTTATGTGGTTAAAAAGGTCTAGAAATCCTAGTTAAACATGAGGATATCAAGTCCGACTCAAGGCCCAGGATTCCAGGGAGTTAGTTGTATGTCCGTGTTCTTTGCTTGTTGAAGGCCGATGAAGATGTCAAGATGTCGAAGGGATACCATATTTCGACGCAAGATGAAGACGGGATGGAAGGACGACGGAATGCGGCGATGGCAGTCGAGAAGATGTTGTCTGATGTATGTTGTCTGATGTTTGTCCCATGTTTGTCTCAGCATCTGTCTTGTAGACAAAGATCACATGATTCACTTTCTTTTGTATAGTACTATTAGTAGATCTCGCCCAGCGTCAACTCCGGTTCAGGCTCGTCCTAAAGGTGGCGACATTTTCCCGAATCGTAGTGCTAATGCGATAAGCATTCAAGCACGGAATAGGCTCAATCTGCATCTGCTGGCGATTCCCCTGTGTGATCACCGCGCGGAGAATCTCTTGAATCGTTCAAAGCATTTTCTTGGTCGGGGCCACCAACTTGAAAGCTTGAAGCCCAGGGCGACGACCGGCGATCTCGGTTAAATCAACCCCGTAGGAATGTGGCAGTCCCGGCATCAGCGACTGATCGTCGGCTTCCGGCACGAAGCCCAATTAGGGTTATCGTCGATAAGATGTGTACTAGAGCTTCTTGCCCCATTGCTTCCTACCGCCTGCCATGCTTCCTCCACTCAAACCAATCACTACTCCCAAACCTTTACGCTTTCAGGACAACCCTTTACAACTACAATTGATCCAGCCACTCACCGGTATTTTGTGCAGTGTGACTTGTGTGGAACCAAGATAAAGCTCACAGTTGTCGCAAATATACAATGGTTGGCGGAGCATCGTGTGAAAAATGCTGACCGATTTCTGCGGGAAGCCGCCGTGCGGGAGCGTCGCGCCTTGGTGGGAGACCAGTCACGAGGGTATGGATCTCCTTCTCAGCTACGGGATCGAGTACGCCACTCCATGAGTCACCACGACTGCCAAATGTATTGGATGCGCACCGGCGACGCGTGGACGAAGATCGATTACTCGCAAAAAGCTGACATGTTAATGAAACCGCTCGTCGCTGGTCACCCTACGAGGAATCTTAGGGATCCCCACCATACCGTATACGGTTACGACCGTAAAAGCCGTAAGTTTATCACTTTTGATATCTTACGGTACGGTTACAGTACGGTTCTAGGTGCCGTATGAACCCGTATACGGGTGTCAGAACCCAGCCAATCAAGGGGAGGAGAGGTATAAAATATTGAATTTCACCTGTTCTTACCTTTCTGCATCTCTCTTGAGCGGCTGCTTCCCGCCTTCAACCTTTCTCGCCGTGCTCCAGACAACGCGTAAAGTGACCGTAATTCCCGATGCGCTCCAGGGTCTTACGGCACGGTTACGGTCGGGTTCCATAACGGGGATCACCGAGATTCCAGCGAGCTGGTTTATCGACGATCTGCCTCCCATGATGTACATCAAGTCCGCATCAAACAGTCGTTGGGTCAACCCCCGGGACGTGGAGGCGCTCTGGATGGTTTGTCCGACTTGGCAAACTCCCGAAATACGACCCGGATCTAAATCTCGTAGGATAGAGCTGTTTAGCAAGTGAAGAGAAATGTATTTTTCTCTATCTCTGTTTATTCCCGTCTTGATTGTGGAGCCCGAGTGAGCGGTAAGAAAATTTTGCTCAAGTGAGAAAAACATTTCTCTTCACTTGCTAACCAGCTCTGAACACTTCGACTATTTCTACAGAGAATATGACTAGTTCGTTTCCCTCCGGGAAATATTTTGAGAGCGCGAAGTTAAAGAGAGCATTTTTGTACTCCATAAACGAGAATCCTATGAGCCAAAATTGCTGTGTTTCACCAAGTTTACTTCATTACTTCCGGCTTGATCTTAGATCAATATCAATTCATCTCCATCGAATAACTAATGGCGGCGTTCGGGTTTGCTGGGGATTTTTCCCCATTCCCTTCTCGGTGATAATAATGGCACTCTCCGGCACTTACAGGGAGCATCAGGAAGATTCCATGTGGGCCAGCTGAATGAACCCTTGATCTGCGTCGGGCGTTGCCACCCAAAGAGGCGCTGGCCGGGAATCTCGAAACCTGTGATTGGCTGGATAACGGGATCCGCACCCGCTTTAATGAGCAATTGACTGTTTCCTCTGTTGATTTGCATCCGAATTCTTCCCGAACGTTAAATATCGCCAGTGGATCTCGTCAATGGTTGCATCTCTCTCTCCATGTCTTTCATCCTCGCTACCGCCCTGGCTGAGGCCGTCATCGAGCTTACTCTCTACGGAGCGTTCACGGTCGTTTTTTCCGCGGTCGTCTACTTGTTCTCATCCCGAGGACTCATCTCAAAACGCCGCCCCATCTTCTTCGTTTTTCTGGCTCTCATCCTTCTGTTCTTGTCCATAACCGCTGTTCGTAATGTCCCTACTTTTCGTCATTGTCACCCATGGTTTTTTTGTCCAGCATTTCATCAACGGGATTCATGCCCTCTATTTTGCTTTCATACACCTCGGAGGCGGGGTTCCGGCTGAGCTGTTTTACCTCAGCCTGTCATCCCAAGCATCTATCGCACATATGAGTTTGGTGGGAGTGGCCAGTTTCATTACCGATTCCCTCGTGGTGAGTTCAGCGCTCGATCCGGTATTTCTTGCATTTAACCTGGCGTCTAGATTCATCGCCTCTACGCCGTCTGGTCGTGCCAGCGCCGCGTAATAATATTTCCGTTGATCGTTCTATGCGCCCAAACAGGTACCTTCCATGGCGAGCTTAGAATGTGCCCAGGCTGATGCACCTGGGTAGTGGCCGGAATCCATATTATCTACGACATGGCGCGCGAAAAGCTGATCTTCTACGCCTTGTACAATCCGTGGGTAACCACGAACCTTGTGTCGTCCCTCGTGTGAGTATCGGTCATATTCTGGTGGTCAGCTTGACGGAAAATTCGTTCCAGAATCAGTAGCTATAGTTCAGGTGCATGACTTTCGGATAGCATAACCCACAGCGGCTTACGCTTGTCAGGAATGCTAATCTATAAACTCTGGGGGATGTCCCGGACGATTCGCACACTTACAGGGAGCTCCAGTTCAGGAAAACGGCTTATGGTTTGGCTTACCCGAACATGTTGTGACCTTGGCCCTTACTTCCGACTGCAGAGACTGCTCGTCATCATGATCGAGAGCTCGTTGCTCCAGACGTATGTTCCACACCGTCTCTTCATTTCAAGCTGAGATCACCTGGGTGCAGGACAATGACCGTGTGCATATTGGTCTCTTTCCAAGTCGGCCTCTTTCTCCTGACAACCTTCACGGCGCTGCAGCCCGTGGTCTTTGGCATATCCGTTGTCCTCATCCACGCACGGGTTGGCCTGGGATGGGCGGAGGAGTCTTATATGGGCGGGTCCACGCCCACGCAGATTACACTGAATATGAGCACAATAGCATTTCGGAGGCCGGAGGAAGATTTGGAGCGGGGAAAGATAGGACCTCTGCAGTTACCAGTGACACATTAGATGTAACTTACCGGATTTCAAGGCGCTCGCTCACATGTTTGATTGAAGAAGACCAGTGGGAACTGGTGGTAAAAAACATTGACGGAACTAAAGGATTATTACGAGTACTTATGTAATCATTCTTTTAACCAATCAACAATGAGGTTTTCGCGCACCTCTTCACATCTTGTCCGCACTTAAGTGTGCAATGAAAATAGTGGCAGTGCTTAAAAAGACTTCACATTTTGTGGCTGTTTAGTGGCAGTGTTTGCTAGTGTAATGTTTCTCCCTTCAACAAGGGTTCAAATCCGACGCTGCCTTCTTCTTGAATTCCACTGCGAGAAGTCCTTCTCTGTGTTGGCTTCTGGTACCCTCTGCTCGAAACCCTTGCACATCGAATTTCGGCATGGGATGTGATGTTCAAGAGGCCTCTCCCCCCCTGGCCACGTGCCCTTGCTTCAGCCCTCCTCTTCTATATGGCAAAGACTAGGGTGAAGATTCGCTCACAACCAGCAAATCAGGTCACATGCAGATCTGACTTGGGGAACGGTGGCCCACCCAAGCTCCTTCCATATCGGGTTGGGCTTCTTTCCGCTCATTTGGGATCGTTCCGCCGTCAACGCTGTCTAGGGGCTCTCGCCGTTGCCTGCTATGTACGTACTAGACAGAACGCAACATTTTTTCACCCCGCTCCTCCCTCCTCCCCCCGTCTGGCGGCCAGGCCCTCTGCTTTCCAAAAGATATGCCGAAAGATTCTGGACAAAAAAGCGCGCAAATCTGGAGGACCACCTTCCTTCGAGGTTCGCTTTGCCAACATATCCGCCTGTGAAGAATGTGCCTAGATTAAGTGTTACATTCTTCCATCTAGAGCAAGTTTTTTTTGTCTCGTGTACATACAGCCGAAATTTAACTTTTATTCGGAAGTTTGACCTACTTGTGTACCTTTAGACGGGACGCCGAGTGAGATTCAGCACTGTCTTGGCATGCGAGTTTTAATGGGACCTGCCTGTTCACCATTATTCAAGTTCTTCGAGGCAAGTAACATACATCGGAATCACTCCAAGCGAGCTCTGTGCAGGTCAAGATTGAACCACAATACTATTTGAGACCAGTTAGTTGGCCACTTAAGCATTTATGTCGCAGCCCTGGTGTTATACCGGTGCCGGTGCGAGCCAGACTATGTCAGAATGAGGGCATGAATCCTCCAAAGAGTTCGAGTCCGCCAGCACCAAAATACTCGAAGATTTGAGTGCGTAAGGAATTTATTTTGACCGGCAGTCCAACATAGCCAAACAACAGGTTAGTTGGCCACCCCGCCAACTAATGTATTGAGCTCTCAAATGGTGGTGGCCTGCACTCAGAATCATATATACAGGTTATATTCACTATTTAAAACAGTTATGGTGTAGATATGAGGTATAGAAATGGGCAGAATACATGCTTGCGATCGACGGGAAACCTCGAAATTGGGGTCGCGGGATGAATGAGTGTTCTGCTACTCACAAAAAGGCCGCGATGGGCCAAATTAGGATCCAGGCTACTTAATGGGAAGTATTTGGACGTACCTGGATGCCCAATTCCATTCCAAGTTGCTGACATCTCCTCCAAAAAATCTGACTATCAGCACGACTGAAATTGGATGATTTTGGACAATGGCCTCCAGAGCAATCAGAGGTCATTGGATAAAATCTCGAAAAGGGTCTCGGAATGAAGGATTGTATATTGAGAAGTCCTGTGTAAGGTTCCAGACCGATGGCATAGCGGTGTCGTGGACCGTGACGGTGCCAGCATGACTGACCTACAAATGAAGTCGTGCTTTTCCCGGGTATGTTAAGAGTGATAGTTCAGTTGGTTGCCATCCAGTATCTCTTCAGATGGAAGGCCAGCATCGGGGGATCCGAACAAGCCCCCAAAGTCGTGGATCGAGGAAGAAATGGTGGAGAAATGGCGATGGCAAATGAGGCGAGTGGTCCGATTGATAAGAAATTGATGTCCCCACGAGTCGGATCCCGATCAACGATGCCGTAGCTCCCGATCAACCCATCACTTTCGGCTGAAATTTGGTCTGAACATTCGTTGGAGGTGGTATTCTGTTTATACATTATGCCCAGTCATAATTATGAAGCCCTGGTCTTATAGGAGTCAAGTGGCCAACCAAGTAGGGTGGCCAACTAAGGGGTCTCTAATAGTAAGCAAAGAGATCCGCGTCGGGATACAATGGGCCAATAGCCCAACTTGTTGATGATGTTCGAGATCCCCGGGATCCCCGGAGCGAAGATACCCACAGCAAAAATTCAGCCATGACCAAACGGAAAGACCAGTGGCAGAAATTGTACATACAGGCTCAGCACTGCAAGCTACTATGACCTCGCACTCACCCAACTCACATGGATCTCCCCAAGCAAGAACGGGAAAGAAGAAAGAAATTATACAATCTGTACGTGATGCAGAGACAGAGGCGGGTAGGATGCGGAGACGGCTAGGATAGGATAAGAGGGGAGGGATGGAATCGGATAGAATAGACTGCAGTCAAGACCCGCGCCGCCGGGGAGCGCGTACCCGCCACCCGCGGACTGGCAGTGCGCCGCGAGGCGCTTGTGCAGCGTCGTGCACTGCAGCTGGATCACTGCGCCAAGGGCACGTCAGCGAATCAGTTCGGGCGCAGGCAGCGAGGAAGAAGGGGAAGGGGGCACGCACGCGGACAGGGCCGCAGCGATGCTGCGTGAGCTGCATCCCCCGCGGATCGGAGAAGTATTGGATGGATGGATGGACAGCGTGACGCGCTGGATGACTTCGTTCTGGTACTGAACTTGAAGAAATAAAATGAATGAATAAATATATGAACGACGCAATCCACTCTTCCTATCGCCTGCCTGCGATTGAACAGCGGGCCTGGGAGGTTCCCCGGCGAGAGCCCTTGCAGATTACAGCGGCGTAAGTTGAAGGAATGCAAACAAGACGGCAGCGCACCTCCGCCGCATCTTGGTGATTATCATCTGCGCGCTGGAAGCCGTCCGTGCGTCAGCCAGAGTGCCCTTGCGCGATGAAGCAGAAAAAGTAAAGTGCATACTTGGACACGTTCTTGCGGCACAGATACGTGACCGCGGTGTGTAAGTTGCACCCGTGCGGATCGCCTGCGTCTCGCGCCACGCCTCCTGCGCGCCCGGCGACGTTCCCGCAGAAGTGCGTGCGGAGCACGAGCCGGCAGAAGAGCGCCCAGATCGCGTTCTTCGCGTCCGCCCGGCCTCCGGCCGCGCTCGCGGTCGCACACCTCGTTCGGGAACAGCAGGAGGTACTGCACGAACAGCACATCAAACAAGGCACGAGGATATAGGGAAGAGAAGGGAAGGGAGGGACCACGCACATTCGCCGGCTCGCACATCGCCATGCCCACACTGCTGTCCGCGCCATGCACTCTGTGCGCTAGCTCATCGCGACGCTCAGCGCGCCCCAGCACAGCCTCCGCACCTCTTCCGTCCGCACCACGCGCACGTCCCACGCGGGGTCCCATACCAGCGCACTCGAGCCGACCGTGTCGAGGTCGTGCGGCGGGCTCTTCGGCGGGAGGCACGCGCACGCGGCGCCGCGGCCGGAGCGCACGTCGACGGCTGGTGCGGCCCTGCGCGCCGAAAACCCCATCGAGGAACGCGAGCGCGTGCGCGAGTCGGTCCGGGTGGTACTGCGAAGAGGACTCGTAGAGCACGATGAGCTGCGCAGGCGAGCGATTTCGTGAGGCGGAAGAAGAGCAGAGTACAGAAGATGCACCAACGCCGCCTCGGCGAGCGTCGCATCGCGTCACACGCCCTCGTGCCATGCGCGCTGGGGCGCGTCTAGCGCAGCGTGCCGCCAAAAAAAAGCAGCGCATGAGACCCGCCTCATCGGAGCGTGGGCTGCGCGAAGCGCGGGTCGACCGAGGGCAGGAAGGACGACGAGGAGACGTCCGCCTCCTCGGGCGCGCTGGGCAGCGGCGTGTACTGGGCCGAAGACTGGGGCTTAAGCATCGAGTGTGGTGAGAGGTGCTTGCTGCACCGTCGAAAATAAACAACCGCAAGCTGCGAACAAATAACCGGATTGGGACTCAGTTCGATGTCAGTTGCGTAGCGCATTTCCCCTTCTGTCGGCTCATCTCAATAATATTGGGTGCCTTTGTATTTTTCTAACAATTGTCTTCGGACAATAAATATTTAGATCTAATCGTGCCGAACTTTGGTGCACCGGCGTGTGCGTTCATTCAACACTCCGAGTCCGCGGACGGCCAGACGTTCAATGCTGGTCCTCGCTCGGCAGGTCAGCATCCTATGGAATCAGTGAGCATGGGCCATATATTTGTCCTCTATCGGCTGATTTACACTGAATAACTTGAATTTCCCGCGGTTTTCCATATCATCGACATTCCATCAGTGGTTCCGCCTCCGAGCCCTCCGCTACCCAGTACTGCCACTGAATATCCACGGCATTCACTTGCGACTCCCGCACACAGCTTCCACGCGTGGGAGCTCATCAGCACTTCATCAGTGCGATACCAGTGCGGTACTTCCGCCATCGAGCACCTCCCGCGATGTCAACACTGGTTTCCTGCCAGGTACTCCCGCACACACTCCGCGCTATCCATTTGTCCGGCAGCAAACCGAAATAAATTAAAGACTCGAAAAAATCAGGGCCGAGGATTGAATGCACCCGTCCGACTGTAATTTTGGCGTGCCTGAATGGTATTCTGAGCGTGTTACTACTGCTGTTGGACATATACTATTGTTAATGGAAGACACTGGTGCGCCCCATGTTGATGGATGGATGCGATGCCACGACGGAACTAAGGCCGCTCCACTACAAGCTTAAATGCCCAACACTCGGATACCAACAGTGCATCGAAAAGGCAATCCAACCATGTAGGCCATGGAATACTGTGCTGAACGGCAGGGAGTTATCCGCACTGATTATTCCCCAGTGGAATATCGATTGAGAGGGAGCACCAGGAGATTTGACTCGGAATTACAACCTCAGGTCTCAGGTTGTGCAGTATACAGTACTTAGGGTATATCTCCAGATCTTGGGATGGTGTCTCAACCACCATGTGAACATGTGCTCTAAGAGGGACGGGGAGACCGGACGGAGCGTTCCGGACACGACAGCATCATAAGCACGGCCGTCGAAGTCCTGCTTCAAATATTCATGGCTGGCGGGACGGGTCAACGACGACGGGGTCAATCAAGGGCTGAATCCGAACTTTACAATTGATATCGGATGCTTCGATGCCTCTGATATGTGAATTGGAGGATGGGTCTCACTACGTGGATTATCGATCCTCCCCGTATTAATGCGATCCAGAGAGTTTCAGCTGAGGTAAGGTTTTGGTGAAGTCGGGAATTATGATCAAACCTTTGTAGGCATGGATCTCATCAGGCTGTCTCGAGAATGTCATTCTACTGTCCAATGCTCAACTCGGTGGACCTCCAGCACAGGCATCGATAATCAGGTTAATCTGGTTCAGAAATATACTGGAATGGCTGCAAGGTTAATGTAACTCGTCTGACAAGCTCTGCTACACAGGCATCGCGAATCCCAAAAGGAGAAAGGACTGGCCTAAGTCACTTCTAAATGCGACACAACTTGAGACATTGGTTGAAAACTCGAGAAGCTTGAGCTCCTTGTTACTGTCCAGTCACCTATTGGTCGAGGAAGTCTTACGTTTCGTCGATCTTCCATATTCACCCAACGCTGTCTCTGGATACAAAGCTGGATCTCCGGGAAATAATGTGCGCTGTTTCTGGGATTGGTTGAAGTGCTTGAGAGGCTAACCCGAGTTGCCGTGCTAGCTTTTCTTTGCTTTCCTGTATTCTTTTAGATCTATGGCGGTTGTACGGCGGCGAGTGAGACGTTTCGACCGAAGGCTGCGACCGCGAACTCGCTAATTGAGTGCAGGAGGGCCCAGGGGCGATGGTATAAATAGTGCGTGTACATCGGTGAAACGGCGCACTGGAGTGCGGCCGTGAAATCTAGTGTTAACACTGAGAGACAAAGTCTACTCAACAACTAACACTATCAACCAACAACCAACTAATCCTAATGCCAATTGTGTGTGTGTGTTCAGGGAGGTAGGTCACGTATCGACCGTCAATCCAAAAAGCACCATTCCTTAGCAATAATATGAAGGCGTGGTCGCTGTGCCGCAACCGAAGACTATTCCAAGAATTTGAACGCTATTAATATTGAACGCTATTGCAGCTCTTTGCAGAACTTAGAGCGCAGCCCGTTTTTTATCAAATTTTGATATTTTCACGAGATCGGCTGTTGTGAGCTCAATTCTGGCCCGTTCCTTTTGAGAGTAGGACCGATCGATTCCCACTTCAATTCCGGAGGGCTCTGGACCCCACAATCGTGCAGGTGCGTGGAAATTGCCTTTTTCGGCAAAATTTGAGGTGTCCATGCAGAACAGCCATAGTATTAACTGCACTTATACAATGGACCTAGATTTCAGATATGATATACTCACATATGTCCCTGAGGGCCCCAAACCATTGGATGGCAAATATACCTCATGATTAAGATTTGGTGAAGGCTCCAATTGCAATTAATTTCCTGCTCCACACTAAATGTGGAATGTGTCCGAGAAAGCTGATCTGAGCTGATGGGGCCCTCATACATACCTCTGAGTGTAACATATCCACAATTCAGGTCAATTAGATGATTGTAGCTAATATCACAGCTCGGGAGCGTGTGTCTGGCGCCGAGCTGGGGCGGGAGCGTATGTCTTGCGCGCGGGGAGGAGTAGCCGTCGCGCATGACTCTACGAGCCTGTTTCACGCTGCCCGACCTCGGCTGTACATATCTTGACCTCGCCGTGTCCGGCTCTTCTTGACTCGCCCAGCCAGTTGTTTTCCGCCGACGCATACGTGCCTGTCGACACCTGCTTGGCTGCATCCCCTTGGCCCTCGACACCCTACTACCCGTCGGCGTCCTGCCCTGCGCCACCCAAAAATCGCCGGCGACGAAATCAAAAATGTACACCACACCCACGTGCATCGTCTTACTCTCTTGCTATTGGTTTCTGGATTGGACTGGTACTGTATCTCTGCTACTCATATACTCGCATCGCTTATCTCTTTTCTCGCCGCACATTTCCTTGCCCTTTTCTCTGCACAAACACACGCACGCATCATGTCCATACTTTTGCACCCCCTCGCTGCACACACATTACTTATATTGGATTTGGATACGCACATACATATTTACTTGCATACTTACTGGCTAGGGCTTTTACCCATCTCCTCGGGAAAGACCAGGCCGCCCACGGCGTCAAAGACTACGAAATCATCATTCATTCATACATCGGTCGAGCAAGGGAAAAATAAAGTGGTATGTGCCACTGGTAACTTGTGGTAAGGGAGAAATATGACCTGTGTCCGAGGCATGTGAGAACTCCAGCTGGCGGTCAGCTTAACCTGGTTCCATGCTGGACCTATTGGCTTGGCACTCACCCGAAAAACAGCTGGTGGCCATCATCTCACAACATCTTGCACACATGTTGTGCCCAGGTGGAGACTACATGGCCAATTGTTGGGAATGGCACTTTCGAAGAGAAAAACTAGGAAATCCCGAATGGAGACTCGAGAGATTGAGAAAGACGGGCAAGGAAAAAATGAGCTGGTATCAGATTTGGAGATTCTTGAGGTTCACTGTGTCTTCTATGGGTTTTAGCAGCGTTTCCCAGTCGGGGTGGACGATGAGGGTGTCTTGGAGAGGTGGTACAGACATGCTAATTGACGCGACGCGCTGGGTGACACTATGTCACATGGTTCGCTGCGGACTCTGGACGCGAGTCGAACGCGCCTATTCCCGAGGGAAACGGGCACGATTCAAGGCCAGGGCAACTGTCCTGGTCAAAGTGATTGAAGACAGCCAGTCAAACCAGAACTAGCTGTGCTAAGAATCAATTCTAGGTGTTATAGAAAAATCCTGAAGAGACCGTTCGCTGAGCATTTATCTTGCGAATCGAACACGCCTACTCCCGAGGGAAATGGCCGAGATTTGAGTCCGGGGCGGCTGTCCTCGTCAAAATTATTGAAGAATGTCGGTGAAAACAGAAATACCTGGGCCACGAATGTGCTTTAGGCCTTGGAACAACGTTCCGAAGAGACCATTCGCTGCGCATTCTCGATGCGGAGAGAATGCGCCTATTTCCAAGGGAGACGGACACGATTTGAGCCTGGGGCGGCTGTCCTCGTCAAACCTCTCAAAAACGGCCCGAAAAGGCAAAAAAAAAAAAAAAAAGGCCCCGCCCTAAGTTCTGCAAAGAGCTGTAACGATCCGAATCAGAAGCCATTCGACAGCTTTGGATCGTTCGGCGGTCCGGATTGAACCTCGTGAGCAACGGAAATTGCGGGGATGTTCGCCCTCTGGGGTTGATTTTTGACGTGTGCCAAGGCTGTGGTGTTGAAGCATTGGATAATGTGCGCTAAGTCAGTTGACACCCAGGTTGAAGGCCGAAGAGAGAGCAAACGAGAAGGAGATCAGTTTCATGGGGACTGAATCCCAGAGATGCAAACGACAGCTGAGAATTTCGTTAACAGAATACAAACACATCATAAATACATCACAGGTCAAGGCAATGCAACTACTGTGCACGTCAAACGGTTACGCCTCGCACTCCTTCCTTCAAGGGTCCTTCGTCATATCGCCACCTGTCGTGTATTGAGGTCACTTACTTCATCCCGTACGAGCTCCTAACCAGCTACAGTATTCCCTTAATAAGCGCCACTGCCGCCTCTGAGCGCGGAGTGATCGAGCACTTGAAAGGGAGTGGAGCGCTGCAGGATCCCAATCAGAGGCAGGAGGGCGCACGACCTGCACGAGCTAGCGTACCTGACTAACGCGGACAGGTATTTGCGTGTCGGTTCGATAACGTTCCCCATGTCGTCGACCGCCTTGTTGATGTCGAATGTCGCGAGTATGGAAACAACCGTGATCCAGACTGATGAAGTCGCCAAGTGTCTTCCGGGGCATACTCTGCGGTGGTCCAGTAAGCGCATCTTTTTCATAAACACCACACCCAGATGAATCCGCACCTCCGTCCAAACCCAAAGGCGGCGTCTGGATCCCGCACGGCTGGATTCGGCTTCCCATCAGTCAAGAACCGCTCCGGTTTGAACGCATGCGGCTCGGGGTACATGACCTGGAAATATTGACATTCGAGGCGAAGCAGGAGTCAAGCGGTTCACGAACCTCGTCGTGCAGAATGGCCCTGATGCGCCCACATCAACATTGGAACGTGTGGAAAAATGTCTCACCATGTGTTCCCAATGACCATGGAGCCTCCAGGCAGCCTGTATCCACGATATTCATCGTCTATCGTGAGCAGGTGGGGCAGCGCTGCGAAGTGAGGTTAGTAGTCGTCCTAAAATGACCAAGAGCAACCCACCAACGGGCGTGACATTTTTCCACCGAAGAACCTCCTTGACGAGCGCTGAGACATAGGGCAGGGATGCCTCGTCGCCAAAGTCTGGGAGATATTCCCCCCGTGATGGAATCGATTTCGGCTTGGGCACGCCTCTGCGCATCGGGGCTCACCAGCATCGCAAGCACGAACGTGCCGAGTGAAGATGTGGTCGTGTCCGCGCCGGCGGCGAACATCATTGCAGCAGTTGCTTTAACGTCCTCTTCCTGGTAATAAACGTCTTCGTCCCTGAGGCCCTCCAAATATTTGGCCGTGAATGACCGCGGAGCAATGCCGTACTCCTGCATTCAGATGGCACAGTAAGGATGCTGTCGAGACAGGGAACGGCCTGCACACCATTTGCCGCTTCGTTTCCGCAAAGGGGAGATCACACATTGCACGCACCGCCTTGCTCCACTCTTTTGCCTGGCGCTTGAATCTAGCACCGGGGAACCAGCTCGGTACATATTTCAAACAGGGGAAAGAGTTCTGGAGGCTAGGTCAGCCGTAGACAAATACATGCGAGGTAGCCTGAGACTTACGACGAGGAAACGGCCCGGCATTGCGGCGACTGCTATTGCGTCGACCACCGTGTGAGCCAGGGTGATGTGAGGGTCGTTGGATGGCAGGACACGGATTCCATATGTCACTGCCATAATGACCTCGCCTGCCATCCTTCAAAGACGTTATAGTTCGCTGTGGCATACGGCGCGCTGCACACGCACTGGGAAAAATGATCCCATAAAGCATCAGGGCGGTCTAGCAAGCGCTGGAGGAGCGCACGGGAGGCTGCCATTTCCATCGGTCGATATTGTCGTGCTGCTTTTGAGTTGAATGTCTCATCGAACAGCCGGCGTCGCCGCCGCCTGGACAGACGTCAATGTCGCGCTCCGGACCTTTGGCCAGGGAAGCGTACCATGTGTCACCTAGAGGTTGTCCGAGATTAGGTTGATCGGCGAGGTGATGACATATCTAGACCGTATTTCATGAGTGCTAGCGGTCGGTTATCACGGGTGTTCAGTGCGACCTGTAAAGCAGAGAGTGCGCACCGACGTTGAGATCCCAACCCATGAGCTCTGCATCTGTCACCATGGGGACGTCGGGCCTTGACGAAAGTCAAGTTCACATTGAATTGGAGCAAGGGGCGAATTCTGCGGCACCGACCTATCGGAATAGATGGAGAAGCGCTTTTCCAACAGCGCTGTAATGGCTTCCAAAGAAGAGAGAACAATCACCGACTGCCCAAGCAGATTGAGGTGGATGATGTCGGAGTCTCGAAGAGGTCAATCCACGCAGAGGATACAAGAACGACAGAACTAGCGCACCGTATTCCTTGCTCCATTCCATGTATTTCTCCCATTGAAAGTTGGCCGGTACGTCAAGCAGATTCCCAATTAGAGGTAATTTTGCGGGTCCGGGGGGCAGCGGCAACTGCGAGCGATTGCGCCGCAAATATATAGAATAGAGTGTCGCAGCGAGAGCGCCGCCTGCGCATAGCATAAATGTCAGACCAAGACCAAGAGATAACATGATGCTGTGGAAACGAAGCTCTTGGGGTGGTCCACATTTATAGACACTTGAACCGCAAGCCGAGACGGCAGAAGCCAGTGGGTCTGAATTGCGCGCGAACTTTCCCCACGGCCTTTCATGAGCCTATCGTCACCACCACTGCAAGAAAGTGAGAAAAAAAATGCTACACCTTAAACGATAGCGCAAGGTTGTGACGCTGGAGTAGAGTAAAACGAGGAATTCCAGTAAGTGCACAAGCTCCAAATCGCCACAACTAGTGATGTTCTGGCTTTGGCTTGGCCTGAAAGCCGTGGCTTTGGCTTTCCAAAATCCGAGGCCAGGCCACATGGCTTTGGCTTGGCTTCATCAGGAAAAAATCACAAGGCTACGGCCATCAAAAAGCGCTATGGCGTGCTACCGTAGCATTCTGTAGTGCTGTAGCTAAGTGATTTTTTCCTGATGTTTAGCTGGCTTTGGCCTGAAAGCCAAAAAGCCATGGCTTTTGGCGGGGTTTGATGACAATTTCTGGCTTTGGCCTGGCAAAATCCCGGGCCAGGCCAAAGCCAAGTCAGTTACAGGCCGGCCAAAGCCAAGGCCAAGCCAGAACTTTTAGGCCCAAGGCCAAAGCCAGAACATCACTAGCCACAACGCGTCCGCACAGCACGGTCCTGTGAGTTCTCCGTTTCGTGGGGAGCCGAGGCACATGCGATCGCCCTGTGACCTTCCCTGCCACGTCAAGTCAAGTACACGGCCAAACGGAAGTTTTATGAAATCTTAAGTGCGGGTGATGTACCGTAGAACTAATACTAGATCTTACTATTCTGTTAACATATCCCTATCAAAATCTGAACACTTAATGTTTTGAGAATATCGTACGACAGCGTCTTAGGACATTTCCGCTTTTTCTCGGCTCCTCTCGGTTGTCATAAATCTCGTAAGATTTCGGTCCGGCAATAGAGGTGACCGATATCCCAAAGAAGCTAGTTGATATTGTCCTATATTGTGAATGTACTGTGAGCTGTATATGGGCACACTAAATTTTTATACGCGAGGATATTGGAGGATACAGCCTGCGAGAGCATAGTCACCGCTTAGTAAATTATTAATAAATGGCATTTGGCGACCGCGCTTGGACCGTTCAGCAATAAAACCGCGAATCCCACACCGTGTCAGATTTCCGAAGAGGTCTAGGATTTATAGCAAGTTTCAGCAAGTCGGAAACAATAAATCTAATTCGATTGCATCGTTTGATGAGTTTTCGTTTTTGAAGTCATTTCAAACTCCGCTCGGGGTCCGTGCGCATCATGATCCCATCAACGGTGGTTGACAGTCTCTTCCTCCATCTTCCCTTTCCTTCATGGCCCGTCGATGTTGCTCCCGCTCTCCACTGCACCTAAGCACTCCCTAGTCTGGTCCCTCAAGCTCGTCCCCAATCCATATCGAGCTCAAGTCACCTCAATCATCTGCACTCACAGTCTCAAGTCGCCGCAAGCCCTTACCTCGCCTTCTCAACGTCAAGTCGTCTGTAGTAGCAACCTCAAGGCTTAAGCTCTGTTGCCTCGAGTCACCCGCGCACCCTCCCCAAGTTAACCTCACCTCCTCAAGTTTGCCTCAAACCACTTCAAGTGTCGCTGCCTCAAGTCGCCGGCCACCTACTTCCTGATAGCATCACTCGACCATCTCATCAACACTCCCCCTGCTTTTGTACGTGGCGGACAAGTGTCTACTTCCGGTATGTTCTCCCTACTTCCATATCAACTCTCTCTCACTCATCTTTGTACAGGTTTGCGGCTACCTCCGCTCAACATGTCGTTCGATGGCCGTGCTGAAGGGTCCAGCTCAAATACGCGCGCGAGGGATCAATTTTGTCGATGTGCGGGAGGGCTTTGTAGTTGCTTCAACAGCACCGGGCTTGGTTTTTAATTAGTCTTTCTCATACTGGGTTGAATATAGTGTCTTTATCGTGCTCTTCTCCCATAAGCCCCCTACCGTGCGCACGAGCAACCGTTCGGCGCTCGCTGGATTCCAAATGGGGCACATCAATGTCAAGCGGATATTAAAGAAATCGTAAGATTCTGAATCTTACGACGTTCACAGCGGTCCCCGTATGTGAAGAAACTATGTTTTACACTGTGTAATCTTACTTGCCAGAATAGTAGGGTTGACTTATGCCATCAGTGCAGTTGTGTAGCCTGGCCTAAGTTCAGGGGTCCGATCCGGACCTGCCAGAACGTGATCAAAAACTGACCGCACGTGAGCGCGTGATCAAAGTGTTTCGTCTCGATCAAGGTCAAAGCGGGTTGTATGGTGTTCCAGATCCCTGCCAATATAACTCTGCACCCATTATTATGTACAATACGAAGTTTCAGAGCTTTCTGGCCTAAAATGGTTTCATTTGCCTACATAACTGCAGCATTACTGGCATGTTCGCATGTTACAGGCTGTTCTGACCAGAAAGAGAGCCGGAAAAAAATCACAGATATCAGCATTGAGTGTATAAATGATATTCTCCCGGTCAGGGGGATGGACTCTTGACGAGTGAGCTTAGAGGCATAAATGATGTCGCTCCGATCATCTTGCACGTGTGCGAGGTCACGTGCTCGTCACTTTTTCCTCAGGTCCGGTTCGAACCCCCGAACTTCAATCAGACTCCCCATGAATGACTGAGGATTGGGCCTCTTCGAGGCGGGCGCTGAACCTTTAGGTTCAAGTTGAAGACTCAGACTTTGTACCCTTGGCCGCGGCGGGGTATTCCGGACCGGGTGATACCATCACTTGATGGTGTCACCGTGACCGTCCTTCCTCCGACTCTCTCGCCTTGCTCTCGCCCAGCTTCGCCTCCCAACTTCCTTCACACACTCAAAACAAGAGAGGCTCTCGTTGCCCGCTAACTATACACTACACAACGGCTGACGTGGCAATCAATCAACTGATTGATTTCGGACGCAACATATTCCGAGTCCGATGCGGGCGGACGAACACGAAACGAATATGACACATCCAAAGGAACAGCAAGTAGCATTTTGGTAGCGGTAGTAGCTCATGATCCTGGCATTTGGCAAGAAAAAGGTGGTGGTATGGTATTACATTTTTTTTTTGTATCCAAAGTTCCACGTCGAACACCAGGAGTAATATCGTTTCGCGAGATGACCAAATTTGTATGACGAATTCGTTGTTTGTGCATGTTAGAAAAACGGATATTGATCGAAACCCAAGTTCCCCAGGTTAGCCAAACCTAAAGGTTCAGCAATAAAATTTTCAACTGTCTTAATTTTTATTTTGGAGTCTGACTACAGGAGACTACAAGTCAAGCACAATGATTCGGCTCAGAGCAGAAATAATCCATTGATTCAGTTCAGGGTCAGGGAATGTCAGATAAGCTTTGAGTTGGGAGTTTGAGCAGTGCTTTGTGGTTCAACAACTTATTATCAGCAACTGCCTATTCAGCTAAATCAAATCAAATCAAATCAAAGTTCTATTAGAGTGCGCACGGGCCCCTGGGGGCCCATGTGGCACTATTCTAGGTACATGGAGGTAAACTAGCGGTCGCGAAAGTGTATAGTAAGGATCATTTGAACGATGGAGGGATGGGTTGACTCGGGAGGTGCTGTGAGGGTGGGTTTGAGGTGTGAGTCGAGGCGGGGTGTCAAGACGTGCGGTATGCGATGCGGTATGTAAATAGTAGGTAAGAGAGAGATGGAGATAAAGAGAAAGGGGGGGGGGGGGGCGGAGTCAGAGGGTGTAGCGGGGAAAGCGGCCCGTGTTGCAGGCGAAGGCGAGGACGGGGAGCGGGTCGGCCTTTGCTGAGATGAGGTGGCAGAGGGAAAGGCGCGCGGTCCCAAGTCGCGTGATGAGGGCGAGTTGTTGGCGGCGGTAGAGTGGGCACGAGAGGAGGAAGTGTGAGACAGTCTCAGGGATGAGGCAGAGGGCGCAGTCGGGAGACGGGCTGAGGTGAAAGCGGTGAAGGAATGCGTTGAGGCCGACGTGGGCAGTGCGCAACTGCGTGAGGATACTGCATTGCGGGCGGCTGAGGTCGGCGTACATGCGCGAGACGGTGTTGGATGGCTTGGCGGCGTCGAAGAGGGAGAGGTGGTGTGGCGTGGTGAGGTCGACCATTCCGTGAGCCAGCGCGTATGGAACGCGTGCGCGCCGGCTGCGATGGCGGCTGCTCTGCTCAGAGGGAGGATGCCTTCCAGCTCGCGGATGCGCTGCGTGAGGGGGGTGGAGGCGCCTTGGGCCGCCTCCTTCGCACGTGCGTCTACAGCCTCGTTCCCTTCGATTCCGATGTGCGCTGGGACCCAGTGGATGCGGATGCGGAGTGTGCTGCGGGCACGGTGGAGACGGCGGAGGATGGTGTGGAAGGAGGCAAGGAGATATTGTCCCGGCTGCGACTTGGGGGAGGCAATGGCGGCAATGGCGGGTTGGCAGTCCATAAATATGTCCGCACTGGTGAGCCTCGGCGTCGCCTTGATGATGTCGAGGGCTAAAATGGCACCCGTGACCTCCGCCTCGAACACGGTGTGTTCGTCTGTCGCGCCCATGTGCAGCGTTCTGAATACGCCCGTCGTGGCGACAGGTGCAGCCAGGACGGTCTGTGGCCCAGTGCTCCGCGCTCCCCGCAGTCCTGCCCTCTCTCCCGCCTCCGTCAAGGCCTTATCTCCCACTCCCTCGTGCCCATCCTCGCCCGCTGTGGCATCGCTTGCGCCCCCTTCCCTGTCCGGATCCGCCGCGATGCCGCCGTCTGCGTCCCTGCTCGCACCCGTAACCGCCGCAATGCCGTCGACCGTGTCCCAGCCCGCGCCCGTAACCGCCGCGACGCCGTCGACCGCATCCCTGCCTGCGCCTGTAACTGCCGCGACGCCATCAGCTGCGTCCCTGCCCACGCCCGTAGCCGCCGCGACGCTGTCAACTGCGTCCCTGCCCGCGCCCGTAACTGCCGCGACGCCGCCATCTGCGTCCCTGCCCGCGCGCGTAGCCGCCACGACGCCGTCGACTGCGTCCCTGCCCGCACCCATAACTGCTCCTGCCGCGTGTGCACCCGCTGCGCCCGGGACATGCGCACCATGCGCGGTCCCCTCTCCAGCCGCGCTAACATCTCCAGCACCCGACAGACTCGCTCCATGTGCCACTGCCGCCGCTCCCACAACGCCTTCAAATCCTGACCCGTCTGTGAAAATGCACATACCTCCCTTCGCCACAATCCTCTCTACGTCCGCCCTTGCTTCGTCCTTCGTCCGTGCGATGTTCGTTGTGAGCAGGCCCCGCGGTAGCGGCTCAAATGCGCGTAGCGGGTTGATCACTTCGAATTCCCTCTTGAAGATCGGGAAGGCTTGGAGGAGGTGGTGGATTTGGGACCGGTGGAACCGGGGGACGCGGCGGCAGCGTCGGACGATGGGGTGGAGCGGGTGAGAGGAGGGGAGCGAGACGAGTCGCGCCGCAGCGTTGTACGCAGTGCGATTGAGTCGGATGTGGACCGGGAGGATGTTGGCATGGAAGTCAAGGGTGTCCATCGCTGTGGTGCGGAGTGCACCGGTAATGAGCTTGCATGCGTGCCGTTGGACCTTCCCTAATGCCTTCGCGACCCAGACTGTTCCCGTGCATCTCGGGTCCTCATTTGACGACACAGGGCGGTACCAGACCGGGAGGGCGTATTCCATTCGCGGGACGACTACTGTCTGGAACAGCTGGCGTGTGTTTGCGTGGGGGAGGCCGAAGGAGGGGGAGGAGATGCGCGAGAGGGCGAGGACCGCCTTGGTGCCTTGGCTCTGGGCAAGTTTGATGTGCTCTCGGAAGTTTGACTAGGTAACTGGCCACTGTGATGGCATAAAAAGATTTGCTTTGTGTATCAATTAGATGTATTGTTTATCACGATACACGAATGAGTGGGGAATTCAATCAACTCTTGCAAAGAACGTGAGTGTCAATTGGCTTCCTAATAAATGAAGAAACCCAAATGAGAGTTGGTAGACGGTACAATTCAATGAATATTGGATGAGGCTACTGTATTTGGCAGGAATGAGCTGTACGGTGACAGGATCTGTAAAGTGGAGAAGAGTCACTAAAGGTTGGTGGGTTGTGTGCGGTTGAGGCAGAAGGTTCACAGGGACCAGAGGATGAGTTTTGCAACAAGGAGGCCTTGTTAAGAGGAGATTTGAGACAGCAATTCAGTGTGTCCAGAGACAGATAATATGGCAACACTTGGATTTATTTCTTAGGGCAAAATACAGGGGTAAAAGTGCAACAGACTACACTGCATTCTAGTGGGCCTTTTTATGTATACGGAGAGTCATGGGGCTTGATGAGAGGAGATAGGAAATTGGTGATAAGGAACTCAAAGTGGGTCATACAAGATATGGAGCTTATGTACAAAAGATGGTTACCACATGTAAGAAAACAAAGAGGAAGTGTGATTTTCTCTTGACCGCGTGATGATGGAGGTGAGCTAGTTGTGCCATTGGTTTCTGCAAAAAGCCACATTATGATCCGGAGGGTGCCTTGTCCTGAAATAGATGCTATCTGGTTTTCGTGCATTGCAGCATGTGGTCAACTTCAGAAGGAAAATGATAGGAGTTGAATGTGGGGCTCGAGAATGATCAATCCAAGGTATTGGTATATTTTCTGGGCAGGGTTCCCAGGAGCTGAAAGATCACAGAAGATGTCGCATTTTCTCGGAGTTGGATGTGGGGTTAATTTCCGGGATGTTCTGAAGATTGTGGTATCATGGGGAAATGCTCCGAAATCACAGGTAATGCTTACAGCCTGTTTCGTCAAGTATTCTGAACTGGGTGGTTCTGAACCATAGTCTCCTGTTCTTTTAGAACAGTAAACCAACTCCAGGACCAAGAAATGCTGTGATTCAATGGGAAACACATTTGTGGTGTCATACCACTTGCATAATAGAAGGGTTTGCAATGCATAATCTCGGGATTTGGTGCTTATGGGATGGAATACAACCTATGAGGATACTTTTCTCCGAACAGCCTGGCTGCTCATCTTTTGCTTCTTTCTCCAGCAATCCTTAACCAAATTGCAAGCTTCAGGGCTCGTTTCCAGTTTGCAAGCTATGGTTCTTGCAAATGGCGATGTCCTATTGCATAGGCAAAATCTCACTCCTTTGTATCCTGGATCCTCCAAGAGATTCTCGGCTCGATCACCAGTGGCACACTCCAGCCACCTCCATGACAAATCACCCTGCCTGTCATAGATTTGGAACCTGACAGGGCTATTCAGGATAGCTACCTGCTTATCCTCCTAGGTTAATCACGCTTTGAACTGTCTGACTTCGTAGCCACGGTGGGATATGACCAGAACCCGCAAATGTTATTTGCATGCAAAGATGGTTTTTGTTGGAGGGGTTATTGGTGTGTGGGGGACATCCTTTGCTGATATTTACTAGCAGTAACCTGTGCTATGCAATAATTCAAAATAAAATGGAAAACTGCTGAAAAACTTTTGTGTTTTCACTTACATTTTTGGCAAAAAAACTTATGTAAAATTCAAAACATTTTTCACCAATTTTTCAGTCAAAAAATTTAAATGTTCAACTAGTGTTATGTATTGCTTGAAAGCCACATTAAGTTATACCTTAAATGTAAAATTTAGAGGGCCATAGACCAGAAAACATATGGATGAATTAAGGTCAGTGAGCAATCAATCCACAAAGGGAATTGGTTGATCTGGATCACTGTACCATGGCACAACCGATCCAGAAAATCCTGGTTCAGTGCAATTTTTTGGACTGTTCAAGAAGGGATGTCTAGGTTTGTGACCAGACCATACAGCAATGGAAGAACAGTCTGAGCCAACAAAAAAAGTGGTGCTAATATACTCCAGGTGTTGAACTCTTCTTGGAAATTTTTAAAACTTTTTCAGCACTTCCAATCCCTGTTACAAAAAGTTGAAATAAAATTACAAAGTGCTGAAACGAACTTCTAAGTTTTCACCTACTTTTTCAGCCAAAAATTGATGTAAAACCCCAAACATTTTTCACTGATTTTTTCACCAAACACTTGAAATGTTCAGCCAGTGTTGTCAGTTTCAACTTTCCTGGGCATACCTTGGCCTGACTTGTGAGGCAGGGATGCAAGTCAACTGAGGCTTTGGAAAGTTCCGTACACGTGTCTACCAGCCAGCCAATCAAATGTCCCGAGACATTTTGTTCCCATGCTTCCTCTTTTGTAATACAGATGTCCATGTGGATCTTATAAAGCCATATGTACCTTGACTTGGGGTTTCGCTACCCTCTGGGTTTTGCAGGCTACGGTATTCAGCCCACACCACAATTTCACCCATCATGCCTGCTTGAAAGATAAATAGTTGTGGTCCCATATGTACATTTTGAAATTGCAAACACACAACAAGTTGCCCGATTTCACCGGCTACCATATGGTTTTCCGGTCCTAGTGATGTCTTTGCTCTTCACATCAATTTCCCCGCATTTCCTTCCCTGGACTATCACGATCAATTACAATAGACGCGCTCGGGATCCAGGGCTCATAGTCTGCAGCGGAAGATTTTGATGTTTTATAGTTTCACATTTATCATGCCAGAACGCCGGTCCGCAGCTCTTTTCCCGGTCTCTGCAGCTGGCTGATTTATTACTATTGGACCACTTAAGCCTGTCGGCCGAGGGGCAGACCTCACTAGTATGGTTATGCTGTCCATACGGATTCAGAACGAAGGCATGCATCCTACGAATTGTTCGAACCCTTCGGCCGAATTTAGGTGGTGGTTTGAGGCCACGGCGAACTTTCTCCGGCAGCATAGTGAAAATAGCCAAATCGAGGGTAGTTGACCATTGATACAAAGATTTGGAGTCTGGCGTCCATCAGGAGGTCCTCATGTATAGTTCCATGTATTCAAACGAAGATTCTGAGCTTCTTGTCGTGGTTCAATATTTCCTTCTGGCCCAGAGAGTAATAGGCAGGATTATTGGCCGTGAATTACCGAGCCCAGCGCAACTGTCAGAGGGCACGGAAGGCCAAAAAATAGTTACAGGTGGCATAACCGCATGGATATGTACTTTCCGGACTACCTACCTGCACCACTTGATCCCTGCCTCCTACAAAAAATCGTAGAATTTGACCCATAGAATTGGCGTGATTTGATGTATTAGGGCTGGACGATTGTGATTGAATGTTGATTCTCCAGTCATCACTGCCACTTTATATAGCTCTATTGTCCCGACTGCTACCCAAGGAAGCCTCTTAAACGATGCCAGAGATATATCATCCACCAGAAACATGTTTAAAACCAGTTTACATAACATACTTTCTGGAAACCCGATCGAGCCACGTGATCATCCACGTCGCCCACAACTCACCAACAGCACCAAACTTGGGTTGAAATGTATGCATTCCATTATCTTAGTGATTTCCCTCGATGCACTATGATGAAGAGACCCAATATCATGCGGAGGGCACTTCCCAACAGTGTCTCCGCCAACATTCTGACCTGATTGATGTAACCAAATATAACTGAATGTACTAGAATTACATTACAATACACCAAATATACCCAGGCCATAGTTAATCATAATTTTAGCATTACAATACATTATAATGGAGTGTAATCATAACCTTAGCCAGCCTTATGATGTATTGAAGGGCAGTGAGAGAGGAATGAAAGAGATGAAATATTGGGATAACTATGAGGCGGAATCATTCAATATGATGAGGGTCCATGCCAAATCCCAGACCTGTAGCAACAACAGTTGCAGTGCGTGTGGTCAGGTTGTCTGGCTTGAGGTCACATTTGATAAGTACGGAGGCATCTTTCAATGAGGGATCATCAGACTTTTGACAGATGAGCTTATGGCCTTGTTCAAGGCCAAACAAGCCCACAAGTTAAGTTAATGTTTTGACAAGGTCACTTGTTTAACTCCGCCTGGTAGCAAAAAATTAGCACAAATCAGAGCCGATCACCATATTTAGGACGGCACAGTCGTGAGAAATAATGAAGGAAATCCTCCGCTTGTTCAAGAGGTTCCCAGTCGTGTTATGATTTTTTGAGAGGTGTTTGCTTTCCGCTTTGACCTTGTGAGGTGGCCGGAAATTGCCAACAAGCTCAGAAGGCCAAACAAGGCACAAGTTATTTATCAAAAGGCTGAGATGATAGAGATATCATGGACCTGATATGGCATAGTTTGAATCCCGGAATCAGGGCGAAAATGAGCCCCAAAAGTTGTGGATTTATGAAGTGTTCGAGAAACAAGTAGCAGAAGCTTTTCGGAGTTAACACACAGATGTCTAGGGCATGAAACCGTCCCGTATTTTTACAGAAATACGGCCCGTTACGAATACTTATGTAATCGTTTTTACTAACCTGAAAGGGTGATCGGAAGCCTGAAGGCGGGTTGATTTCCTTGTCGCCAGTAGATTCATCACAAAATTACTGATAGACTTAGTGGCTGTGATTCCCGCTACCTTTAGGTACGGGTCTTATAGCGCCTGATTTTCAGGACTCGCAGACGATCACGTTTTCGTCATCTGTTTTTGCGTAAGGACCTTTCTTGCCCGCCAAAATCCTTCGGGCCGATGTCTAGGCCGAGAGAGCCGAGTGATATTAACCAAATTCCGCTGACTCGGAGCCACCTCCACATGAAAATCCGACTCACCTATGATGGTCCCGCTCGGATGTTGAAGTGGGTTCTCTGCTTTAAAAGCTTTGCATTCCAGCCCCCCCCTCCTCCGCCGCCTCTCCACCAGTCTCTATATCTCGCTTTACCCAACATTCAACCCCTAGCTGGAAATTTGTCTCTTCTTCTAAGCTACTACTATACCTTGTCGTCCTGCAATCTTCATGCCCTCGGGCTTCATCGACCTCAAACTCCATATGACCGTTCCCTGCTTCATTGCCTCTCCCATGAACGCTCTGCGTGAATCCAGACATCAAGCCTTTGCGATTCCTCAACCTCAAACCGTTCTCTGGTGTCTTGCCTCTCATTCCAATGTTCTCCGTGACTTCATACTTAGGGGGTCACGGATCTCCTCTATTGCTCTTGTCTAACCAGAACCTTAGATAATTTATGTCTTTCTGCTGTCCAGTAGCTTATGTTTGCGAAATACCGATTCGACCTTCCGACCACGGCCGAAATTTTGTGTGACCTAACCGAAAATTTTCAACCAACAGGACGAAAATTTCGGTTTTTATGCAGAGGGTGCGTCACGTGGGTGGGTGACGCGTGACCCCGCACCAATATTCGACATCGACCAGGGCGAGCATGCTGCGCGACGGTCGAATTGAACGAAATACTATAGTAGTATCGAGGCATGCTTGAATGACTTATTTTATGTTTCCTGTAGTTGCACAAATACATTGAGTTGAATTCTCTCTGCTCAATTAGCCAAATGGTCGAATTCTGTGACACTCTTGCGTTCTTCGGAACTCGTCCACACCTTTGCCGCATTTTGAAGTTCCTACTATTTGGGAGGCTGACAACTTAAATAATTTTGGGTAATTTTACGAGCTCAAGTTCGCTGGAGGGGCCTTATGAAAAGCAAGGTAATTGTGAGGTCCGCGCGAATTCGGAGTGTCAGACGGAACAGGACCCCGCAAAAGTCTTCAAGAAACCAAGGTTGATGGGGGAAGGGCTGGATTCCAGAAGTTGAGGAAACTACGAAACTACGGCTACTTATATACTGAAGAGGACTATCCTAATCATTCACAGAAGCTATCAATACTCACAATACTCAGAAAGTCGCAATGTGCTATTAACACGGGGTAAGTGGCGTAAAATTGAGGGTAAATTTTGCACGCCCTAGAATGGAAATGATATCTTCGGATCATTGGAAGCACGGCGATCCTTTACAATCGGTGAGCACTAAAAACACTCACCAGTAGTCTTTCAATGGTGTTGTTGTAAAAGCGGGGAGGGCAAGATTAGAATAAGAGTTAAGGTAAGATTGCAATAGCACTGATGATTAGAAGGCTGCTTTAGAGCAATCAGATGCTCTAGCAGGATTGCACTACAAGCTTATATACTACAGGAATTGTATCTAGAGTATTCTACGTGTATCTACTCTGTTCTATGTACTAATCTGATTATCAATCTTATCAGTCATCTGCCCGAATGCCGAGCTGCATTTACTAATCAATATTCAACAAATAGCAATTGATTATCCCAGAAATTCTTAGGAATGGAACTAGAGACAAAAGCAAGACAAAAGACGAGTGAGAACAAAGTATTCCAAGAGGAGCATACTCTGGGAGGAGTATTAAGCCCGGGGAAGTTCCGAGGTGCGCCGGGTTGGGTCCACTTCATCGAATGTGCTCATTATTTAGGAGGTTTAATATGATGGTTGAGGCACCTATGTCCCATGCATCAACCTTCAAGTAAACGTTGAGCGAGTGTTTACCCGATATCGACGGGGGGAACCCATTTTTTCAATAATAGCGAGTTTGCGTTGCAGCCATTCGAGCCATCAGATGGCATTTTTGCAGTGCGCAAACTGACGGCCAATGGCTTATTTTTTTCAAACCAAAAAAACATATTCTCCACCTCAAAGAGGAGCTCATGTTAGTTAAATTTGATGTCCATTCCAAGGACCAACGTGCCAACATACTTCAGCCATTTAAATGCTAAGTCAAAAATTGAGAGCTTGAATCGAGTGTGAGGACATGCTGAGCCAATTACAGAGCTCCATACATTACCGTGGTATGTGTAGGTGCCCACAGCATATATTTCTGTCAATAGTCACCTCAGGTATTCCAGCCATCCGAGGGAAGAGCCATCAGTTTGCGCACTGCAAAATGCCATCTGATGGCTCGAATGACTGCAGCGTAAACTCTCTAATAATTAGCTCCCAGTCCATGAAGATTAAATTCTGTTTATATACATGTGGGACCGGTATCCGTGATTTATCCTCAGGCTCAACGTGAGCTGGTTGATGCAGCCGCATCGACCGAGTGAACGTTGAGCTACGCGGTCAATCTAATCTATTCCTGATGCGACCTGTTCTGATGATTGTTTTCAGCGGCCATCAGACATTTTCATTTGACACTCATGTTATAACTCCAATTCAAAGCAGAACTTGAACGGTGAATGCTCAATGTTTAACGCGTACATTTTATTTTATTTTGGCCTGTCCCACTATGAGCATGTATTTTCGGAGACTCAATGTGAGCTGGTCGCATTGACCGAGCAAACATTGAGCTGTGTAACCTTCATTACTCCAGAAGGAACCGGCTTCCATGTTGGCCAAAGTCTGGTTGAGAGGAACACTCAACTGCTTTCCAAGGAGTTTTTTGGTTGAATTACACCACTGGTTATAAAATCCCCGGGCCCTCTTCAGAGTTATCCATAGCATTCAATACTGAAGTCCAAGTCGTTTATTACGGTAGCGGGCTGTGCCGCTTGTCGGCCCTACCCGCTTTATTCGGGGTTGCATTGGGTTTTCGGACTTGATGAGGCAACACTAACCAAGAAAGACTTTGCGCGCTTCCACCTCGGCCCATACTAGCGACATATCAACTGGCCCAGACTCTTTAGGGCCATGATTTGGAGCCGTCTGCACAACTCTCATGAGCTGCTCAGACTATCCATTTGAGGACACTCCTGCCAGGACCCAGCTCCTGCTGCCGCCCATTTAAGAGTGACTTTTGGTGAACCGCGCTGGGCTCATGCTGTGCATGCATGAAGGACTGGAGGGGTGGATGCTCCTATTTTAGTGACAGGCCTGTCAGGTTGAACCTTGTGCTAGTGTGTGATTGTTGTTCCATCTCTTGTCCCCTGATAGTAACGGCATGGTCCCTTCGGTTGTCACGAACAACATGAAGCTCCCCCAGCACGCGCTGATCCAAGGCATCGATGGTGTTGCCGAAGACCAGCGCGTAAAGGAGGCGGAGGCCGCCGCCGCGAAAGACATCGCAACCGCGCACGCCACCGCTACCAATTACATGTTGACCCTTTACACGGTCCAGGTAGAGAAGTGCCGCGCGCAGCTCGACGTCACCGCTTGCGCGAATGCTATGGCCGCTTCTCTCACCGAGTACGCCCACGGCATCATCACGAGCAGCGGAGACGACGACATCACGGTCTGGACCCCGTGCATTGCCTTCCTGCAGACGGCCTTCGTAAAAGAGACTAAAAACCTCAAATTCGAATTCACGGCCGTTCTCCAGAAGGAAGCAGAATCCAAGGAGACGAAAGCGAACGCGGTACATACCGCGCGCGCTGACGCTGTAATGGAAGACGCTACCCGGCCCATCGACAAAGCCCTCGATATAAAGGTCCTACGCACCGTAAAGAAAGGTACGCGTACGACTATCGAGGGACGAACGTCGATGTCCGCTGACTTCTTTTCTATTCCACCCAGTCGCCCGGGAGGAATTGATGAACGAGAAGAAGGCGCTGTCCGAACCCTCCAACGAGGCTCCCGCCTCCTCCAAAGCTTCGACGTCGAAACCCCGCGTGAAACCTTCGTCCTCGACGAGGTCGACCGCGCCGGTGAAACCCTCGAAGAAACCAGCAGAGATGAAGAAGCGGGTCGCCGTAGAGAAGGAGAAGAAGGACAAGGTCGGAAGCGGCGCAGGCACCGCCGGAAAAAAGAAAGCCGCGCACAAGCCAAAGGAGAAGAAGGCACGTTCCGACCAGGAGGAGCCGCTGGACAGCGACACCGACTGAACGACGACCGCCCGCACCCTTCGCTTGACGTGGTTTCTTGTGTGAGTCCCCCAGGCCCTAGGTTTCATCACCTCCGCCCTGAGACCTACCCAGAATCCTTTTTTACCGCAACGCCAAACGCCCGCCTCGGTTCCGTGATAGGTCAAATGTCTGAACTGTATTTTGATACGCGTCTGCGCAATCAATCTTTCCATAACATGACAGACGTACCATTGACCCACGAACAAGTCAAGATACTTTCCTTCAATCAGAAGTTTGTCCCTCGCCCGAGAGCGACTGAGGTTGAGACGACTCTGGCAGCTGCGGACGACTTTAAACGTCGCCTCCGGCTCCGAGTCGATAAGGAAGTGAATGACCCGACGCTGCATAAGCACTTCGGCGGCAAGTTCATGGAACACGGACAACCACGCTACATCCATAAATTCCACTTGCCTGTCCCCGACGCCAAGGGACCCGCCCTAATCGAGGAGATTGAAACCGCACTGTCCAAAACGCGGGATCAGCTCGAACTCAAAGTCTTTAATCAGCAGTTGCTGCTCATCCGCCCGAACATCAACCAAACGGACCTCGAAGCACTTCTCCAACTCTTGGCTGACAACAAACTACTTGCTGTCCCAGCCGATAAGAACCTTGGACTCTGCCTCGTTACTGCCGAATGGTATCACGATATGGCGCTGAAGCTCCTAAGGAATGACTCCTACGTGGAGGACGAACCGCACCACGACAAGCTGTATTATGTAATTGTCCCTACTTTTGGCACGCTACTCGCAAACGCGTCGGCATGGGTTGACTACCAAATTAAACCGCTACTCGACGGCTTCCCGTGGATACTCCGTGACTCGAAGACATTCTGTCACGATATCCTCAACGTGAAACTACCGCCGGGTCAAGATATTTGGCTCGTGACTGGAGACGTCGTCGCAATGTACCCCAATATCCCCATGGAGGATGGGATTACACAAATTGCGGCGCTACTCAAGACTTTGCCCATGTCCTTCGAAACATTAGATGAAGCGCCACGTTTGACTGTCAGGAACCGTAAAGAGCTAATTGTGGCTTTCCTTCGGTTAATCCTACAGTTCAACTACGTCAAATTCGTGGAAACCACGTACCGACAAGTAGTGGGCACGGCGATGGGGACAGCGTGCGCTCCAACGTACGCCAATCTCTTTCTCGCCGGCTACGAGGTACAAGTGCTCGAGGACTTTAAGGACATCATCCTTTTCTACCGGCGTTTCATTGACGATACGTTCGCTATCATCAAAGGAACGCTAGAGGATGTCCTTGAATTTCAAGAGCGGTTCGGACCCCTGCACCCGAACATGAGAATGGAATGGTCTATGTCCAAGCATCGACTATCATTTCTCGATGTACACGTTACCCTGGAACTAGACCCCAGGATGCCGGCTTTTAACCCTCAACTGAGGGTAGTCACATGCGTGTACCAAAAGGCATTAAATGCCTACCTATATATCCCGTGGATCTCCTGCCATTCCGAAGCGTCTAAATGCGCTTGGATTAAAGGAGAATTAATTCGCTACGTGCGAATCTGCTCTAAGGAGCCCGACTTCGCGAACATCCGCAAGGACTTTGCTATTCGGCTCCGCCAGCGGGGATATCCAGGACGTTGGCTCCAACGTGTCTTTAAGGAGATTGAATACGCAGTAGAGCGCCTGACAGCGCTCACATCATCGGGACCCGTGGGCTCTGAAGATGACTCCGTACCTCATGTCCTTAAGCTCACCCATAATCCAGTTTGGGACCGCATTGACCTGCGACCAATCTGGCGCGACCTGAACGAAACATGGAAGACTTTCGGGAATGGCTTACCCGAATATCACTTCATGGCTTCATACAAAAAAACCGGTCACGCTGGGCGACAGATTGAATAAATGCAATCGAGACACGCTTGGAGTACTATTTGAGACCCCTTACTTGGCCACCCTACTTAGTTGGCCACTTGGATGCCAGAGCACTATTCGCAAAGTTTGTGTCTTCGGATTCACTTGTAGGTTGTAGAGGATGTTGAGACGCCCCTGTAAAACCAAATTTGATGTTGCTTGGTGTGATTGATGTGAAGCTGTGCCGGCTTTCGGAACGTGGAGGCCGGCTGACACACGGATTTCTTAATTGTGGCCGGCCATCACCCACAAACAATCGCCTACATCTCGCTCATTTCTCGCTCGATTCACGACTTCTGCGGCGCGTTCTGTCCGTTGGACGCCCGGCTATAACATCTGCCTTCATTTGGCCCTCTAGTTCTCTTGGGACTCCTTCTATTGCATCCAAGGCTAGCACTTGTCCGCCCAAAACCGTTTCAAATGCTGCGAGATGGCCATCGATGTATCGCACGACCCCGAGGCGCTACAGCCCCAGAATCTGGCATGGGTGTCAAGTATGGTGTAGGCCTTCCCCTCCCAGTGCGTATATGATTTTATCGATTTTATTCCTCGCTGCGTGGAGTCCATTACATCAAATGGGGGATCCACGCATGTCCGTCATTTGGGATTTTTTTTGGGATTGCGTCGCTGGTGTAACATGGGGTCAGGGTACGTTCGCATAACTCCTTTGAAGTGCCTCCTGGCTGATTTAGACTATAGGTTGCTTTCGCCGTCGTCGCGCGGTCCGTTATCGCAGACCATCACGGGCATTTTGTGGCATCCAGAACATCGATTTCATATTGATCTCACCATTCTTTCCTGTGTATTTCCTCTTCAATATGATGAATTTTACCCTGCCACACTGTTCTGGAGCCTCCGCTCCTCTCAATTGCCCTGTATATGATTCGCCTTCGTCCCACTTCCAGGTGTGATCCCGCCTGGTTTTCCCGTCCAACGAGCCCCCCTTTCGACACTCTTCTTGTTTCTTTCACCCCTACCTCATGCCACACCATCCGCTGGCCCATGCGGGTCCCCCTGACGCAGTCGACGACGCCCCAAATGACGACTTCAGGGACTTACCTGCGCTGGTAGACATTGACCATGAAGATAACGGCGACGACAACGACAACGACAACAATGACGCGGATCTTTGTGACGACGATCTTGAGCATCTAACGTACGAGGAGCGTGTGCAACTTGCGCTCACCGCTATCCATACATCCGCTATGTCCGAGCGCAAGGCATGCGTATACTACAGAGTCACTCGTGATAACTATACTCACTCATTGACGACCCTCCAGCCAGTCTCACTTTTTTTCACAGGCACTGTTCAAAATCGCGCCAAGGGTGTCCCCACCCGCATAGAGGCCCACGCCCACCGGCGCAAGCTCTCCGAGGCCAAAGAAAGTATTTTGAAGGAATGGGTGAAGGTGCGTAGTTGCAGTAATGCCACCCTGCCTCGATCGCTAATGCCTCGAAGGTAATGGGAGCGCGTGGGATCCCACTTGGTCTTCAGACCATCACTGATTACGCATCTGAACTCGCTGGAGAGGACGTCGGCATCAATTGGGCTAAGCGTTTCAAGGAGCAACACCCAGACCTTAAGGTTAAGTGGACAACTGGCCTCGAAGAATGTCGCGCTCGAGCATTGACCCGCCCTGTTGTTCACGAGTATTTCGAGCTCCTTCGCGATACCATCGACCGCTATGAGATCAAGGACAAGAATATCTATAACATGGACGAAAAGGTTGTTTCTCTAAAATGGACCCTTCTCCGGAACTAAGTCGTGTAATTCATAGGGGATTCAGCTGGGCATCGGTGACAGGATCAAGGTCCTCGTTGACCGCGATCAGAAAGCCGTTCAGAAGATCGACTCCGGTAATCGCGACCTCGTCACGATCATTGAATGCATTCGTTCCGATGGCACCGCCCTTCATCCGTCCATCGTCTTCGAGGGCCAGCGTCGAGATCTCCGTTGGGGCGAAAATAACCCCTGCCACGCCAGGTGAGCCGTTGTTGACTTGATTCTTTTCAGCTTGCTTAACATGCTTGCAGTATATCAATCTCACCCAACGGCTGGACAGATCAACAGTTGGGTCGCCTTTGGCTCGAGAAGGACTTTGCGCCTGAGACCGCCGCGCTTTTGGACGACCCCGCCGACTATCGCCTTCTTATCTTAGACGGCCATAACTCTCACGGCAGCTGGTCCTTCATCGACTTTGCGCAGAAGCATCGTATCATCATTCTTTGCTTGCCGTCGCATACTACTCACGCTTTGCAGCCATGTGATGTAGGAGTGTTCGGCCCTCTTGCGAAGAAATGGAAGGCGCGGGTTTCGGAGGTAAGCCAATCAATAAGATTTCGATGAATGCATCTCTGAAACTCACACAGCCTTTGCTTTGTAAGTTGTAGCTTTATCGTCAAGGCGTAGTCATCGACAAATATAATCTGCTTTTTCACTATTCAGCTGCGCGCAATGAAGCATTCAAACCCACGACTATTATCGCTGCATTCAGGCGCTGTGGGATATGCCCGCTAGCAACAGTTTCAACTGTTAATATTAATATTTAATGCTTGTTAGCATAAATTTAAATTAATTTTCTATGTTTGCTACAACTGCGCTCAGCGCTACTACAATGGAACTGCAACAGTCAAAATGGAAATGAATTCAACGTTTATAATGAATCGCAACTACGGCCGAAAAAAATCAATCCAAAGAGTGTATGCTGAATTAACTTAATGAATGAAATGGACGGCCGCAATGAATGAAAATGAAATGAGGACAAAATGAGATGAGGATGAAATGAAAATAAAATGAGAATGAATGCGGAATGAAAATGAAAGAGGGAATTAAAATGAACGACACCTCCATCAGAGAAGCCGCACCGCTACTCATGTCATGTTGTCATGTCATGAGGCGGTGCAAGCCAAAATCATTCGCTGGACGCCAAAACGGTCAGTCCACAAATTATCCATTCCAGGCTACACTACAATGCTGCAACGCAAATGAGTATACACCTAGATCGGCAAGATATGCACGTACGTATATATAGAAACCCTTTCACTTTCCCTGGAACACCCTTCAGCGGTGTGGGGGGCGGTGGCGCCGGAGGCGCCTTTGAGCGGGTCACGCGTGTAACAGTGACCGGTGCTGGCTTTTTCTTTGGCTTCGGCTCGCCATCGTCAAGCTCGTCGGGAGTGTTGGTGTTCTGGATGTACATTAGATCCGATGATAACAGAACTCTACACACGTACCATTACTGCCCTTTTCTCAGAGCGTCCTTCGGCGTGCGTGCAACGTTGGCGAGCTTGATATCGGCTTCAGCTTTGATCACGTCACGTTCCTTCACCTTGAACATATCAAGGGCCGTCTGCCCCCTGTGTTTGGGCGTGCCTGAGGCCGGCGCTGGCGCTGGCACCGCGTCCCGCCTGTCGGCGTAGCCCTTCGCGTTGTTCGGGGCACTATACAGCTTCTATCCACACGCCAGATCAGAACGCCTACTACGAAGTAACAAAGGAAATAACATGCGTACCTGTTGGAATGGCGCCAGAGCGTACCGTCCACTGGGAACTTCTCCTCTACTATGGGAAACAGCGTCTTCATGGTGTAGTCCTTTGCCGTTCCGTCTTGTCAGGGCTGTTGTTTCGCTCCTGCAACATCGGCAAGAGCTCCGTGCGGATGTACTTCGATATCTCGTCCTTGGCCTTGGGGTTCCATTCAGGTAGGCTGGTTCCTGGCACAAACGGGGCTGCAAAGTCCGCCATGATTTAGTGCGCACAGAGAGCAGTGGTTCAAGCTGGTTGTGGTGGGTGTTCTAGGAGGCGGTCGTGGTCAAAAATCAAGAGACAATGCCTCGTGTATGCCACTCACCGTCAATAGACCTCACAAAGCGGCGAGTCAAAGCGTCATCAAGCATTGACGACATCTAGAACAATAAGTCGGCGGCGCTGTGGCCCTCGCCAGGCCCAGCAATAGCTGGCGAAAAGCCGACGCGAAGTCAAGGCTGTTTGCGCAGCCGATGCGAAGTCGAGGCTGTTGTGGACGCCGACGCTAAGTCGAGGCTGGTGGTGGTGGAAAGTAGAAAGTGGTGAGTCATACCATCACTGATCAATCACAGTTGATCACGGGATCTTGTCGCGTCGACGCGTCGACTTTAAATTCCACACCCAAGGTCCATACCGACCAAATTTACAACGGAATCCACGAGGAAAATATAGGCAAGCTTATCCATGACATTGCGAGTGCCAAGCAAATATACTAAGGGAGTCACTCTTGATTATATCACCAGAACAACACTTTACAGCTGTTTGCAAAATTGATGACAGTCCGCCAAAAAAAAAAACTTTTGATGGCCCAACTACGCCAGCCCATAGCGGCCTCAAGTCTTACTCAAAATACACGAAAGTAGGTGCGTTCGAACCGCATTATCGAGGTGTGTCTGGTGGTACCGGCCTCGACGTTTCACTATAAGTTTCAATTTTCGCTGATTTTGTAGGCACATCAGCTGTGATGCCTGAACTACGCCAGCCCATTGCGGGCTCAATTCTAAACCAAATCACATGGAATTAGGTGCATCAGAATTGCCTTAACGAGGTGTTCCTGGCACTACTGGTTTTGAACCTCAATTATAGCTTTCGAATTTCACCACTGTTGTGGCCGGCTTCAACAAGGCTCATGTTGGCACAAGTTGCCTTGCCTGGGCTGGCCGAAAGTGGTTTCAAAAAAAAAAAAAATCTAGATGCATACTGTAGCACTTCATCAGACCTTCTTACCCATATATCTTGTTCTGCACTTCATTCCGTCGCAAGGCAAAGACAGCCGTATATTTTTGGGTGTGGGGAGCGGCGGCTGTTGCCTCGATAACCGCCAGAACCCAGGTCGTAGGGCGATGGGAATGCACGAGAATGGACCCAGAAAGAGACGCCCAGACGAGGGCAACCCAAGAGCCCACGGCTAACCCAAAAAAGAACGGCGGCTTGGTTTGTAAAGGCTTGTGATTGACGAAGATCCCGAAGTGAGGGAAACGAGTGACATGGAGTTGTGAGAGGGTATGTACAATCCTGATGCACGACGATGTAGACGTTTGGCCGTCTTGGAGATATTATGGTGGCAGCTAAGGATATTGAACCAGTTTGCAAAGTTGGATATCCCAGACTTCTTTTGGCAATCGTTTGATCGCCATGGTATGGTTCATGTCATCGGTGTGCAATTCTCGAGGGATGATAAGTGAATGCAGGAGAATGAGAACATCGTTTGCGAGCTGTAGATTAAAGTTCCAAGACAAAATGCGAATAGAGGGCTCAATATTAACGGGCGTCGGAATCTCCGAGGATGCCGTCAATGTGGTGCATGAAGTGCCAACCCCGAATCGGGGAAGACACCTGAAGTTCGTTGACTTCAAGCCAGGAAATTTTGCACAGGAGGTGATCCAGCGGCGGCGGACCAGGACCAGCGCAATAAACGACTGCTAAGTTGCGCGGATGGCTAGGGTATCTTCATATGGATATCCGGCACGGGAGGTTTCCAGGCACATAAATGTTCTACGTCTGTCGATGCTATGAAATTAGGAAATGGTCGAGGTGATATGGCCGTCTAGAGTTTAGATATTGTGAGCCTGATGCGAGGGGAAATAACTTTTGGAAGGAGGTTGGTTCGAACTGAGGCGTGCATTACAAGGTTGCGAGATTACTTGTCGTCATCATGAATGAACAACCTGGAGGATAGCCAATGGTAGAGAGAGAGAGATAACTGAGTAGGCATAGTACAGTAGACGTGATTCAACACGAATTGATTGTCTCAGATGAGATAAGAAGCTGAATCGGCTGTTGAACGGAGACTCGTGATCGGTCCGTCCGAGGGGAACTGATAAATTCCCGTGTGGCGCAAGCATTGAGATCTGCTGTATGGTGGACAACGATAATATTAAGCTCCGGAGATCGTAGGTGGAGCCACCGGACGCCAGAGAGTATGTAGCCTTCCTTCATCGTGCATCGTGGCAAAATAGAGGTACCGCAGTAAGCCAGTTGAATTGCAACATTCACTTGAAGTGCTTGCCCGTCACATCTATCGTTTGCTGGATTAATAGGATGGGAATTTATCCCATAGTACGCATATTTGGTCGTCGCATAGGCGGGACAATGGGCACAACGGTGTATGCGTTGAATCATATAGCAATCAAATTCAAGCCATTTCAACACATAATCAGGGTTGCGCCTCGCACAAAGACGAAGATGCAGGGATTTGAACCTTCACAAAATTACGGAGTGAACAGAGTCGGTAGACCTGGGTCTGTAATCGGATTGTTATGACAGAGTGTCCAGGGTGAGCTTAGAGGGCCAGGTAAGGTATGATAGTTCCGTTGAAACATGTGGCAGAAAGGGAGCCATACCAACGGGAGTGGCAAATCAGAGAACATGAGGGAATCCAACATAATCCAACATTATATGACACGGGCATGTGCACGCGCAGGTAATCTGGCATACGAGGTAATTATCGGATGCCTCGAGTGAACGAAACCCAGGAACTGGATGGTTCTCATACGGACCAGCAATTGGTGAACCAGAAAAATGTAAGGAAATAGGCGATACATCGTTACGGTAAGCAATATGGATGATGCATATGGGGTATAACGAACCCGGTAGATGCGAGGGGATTTAACCCACTGACTCCGCGCAAGGGAGAAGTTTGATTATGCTGCGTGCAGCGGGAAGAATGGCATTGTGAGGGTGGTGGAGTACTACCTAGGACGCCTGGGATGGCCGGTAATTACACCGCCAAAGTGCCAGCATGTGTATACCCGCTGGGATTCTCAGGTAGAGGCCAGCAGTCTAGAAACCTGGCCCCAGGTAGACACCAGGTAGATGCCAGCTGCACACTTCAGCTAAGATTCCAGCCTTCCACCAGTTGCGTACCCACATGGATGCAGCGTTTTGCAGCTAGCCTCCGACCAGACCCCAGTTTTTTAAATAAAAACTGGCGACTTTGCAACACCATGGCTATAGAACAAAAATTACATACAACAACATAGTGAGTCTGTCCAAAATCCATTGCCCGCCTTCGGCCGACTCAGACACTGTAGTGCTCCTGTAAGCAGAAGCAGACTCCTTGCTGAGTCAAACTCACCATCTGTACCATTAATATTTTCTTTGCCCCAATATGACTCAGAAACTGCCGTGCCACAGTTGGATGTGAGCCCTCTTGCATGAATCAACAGTGGTGGACAAGTGGTGAAGATGATGCAAACTGATGAAGGGTCCGTGCGTTTGTTTGGTACGGCATCTATCATCACGTGCATGTTGGCCGCCAAGCGACATGCGGCTTTCTTTTCTCCCACTTTCACCTTCCGCCTTGCCTTCCGCCCCATATTGCTCTACTCGTATAGACTCTCCTCGCTCGTCTCCTTCCACGTAGCCACATTGATTCTCACACTTCACTTCAAGTAAAAGCCCCCACGCTCGTATCCAAATCCCAGCGAGCGAGACATCTACTACTATCCTACTTGTACATATGTGGCATCACTGGGTCTGCCTCTTATTCCGCCTCATCAACCCATCCTCAGATCAACTTGATCCTCAACCTCATCCAAGCTTCAACTCTTCTCTGCCTCGGCTGTCAAGCCGTGTCAAGCCCTCAAACCTGGTCTTCAAATCACGTTGCTTTTGCCGAGATATCTTTGTACTTCATCATGCTCCCCGCGCTCATCCTCAAGCCCCAATTCAGGACCGTTCAAGGCCTCAAAACAAGCTATACTGTTTCCACCTTGGCGGTCACGCAAGCATTGCCCACTGAAGATGACGATTATCGTGGCATGCCAAATGCCATGGGCCTGTTCCTCTCCTCGCGGGGCTACAAAGCACAGCCGTGGAGCCATTCTGGGCGATGATGAAGACATCCCTGTGGATGCCAAGATATTCTTGGCCAACTGGGAGCAGATCGTAGCGGTCGTCGAAGATGCCCTCAAGCCGTCGAAGACCGCAAATACAGTGCTAACTTCTCTGGTGCAACCGCCTTCTAGGGATTTTACCCATCTCCTCGAGAAAGACCAGGCCACCCACGGCGTCGAAGACTACGAGCTCGACAACGAGAATGTCGACGAGTTCCAAGAGTCCGTCGACAATGTTATTGATGCGGGATCAGCGTGGCAACCCCGAATAGATATTGTATGCGCTCGGAAAGATACATTTTTAATTCAATCATCATTCATCATACATCGGTCGAGCAAGGGAATAATAAAGTGGTATGGGCTGCTGGTAAGCAAAAAATATGACCTGTGTCCGCTCAGCTCTGAGCCATGTTAGAACACCAGCTGACAGTCAGCTTAACCTGGTTCCATGCTGGACCTATTGGCTCCTGAACCTGGCACCCACCCGAAAAACAGCTGGTGGCCATCATCTCACGACATCTCGCACACATGTTGCACCCAGGTGGGGACTACATGGCCGACCGTTGGCGGTGTAAGTAAGTTCATTTTCCAGGATCAGAGGCCGCGAGCTTACCTTTTTTTCTCCAGACATGACATGTAAATACCTGGAATGAAGCGGCGCTTGAGGTCCAGATGTACCGGGCGGGGGAGTAAATGCACCATAAGTTGAAGTAGGGGGGAAGGATTTAGCAGGTAAGATAAGTAGATAACATGTACAGTAGCTAGATTTGAACAATGAATAATTTGCGACCTTCACGCGTGAGACGGGCAGTGCACGTGATCGTATTCGACCATGACATGACGATCTGCCAAAGAGTCGGGCACGTGCCACAATACTCTCTCCTTTGACCTCCACTGTGCCACTACGACCAATCCCTGCCATCGCGCCTTCCTCCCGCTCTGCGTTGACTCCGCGTCCGCTCTTCCCTCAACCTTGAGGGTCCTTAGACTTGACTTCACGTCGGTCTGTCCTTAGACTTCAGACTTCGCGTCGGTCTAGCGTAGCATTCCTGTGTGTCCTCAAAATTTGCTTCAAATATTTCTGTAGAATGTCTTATGACCGCCTCCTCTACCGCCCAGCGTTGACTCCGCATCCGCTCTGGCCTCGACTTTGCGTCAGCTTCGATCCTTAGACTTAGACTTTGTGTCAGTCTAGTGCAACATCCTGTGTGAATTGATATAGACTAAGACTGAGTGGCTCTCATGCACTGTACCAGCGTCCTTGCGATTTTCTACCCTCCCTTGCTCGACTTCGCGGTGCTCTTCCTTGAATTCGCCTCGGCTTTCCATTGCGCGTTAGTCCCGGGTGGCACAGACTGTTCTGGAGTGGTGAGTCAGAATCGCCTGGCCAGTGGGCTCGATATATGCTTATTGTTCTTCCTCTTCCAGTGCGGTTTCATCAACGGCCTATTGTCTTGCACTTGGGCTTTGACCTTCGCGTTGTCTGGTGAGTGGTTTTAAATGACGGCAGTCGTTTTCTGGAACCCATCCTAATACCATGTGCCAGCCCTCAAACAAGTGGTCTCGACAAGCCGGCACCTCGACAGCGTCGAAGCTGAGAGCGGCTCCAAATACGGTGGCGGAGCGCCACGCGCAGGACTCGGAGGAGGAGGAGGAGTCCTAGGTGACGAAACGCCGTCCTGGTCCAGCACGACCCCAGACTTCGGCACGACCCCAGAAACCGGAGACGCCAACGGTGCCACGGACAACGACATCGGTACCGGACAGGTTGCATTCACAGGTACGTTCTCAGTGGCGCCGCAAAGACCCTTTGTCTGAATAATTTGCCCAGGGTGCATCGGTGGCGAAGGAGGCGAAGCGAGCAAAGATAGCGAGTCCCCCGAGGAGGATGAGGAGCACCTGTGGGAGACGCTAGGTTTGTGGCTTATACCTGGTCTTAGCGAAGCTGGCTAACGACCCCTTTGCAGACTGGTGGGGCGTGTTTACCGTTCGGTGAACTATTATTAAAACCAATATTGTTACAGATCCTGTTTCTTCCATTTGGGTGCGCCATTTATCTTGGTTGCCAATTCTGTCGCTGAGTACTGCTACACAGGCCGAATCGATATCTTGATGTTCTGCGTGTCGTTGGCTTGAGGCATTTAGATACACTTGTGCCTGTCACCTGAGCACCCTTGTGGCAACTGTTCGGACTTTCAACTGCGCGTCAGTCCATGGAAGAGTTTGGACGTCGACTTCGCGTCCGTCCCAGGCTCCACTTGCGTCGACTTTGCGTCCGCATCAGTCCGTGAAGGAGCTGGATGTTGACTTCGCGTCCGTCCCTGGCCTCACTTGCGTCGACTTTGCGTCCGCGTCAGCCCCGTGTAGAATACGGATTCTCACCGGTCGGATTTATTTCATTTTAATTTTGAATTCCGTACTGATCATGGTGTGCCAGGACTGGCTGACTCAGTCCGTCCCTGGCTCCACTTGCGTCGACTTTGCGTCCGCGTCAATCCGTGGATGATTTGGACGTTGACTTTGCGTCCGTCCTTGCCCTCGCTTGCGTCGACTTTGCGTCCGCGTCAGCCCCGTGCAGAATATGTGTTGCCGGTCGGGTTTATTCTCTTCATTTTAATTTTGAATCGCGTACTGACCATGGCGCGCCGGACTGGACTAGCTTCACTGGACTCATTTCATTCTGCACGGTGAGACTTTCATTCGGGTTTCAAACTTGGGCTGATTGCTGGATTCACAGGCGCGGGTACGATTCATTTTCATTCTGTAGGTTGAGTTTCATATTTTGAATTGTGTGCTGGCCATTGTGGCAGTGGCCGACTCATTTCATTCTGCGCGGTGAGAGTACGATTCATTTTCATTCTGTAGGTTGAGTTTCATTTTAATGTTCAATTGCGTGCTGGCCATTGGGGCAGTGGCCGACTCATTTCATTCTGCGCGGTGAGAGTTTCATTCGGGATTCAAACCTGGGCTGATTGCGGGATTCACAGGTGCGGGTGCGATTCATTTCATTCTCGCGGGTAAGTTTCCTTTCACTTCGAGCGAACACGGGCTGACTCCTGGATTTTCATTCTCACAGGCCGCCTTCATTTTCATTTTTCCCGGTAACTTTCATTTTGACCTGGACCGGCTGCACTGATGCTCATTGTAGGCCGCGCTGTTAAACAGTTCATTTTCAAGCACGCATTCACTTTCATTTTCATATTCATTTTCAGCCTGGTAAGATTCATTTTCCACTTCATTGGCACGTTTGCTGACTATTCATTCTATTTCATGTTCGTTGGGTGGGATTGAGCCTTAGTTAGTAGTTAGAAGGAGACAGAAATATTAATTCTAAAGTGTGCTAATTAGCAGAGAATATTAATGCTATCGACTGATATCACTGGAGAGAAGTGTTCATGTTGGCAAACTGCGGATGTGCGTATCGCCCGCGAACATCCAGCATCGCTGACAGTCCCCAGAAACGAGGGAAACACCTTTGTTTCGGTCCTTTCCAAGTTTCGTTGGCGTCCTCTCCTCAGTCAACCAATTTCCACCGAGATGAAGTATGGTACGCCGCTGATGTACAAGTCGGAACACGCCTCTGAATCTACTTCCATCTTCGAGCGCGCACATTCATCAATTCCAATTCCAGGTTACGGGACCATGCATCGTAAGAATCGCTCTCCTCACTTCTAACGGTTCCTTATTGCCCGACGAGAACAGGCTTATACGACTTTCGATCAACATGAATAAGCTATGATGAAGGAAAGCAAGCGTGAGGTCGTCCTTCGAAGCTCTGATAACGTTCGCATGTCATTCGAAGATACTTGGATTCGCGGCTTCGTTGCAGCCTAGGGATGGCCTTCGGATCTTCTGTCTCTTGTTTGATAGATTTCACCTTCAAGTTCCTTGAATCATGATTCGGATGTCAATCCACGGTGGCTTAGTCTCGCGTACAGTGCGGTGCGTACTATATTTACCTCCTTTGGATCTGATTTGAGCCTGAGGTAAAAGCCCAGCTGGCCCGGGGAGTCGCGGCATGAGAAAATGCGGCCTGTCAGCTTTGTCCCGCTGTATATCCGGGCATCTCCACAACTTGTATCGGGCCATCGTGCTTCGCACCGCACCTCCCAAGCATACTCAGCGTCCCCTCTTGGGTAGTGACTTCCACGAATGTCCGCCTTCAATGGGAATGTTTAATTCTCTTTGGACATTCTGACTGAACTCGGAAGGCAGCGAAATCCACGCATCTGTAGGCTGAAATAGACCAGTGCTTCATATCCGTCCACGGATCATCCACTGGACCGTGCGTGAGTAAAACCGAGACTATTTATGCTGAAAGCCCCCAGATCTCGCCAAGTATCTACCCGTCATGGCTGCACACCCATCCCTGACCGAGCTGTCCGGCTATACTGCGATAGCAGCTTCCACGACTCGCGATATTGGCGCTGCAATCAATTCTCCGTTCATGACCCTCGCTGCGAGCCTGACGGTGGCTATTTTGACATCCATCGAGGTGAGCCGCGCTTCCTCCAATATGCCCGCGGGTCGCTGAACGGAGCGCAGTTCCTGAAGGTGTTCAAGGAGGAGTGCATCCAAATGATGGAGCAGATTCACGAGATCCTATGCGCCATCATTACCCTCCACTCGATGGCCATCGACGGCCAGCTTCCACTGCAATTTGAAATCGCTAAATTCACCCAGTACGAGACGACTGTGTTATCTATTTGAACGTTCACTGAGGGCGTTGCGAAAGCACGTTGCAAAAGATCAACACATTCATTGCGTCCCAACAGCGGATGGGGAAACTCAAGCAATTATTTCGCAAATTCGACACGGCGATGCAGATCGAAGCCTGCAAATCAGAGCTGAGGGAATCACTTGAGATCTTCCGGGTATTCCCTTATCGCCCATGCCCTCTCTGTCGATGCTGATCCGGACTAGACTCAGGCCGCCGTTTCAATTATGGGTCGAATGGCCTACGAGCAGAAGGATGCGGAGACACGGCATAAGGAATTGTTGGTATTGCTTGAAGGCTGTCCCGAGCTCGTGAACTCGGACCAGGCGACTTCAGTGAGTGGTGCAAACAACAAATTTATGCAATCGAACATTATCCAGGTCGCCGGGACTGTCTCAAGCTTTGGAACCAGGTATTTGTCAATTTTCGATGCATACTTGCCTCCTGCTCAAGTCGATTGAATTTCGAAGCTCAATATCACTTTCTATGCTTCCAGCTCCTCCCCAGATCTTCCACGGCCGTGACTCGGAACTGGACCGCATTGTCCGGGTGCTCTCGCAGGAATCTGCCCGTATCGCAATTCTTGGCGCCGGTGGCATCGGGAAAACCAGTCTGGCAACAATGGCCCTCCATCACACCGATGTGGCGGCGAAATATTCTGAACGATACTTTGTGCAATGTCACTCAGTTCTCACGTGTGTAGACCTCATCTCGACCCTCGCATCCCACCTTGGATTAGGAAAATCAGCCAATCTCTTGGGAAACATCATCCAACATTTTTCCCAGGGCTCCACATTGCTGGTGTTTGATAATTTCGAAACACCATGGGAGCATTCCGGCTCGCGATCTGAGATCGAAGACTTCCTCTCCCAGCTCAGTGCCATATCATCTCTAGCAATCATGGTGATATTCCTCTATCCAACAAATTACAGTCAGAGAGTTATTTGGCATTCCAGATCACTATGAGAGGTGCTGAACGTCCTGCCAAAGTCAGATGGACACACCCCTTTCTCATGCCATTGCAGCCATTGACAAATTCCGCCGCGCTCCAAATTTTCATTGGCATTGCGGATGACCATCACGAGGAGGCTTTCATCAAGCAATTACTCGACTTGTCCGGGAATCTTCCTCTGGCCATTACCCTTCTTGGCCATGTTGTCGCTCATGAAGGCTACGAAAGGACTCTGGCCCGTTGGAACGAAGAGCGCACGCATCTTCTCTCCGATGGATATGACAAGAAGTCAAGTCTAGATATCTCTATCATGCTTTCTGTCTCCAGTCCTCGCATGAATCAAAAGGCACAGGACCTGCTCAGCATCCTCGCAATGTTGCCGGACGGTCTGTCGGATGCAGATCTCATACAGAGCCAAATTCCAATCCCCGACATTTTAGCCGCAAAGGTCGTCCTGCTCCGCACGGCCCTGGCATATACGACCGACGAGCAGCGGGTCAAGGTGCTCGTTCCCGTCCGGGAATATGTGTCTTCTACCCTGCCTGCCTCCGATGCTCTCAAATTTGCCATCAGACAACACTTCCATCGAGTCCTGACCCTCTGGGATCGAAACATACTCACGGACGGCATCGCCGTGCAAATATCCCGGCATTTTGGGAACTTGAACAGCATTCTGCAGGATGCTCTTCGAAGCTCCTGCCCTGACACTCTGGACAACCTGAAAAGTGTTATAATTCTCACCAGATTCTCTCAAATCTCCGGCCGTGCATCTTCGCGTTTGATGGATCAGGTCTCCCAGCAAATAGGTAACTGGCAACATGATCCAATTTATGGACGGTATTTGGTTGAAAAGTTCAAATCTGCACTGTTCTTCCCAATCGACGACCCGGACAGCTACATCGCGATCGGGAACCAGTATTTCGAAGACAAGCCCCAAATTGAGAAAGGTAGGTCAAAGCCATTTCGACAGCTGGATTTGAAGCTCTAACCGTAAAACACAGGACAATGGTTTAATGCCCTCGGCCATTTCTTCGGTCATAAGAACCAGACCAAGAAAGCGCTCGATTACCATTTCCAGGCGTTATCGTTAGTTGAGACAAGTGGCGTTCCAAATTTCGAGGAGCTGGCCGCGTTGCGCGGGCTTGCTGAGATACTTTCGAGGACAGGTCAATATGTTGCGGGAAAAGCCAATGCCTACAAAGCGGAACAGTATGCTGAACTACTTGGGGATGTCGTTGCACAAGCTCAGTGTGCGGGCACCCGGGCTCGCTGCTACTATTCTCTGGGGGATTTCCGCCAGGCGTTGGACCTCGTCAAAAAGGCCAAGGCCTTGTGGGCTTCCTGTCGGATTACAGATCCATCCACCTCTCTTGATGAAGCCGAGATCCATCTACTCAAGACAGAATACACTGACTCTCGCCGGATAAACGCAGAACTTGCGGGAGATCCGTCGGCAAACCAGCCTCCATCCTGGTTCAGTGCGATTGCACATCTAAATCTCGCCCAAATCGATTTGGCCATTCAAGGAGATCCAGCAACTATTCGGCGTAGTCTGCAAAGTGCCATCGGCCAGTTCCAATCACTCAAATATTCGAGGGGAGCGTTGGCATGTGGAAAGGCCTCTGCTTACCTTGCATTATATGATGGGGAGATCTCCCATGCGAAATCTATGTTCGAGACGAGCTTCTCCCAACTAGCGCAGGTAACCCCCGACGACGCGACATTCTGCCTGGAAAAATTGGTCGACATAAACTGTCGGCTGGGTGATACTCGAAATTCCTCGAGATGGGCCACCATCTATCTCGCACTCGGTGTTAAACTGGAAAATCAGCTGGAGACTCTGAAAGCCTTACGACGCATGGGTGATATTTTTGTTTCCGAGGGCGACGATGACACTGCTCTAAAAGTATTTCACGTCGCCTTGGAGGGTTTCACCTTGATGGATGTCCACCAGTCCAGAGGTGATTGCATGGTGCGGTTGGCGAAAGTTCTGGAGCGTAGGGGAAACATGCAGGGGGCCGTTGATTTTTGGATTGCAGCACGACCCCTATTTGAAAAATCGAGCCAGTGGAAGGATCTTGAAGAAGTGGATGCAAAGGTAGCAAAATTCCATGTGCAATGAACCACCAAAGAACGGATAACCATGGATATTCTAGTCGCCCATATTATGTACGCTGTTGTAGTTTGGTCCAGTAGTTTTCGGCAGTTAGCCGCCGGCTGTTAATTGAGTTTCAGTAAGTTCTTGCTATGCACGATACACCATGATGTTTCACCTCGTCGGTTTTGCTGCTACTAAACTTCCGCTCAAGGATGACCGGAACAAGAAAAAAATAAGAAAAGATTTAAAAACTCCAGACAGCAGCGCCTTGATTAGAACAAGAGCCTCGGTGTTGACCGCTGTAATGGACGTCATACACCAAGCTACTTCCTCTAGCCCGTTGTGCAGCTGATGGAGTGCTAGAAAATTCCGTCCAGTGTTGAGGAGCACCTGCACAACGATCAAAAAAAGTTATATCGTTCGATGAAGAACGGCACCTTGGCTCGAACAAGGATCGCGGTTATCATTCTGGACGACAAGCGCAAGGAACTTCCGTGTGCGAAATACACCATGCCGCTGCATTCACGTTGTTTCGCAGGAATTGAAGTGCTAGAGAAATTGAGTCTAATTCGCTCGACGAGGACGCTAAGAGTTCCGCACCTTGAATGCCCTCAATTCATTCGTAAATTACGCAAGGGTCTCCGTTGTGTAGGATACACCCTGCTAGTTTCTGAGTCGCGGGTGAGGAAGCACTAGAAGAGAGAAAAAACTTGCCTAACACCCAAATTTCCCACCTGCCAAGGACTTATGACACTGAGATCCACGACAAAGCTGGCAAATGGGGCAAGACTGTTTTGCTCAAAACAAAGATATGTCTTAAAGACCACAGCCACCTTACAAACACAAAGACTGTCAAAGAGTATTTCAAAGACATTAGATGTCAAAGACAAATGTATTGTTTTCCTCATGTGTACAGTGAAAGATCACACAAATCACTAGGAAATCAAATTATGCATTTTTTGTATGTAAGTTGATTCAAGTTGGAATTTGATCAAATGATCAAAGACAAGTGCCGGCCACATGCGTAGGTCGCACCTGGCGGTCAGGTGCCTCGGTCTTTGCCCCCGGTGTGTACCGCTCGTCACCGTGAGCGGGGCTCGGCTGGCTGCAACGCATTTCCATTGGGTGCTACGCATTCGGTGCGCCTGTGTCGCCGGGGCGAGAGGGACGAGACCACTGAGGAAGAGGATGCAGAGGTTGTGCATGCGATGCAGCATGAATACAAGCGAGTGTGGTGCTCTGGTACGGAGGAGCAGAGTTGAGAGAGGAACAGAAGACCGGAGGAGCAAGTGGACCTCGCAGCCACGTCTTAGACGAAAAATTGGGATGGTGCCTGGGCGGGCATCACACGGGCACCGTGTCTGTGGGAATCGGCCCTATCCTTGCGGCCAAAGAGTTGGATGCTTGGGGTTCCGATACTTGATGATTCGTGGGCACTAGAATCCCCTGGTCTCGGGGTATCAGGTTCAAATCGTGCAAGCAGGCACCTGATCCGCTCAGCATCCTCTCCGCATCCTCTTCCATGTGCAGCGAGTACTTCACACGGAAATGACGCAAGCAGATGATTGAGAGGATCTGCCATTAGCACATCGGCTTTGCCTAAATTTGGCAATCTCCGGTGTGAATATAACTGAACGCAATGTAATTACAGAAGGGCGAACAATGAAACTAAAAAAGGTACTGAGACTCCCACACGAAACCATACGTAGGGGGGGTTATTTGGCGCAAAAATAACGGTCTTTTATAGATAAAGGATAAAAGACTCGTAAGCCTACCTCAGCTTCTTAGTGCGCACTGCTCTCGCTTGGCTCGCACACCTCCTTGTTAATGAAATTTCTTCCAGCTCTCTTCAGTTTGACGTGTACTCTTGGCAATCTATTCTGCATTATTTCTCACTGGGGGCAAAGGCCGACGTACTTGAAAGCCAACTGTGTTAAATGCATGTGGTCGTCACTCGGTCATGCGTAGGTCACAAAGGTGATAATCGATCTTTGATCCATTTCTCCTTTTACATACAGTAAATCCCCGCTCCTTGCAAAATCACTGCTCCTTGCAACAGCGGAATTAACATGGAAATAATGATAGAATGAATCATCTAAATGTTCTACCATGCCCTACAATGATGTTTATGCCTTCCCAGTACTTGGAATTGGCCAAATGTCCTTTGAAATACCCATCATGGATCAAAATATTTTATATTTTTGTGTGGAGACAGGCTCCCCGGTCCTTGCAACAGAAAAATGGGCTCTGGAAATGACGCTATGCAGACATATCAAAATTTTGAATCATACATATCCGAATATGGGCTGAGTAGTATAGATCCACATCTTGAGTTAACTCGATTTGAGAAAATTGGCCTTGTACGAGGGGAAACAAAAATGTGTTGCAAGGAGCGGGGATTTACTGTAGTTAACAAAGCATGACTTAGAATTCAACAAATGTATAAGGTTATTTGAAACAAAGGCAACAAAGACAACATGCGGGCATGGTGCCAGCGCAACAAAGGTGATCTGTGAATGTGGTGGTGGCCTGACAAAGGTGACTCCAGGGCAGGGTTGCATGCCAAAAAAGGCACTGTGAATAAGGCGCGATAAAGGTGGGTGAAGGTGACAAAGGCGACATGTGGGCAATGTAGCTTGCTGGCAAGGGACTGTGCATAAAGTGCACCAAAGGCATCTTTGTATTGATTCCAAGTCATACTTTGTTAACAAAAGGAGATATGTATCAAAGATTGATTGAGTGTCAACTGCGTGACCGAGTGCCGAGGGCCAACCACATGCATTTAACGCACTTGGCTTTCAAGTGCATCAGCCTTTGCCCCCAGTGTCTATGTGCATCGACACATATAGATGTGGTGCACAATTGCCACTACAGCTCTTTCCGAAAACCTTGACACTGCATCGAAATTTTTGGCGTCGCTCAACTTTTGATGCAAGGCTAAGCATTGCCGATTTGGGTTCGGATCAGTTGGCCTTTCGGGATGGGTCAGTGGCCGCCAGGTCAATCTTCCTCCTTAGAAAGCTTCCGCTGTGCAACCCACGGACAGTTTACATTATGCGACCCGAAACCCTCTCAATTAATGCCAGCACAGCTGTCATCGCCTCCGCTTGGCAACATCTAAACCGACAATCCTTAACATTTGACACCGGCGAAAAAAATCTTGCAGTGTCAAGGTTTTCGGAAAGAGCTGTAATACTTCCATCCTCCCCACGCAAGGTGGGGATCGTCCATCGGTGTGAGCGAATGTCAGCGGCTCGCCACCCTGAAGGGACCGTTCCTCAGAAATTCGCACTGATAGGCCCTCCCCCGCCCTGCCGTGGCTATATATAAGTACTCTGAACTTACGGGAGGTTTTAATTTATCTCGATGCTATCGTGCAAGATTCGCATTTGACATTCCCCGTGGCAGATCATGTCTCCTTTCCCTGATCTCGGATGGACTTATAAACGCGACGCACTGGACTACTGCCCTCGGCCACCCCTCCTTGTGTCGCGACTATGATCTTTCGCAATCTCCTGGCTGTTCTCTCGATCGTCTATGTCGCGTATGGTGGCATGGTGGTGCACGAAAGCCGTGCCGTCACTCCGACAGGATTCGTCCGCCAGGGCCCTGCACCGGCCGACGAGATGATAACCCTTCGAGTTGCTCTGACTTCCAACAATGTCGCGGGACTTGAGGAAAGGCTGATTTCCATCTCCACGCCTGGAAACTCCGAGTTCAGACAGTGGCTTTCAATGGAGGAGGTTCGCGGGTTCCCCTCTTCATGTACTACATAATCTATCTTGCTGACAAACACAGGTCAAAGCCTTCGTGCAACCTTCACCGGAAACAGTTTCCGCTTTTAATGCGTTCGCATCTGCGAATGGCCTCAAGCCCACGGTCATCTCGCCGAACGGGGATTGGGTGTCGATCACGCTCTCAGTCTCCCAGGCCAACAAGCTCTTCGCTGCGCAATTCGAAGTTTTCACACACCCCTCCATGACGGCTACGATCACGCGGACGCTCTCGGTATCGCTGCCGTCCGAGCTCGTTGGGCACATCGACGTGCTGCATCCCACCACTGAGTTCGTTGAGCTCAATGCGCGTCTGTCACCGCCAATGTGCACGCACAACAGGCGCGCACCCGCTGCATCGTGCAACTCGAGCGTCGCTAGTGGTGTTGTCACTCCCGCCTGCCTGCAGGCGCTGTACGGAATCCCCGCTACCCCTGCCACTACGGCGGGAAATGCCCTGCTCGTTACTGCCTACCAACAGCAGTTTGCGCAGACAGCCGATCTGACGGTGCGGGCTTTTCTCCCTGTTTCCAAACCTCCACTGAACAGAGGGTGTTATAATCATAGACTTTCCTCAAGCTCTTGCGCCCGGATATCCCTTCAACCACGACGTTCACGCTACTAAGCACCGACGGCGGAGTGAACACGCAGAACGCGAGCGACGCCGGCACTGAGGCTAATCTCGATATCCAATATACGACGGGTGTGTCTTGGGGGCGGGATCATGCAGGATGTGGATACTGAAAGAAACGTAGGCATCGCGACGAAAGTCCCGATAGAATTCCTGTCTGTGGGCGGAAATGACTTCGCCACGTCCTTACTGGATACGACTACGTTCCTCGACGGCGTGACCAACCCACCCACGGTCATGACTACCTCGTACGGGTCCACTGAGTCGTCTTTCGGAAGCACCATGGCAACGTTAATATTATATCTGCAGCAAGCTCTCTCGGCTTACTTATTATTCCACAGCAAAATCTGCAACGGCTACATGGCCCTCGGCTCTCGGGGAATTTCGGTAATCTTCGCGTCTGGCGATGTCAGTTGGCTATGTAATTATTCCTGCAACTCTGGGTGCTCATGCTGGTTTTCAGGGAGGCGTGCGCGGAGGCCACGACACGACCAGCGTCTGTAACAATAACGTCTTCATGCCCGTCTTCCCGGCCACCTGCCCCTTCGTCACCGCCGTCGGCTCCACACAGGGCTTTGGCCCCGAGAAAGCGATCAACTTCACTGGAGGAGGCTTCTCCAATTTCTTTATAGCGCCCCGGTATGTGATTCATTGGTCTATTTGTGAATTAAATCTTTACCGCCCCCAGTTATCAAACCGCCGCCATCGTGGGCTTCCTCGAGACCGTGCGGTCCAACTTTGCCGGGATCTTCAACAAGACGGGCCGCGGGTATCCGGACGTCTCGCTGCAGGGGTGGAACTTCGAGATTGTGTCCGGCGGGGAGACGAGCACCGTGGGCGGGACGAGCGCGAGCTCGCCCACTTTCGCTGGGATCATCGCGCTGATTAACGCCCGCCTCATCGCGGCGAGGAAGCCCGTCCTCGGGTTCCTCAACCCGTTTCTCTACACGACGGCCTCACGTGCGTTCACCGACATCACGCTGGGACACAACTCGGGCTTCGTGTGTCCCGCCTCGTCGGTGAGTCTGACTTGAAATGAGTTCGGGGCGCCTGCTCATAGTCGTGGATCAGGTCGCGTTCGACGCGGCGGAAGGCTGGGATCCTCTCAGTAAGTCTCCGTGCCAGAACTTCTAGAATCCTACTGACAGCGCCGCGTTACGTTAGCTGGCTTGGGCACACCCATATTTGACAAGCTCCTCGCCGCCGCGATGGCGTAGGATTTTTTCGGACACTGGCAGAATTTAACTATTGTTGGTATTTCTGATGGGGAATGTAAATGTAATAAATCCTTCTGGAATAAATTCTTGTGTCATGAACAAGCCGTCCTGTTTATTATCCTCAAAAGAGAATCCCCATTTCGCGAGTGTGCTGGGGGTACACTCTGCGGCCACAGGAAGCATAGTTCGATGAGTCAGTGCGCCAAAAAGAAAGGAGGTTCAACACCAGGCACGCACAAACGCTGCGTCACGACGGGAGCAGTAGGATTAGACGACAGGCCACTGGAAATTAGAGGTTCCCGCCGTCGAGAAGGACGGCAAGAATCGGCGTCCGGGAGGTCTAATACACAGGGCGTCGGAGGGCCCGACTAGGACGTGAAGAAATGATTGAGTGCAGGTGATGGTAGATGTTTGTGGTATCTCGACTTGAGGCAGAGGACGACAATCAAACGCCGCGACAGAGAGCCTCTGACTTTAGTCCAGTGCAAATTAGGTGGCGATGAGGACGAGGGATGCGGGATAAGCGACGCGAATCGGCGGCTGAGTCTGTCCAGGAGAGCGTCGGCGTAAGGCGGGCAATGGACTCCGCAGAGCGCGGGTTATGAAAGCGCGGTGTGGAAACAGCACAAACGGATTCGGGTTAACACGTATGAATTACACCCTGTGAACGCGCAGGCATCAGCAAAGCAATGGAGAGAAGGAGGGTGCACCTTAACACCTCGCTGCGCCATCGCGCATGGTGCCCGCCTATGTACCCGTGTACCCGCGAGCAACCGAGTCCAGGGGTCGTCGAAAGCCTCGGAGTAAGACGGCCGACAGCGCGGAAGAGCGGCAACCCGACCTCGACGGCGGGGATACGCGACACGCGCACACAGCGCCGGTTTGCGCGGTGATAAGACCGGGATTTGCCCAGCGGTGCAAATAATGTACTAGCTGCGAATGATAAGTCGAAGGTATAAACCAACAACTAACAACCACCAACTACCACCTATCCACTATCGCACTACTCGAAATCGGTATGTCTTTGTTTGTTCGGGGGTGATGAGTCAAGTATTAGACTCTCAGAACGAGATTTGGTTGGGTTCGAACGATTTATAGGGTGTATCGACAAGGCTCGACGGAGTTTCAACAATCGTAAATGGATCGACTTGGTTGTCGACAACGAGTACAACGGTGTATATGGGCCGGAGCAGATAACGGGTACGGTTTAAAACCGTGTATATGATTGATTTCCGTAAAGGAGCACACAATCTACCAACAACTAATCGTGACTATATTCTAGCCGCCAACTAGTCGCCAATGCGATTGGCTTGTAAACCCCCCAGAACACACTGGTGAACTGTATAAACGCGATTGAACAAGTATAAACTTGTGAGAACTTCCAGGCCAAGTAAACTTCCAGGCCAATAAAACTTCCAGGCTCAAATGTTTAACTTCCAGGCCAATGTACTTCCAGGCTCAAATGTTATAACTTCCAGGCTCAGATGTTTATATCAATCCAAAGGTATATTCACACACTATAAAGCAGACTCTACTGAGCAATGCCTTAAGGCGAACAGAGCACACAATCTATCAAACAACTAGTTGTGACTATCTTCTAGCCTCCAACCAGCTGTCTGGTGCGATTCGCTGCCGTTCCCTCTCGTGCAGGCGCCCTTATATACTGTTTCTATATACGATTACAAACGATGATTACACTACTAGCTGATAAATAATATATGAAATGAGCACGCGTTCCGGAATATATCGATCCCGAAACCTCTATGATTGGTCGAGGGCCCTCCCACGTTCGTGGATGACTCCTCCTTGCTGATTCACAGCGGCGCCGTATGACTCGTACCTCCGATCAGTCGGAATATAGGTGCGAACAGTCATACTCCAGGGTATATCGTGTTCAGAACACCTTCGAGGTGTCTTATATTGTATTAAGGTTTCCTTCCCAAGCCTGGTATATATCATATACAGACTTTAGGTGCTAGTCTACGGTAGTCGAACATCGTTCCGGAGTCTTCCGATCGATATTTGATTCCGTCAATGGAGTCATCCGTGTCCGTTCGGATCCGATCGAACCGGCTACTCGTGTTCCCGGAGCCTAGACCCTTCACATGAGGTGTCGCGGCGCGAGGATCAGTGTCAACATGTTCAAAACATCCTGTCATTCGACCATATATGCCGTTCTTAGCATGTATACAGGGCTCGGAACCCTCCCCCTTGGTTGGGAACCGACACTAAGTGACTGATAACCCCTGGATACTGGGCTGCACTGTTTTCTACAGAGTGTTATACCTCAGTGCAAGCTGTATATAGGCCTCAGTATGGAGTACCGCTATACGAACATGCTTCGAAGCTCCCCTAAGGTGTCTGACGTTCGATGACTAACTGTTCGGGCTCACAATAGTCCTTTTTATACAGATGTCCTTAGTGTATATGGTCATGATATATGCATAAAATGCGATTTTCACGGCCAGAATTGTACACTGCTTATCAGCGGGATATCGGCCGCGGCGTGCGTGTGGACACAGTGTATACATACGCGCTCCGGAGTCGGGTTGCGCACGAAGAACAGAGGCGCATGACAGGAGGCTCAGCACACCGATGAGCACCGCGGAGGTAATACAGCGACAGGGCCCTCACTGCGAGGTGGGCAAGGCTGCACGTCCGGCTCAGCAGGCGACGCCGCCTCAGCGTATGTGGTGCGGATGGTGCTTTGGTGGTGTTTGTGGCGTCGAGGGATCGACGCCAGCATGCCCGAGGGAAGCGCTCCCCAAGAACAGACGCAGCCAGTGAAGAATGTGGCAAGCGAGAAATCAAGGTACGTCGAAGGGCGGCAAGCAGTTCTGGGACCTGACCAAGCCTTAACTCGAGCATTCTGTGCCTGCATACTGGGACATGCGCTAGAGAGAGCTGTTTATTCGAGCAGTACAGCAGAGGCGTAGATTTGAGGCGTTGTCGAAAGGAAATCGAGGAGTGGAGGAAGCAGGAGCAGTGTTCGTCCTGAAGGTCTTAAATCAGGCTCTGAGAATCCTGAAGGCCTTCAGCCGAAGGCCTACAGTGATTTTCCCACGGTTGGCAGCACAGCCATTTTCGGCAGTCTAATTCAGCAGCAAGTCAGCACGTTAACCGCGGTAAGTGCTCCTCATTGGAATCCAGATCTATCCAGCCGTCAGGGCTCATCTTCGATGAAATTTGCCATCTCCATCAACCTCTCTTCCTCCGCGTTGACGGTTTGAACTTTTGCGAGCACAGGCTTTTCTCTCCAGCCAAACAGAACTTTGACGGTATGGCTTGCAGCCCGGGAGTCAATTCGGTATGTAGGCGCAAGCCCGTTGTCCTCGTTTGTGTTGGTCTCCGTGTCTGAGTCTTGTTCACGCACCGCTTCGCACACGTGCCGATCCACACGTGATGGGTGAAGGCCTTCTGAAGGCTTCAATCCTCGCCTGAAAATCGTGAAGGCCTTCAACCCTGAAGGCCTTCACCCTTTGGGCGAACACTGAGCAGGAGCGCTCTTGGTTGCAGTTGTTTGGCCGTCGACGGTCGATCGTTGATCCGACGACTGCCGCCTGTGATGTGTACTGTACTATTGCGACCAAACGTTCAGGTGACGGGTGACGGAGGGTCGTGAACTGAACATTTGGGGACGTAGGTGACGGTGACGTTGAGGTTTCCAGGTCTAAATAAGCTGAAAAATGTCAAAATTGCTCTTGCTCGCCCGGCGGATGCCGGGCATCCAGATATGGTAATTGATGGTGATTGCCGAGAAATAAACACTCGAAAAAAGTGACCTTAGGTGACTGGTGACATCGTGTGAACATTCGGTCTTAATTACGAGTCCTAAAAAGTATTTTTAGACTCGTTCTTGTTGTTCGTTTCAGGGCCTAAAAAAAAAAAAAAATTCCGATCATAACTTTGATCCCTGGGAAGAATGTCACGTGCCATGTTTATGGCTTTACCTACGGCCTTTTTTCTTGCATTGCGATCATAACTTTGATCCCTGGGAAGATTGTCACATGCCACATTGATGGCTTTCCCTGCCGCTTTTTTTGTTTACATTGGGCGATACGGGCGAGCTAAGTTCCAACGCAAGCCATACTCCTTCAGCGCCCCGCGTCGTGGGCTACACCGCGAGGCTAGTACTCTCAAATCTCGACCTTATTCGCCTGGGCGCAGCTTGGACGAATGCTCTCAAGCCTTACTGCGCCACCCTCACCTCATTATGGCTAGCATCTCTCCGCAACTACACTAGCATCTGAATCGACTCCGAATTAGTGTCTCAAATCCCCAACTCCCCATCCTGGATACGCTGTCGAAATACAGCCACGACAACGACCTCCAAGTCGCGCTCAACGCGATCTTCACAATGGGGCTCGTTGGGGCTGGGACCAACAACGCGCGACTCGTACAGATGCTTCGGCAGCTTGCCGGGTACTACTACAAGGAGCCTGACTGTCTCTTTATGGTGTAGATTGCGCAGGGGCTAGTACACATGGGCAAGGGCACTATCGGGTTAAACCCCTTCTTCTCCGACCGGAGCATCATGAGTCGGCCCGCCATCGCGGGCTTGTTGGCGACGTTGACGGCATTCACTGACGGCCCAAGCACTGTGAGTGTCACTTTTCCCTCACGGTGTGTATGCTCAGGCTTATTTAATCGATAGTCATACTGGACAAGTACCACTGGATGATGTACTTCCTCGTTACCACCATGTACCCCCGCTTCCTGATCACAGTCGATGAAGAGCTGAACAGCATGCCCGTCACCGTGCGCGTCGGCCAGGTGAGCCTTCTGGTCTTGAGTCCTCTGCTCGCGTACTCACATTCCGCCAGGCGCTCGACGTCGTGGGGCAAGCTGGGAAGACGCGCACGATCTCGGGTTTCCAGACGCACCAGACTGCGGCTCGCGACGACGGAACGTGCGGAGCTGGCGACGGAGGAGTTCATTCCGTTTGGGCATGTCCTTGAGGGCTTCGTGATCCTGCAAAAAAATCCTGGATGGGAGAAGGAGGATAAGATGGAGCTGTAGATGCTTGACCGTTGAAATGAACGCTGGATTTAGAATCGTATTTTAAGCTAAGGAGGCCGCAGGCAAGCTCGAGGAGCAAAGGTTTAAACTTTGTACCGCGAAAGGTTTCTCCCTGTTTTTGGGTCGCTTCGCCTTGCACCTCGGGCCATTTGCCTTTTAGTTTTATTGAGGGCTTTTCAAGTAGTTGGTCCCTCAGTTTATCGGGGCTGGGCCACGGTCTTGGTATACCGTTGCCCTCCGTTGCCGCGCCTAGATTTGATTCCGCGTGCGCAGCTGCCGGTAAATTGAGAACACAGCCACCCTTAACGACGGTGTCAGCTCTACCATCACACAGCCACTCGTAGAGCCAGACACCGTCGATTTACAGGAGGCAAGACGGCCTCACTGCCTCAAATCTGGATGCTGGAATACCCTCTCTGAATACTCTTCATGTCTTCTATGAAGCTTGATTCATCAAATGTGCAAGAATGCAAGTGGGCAACACTGATCCAAGACAACACAATTTTTCGGTCCTACACTGCATTCTCTAGCAGTCTTGGCCTCGATTCATGGATTATCCGGTCCCCCATACGTATGTGAATGAGCCAGCTGGCAATCTAAATTTTCTGCCCCCGAAAAGTCCCATTTGGAAGGGATATATGCAAAATACGCATTTTCGTGCATTTTACACCAGGCCCAAGGGATCCTCCGTGCATCTCACCTTTCTCGAGCCCAGACAGCTTCCCTAACATCCTCCACAGCCTTTTGAACGCTTGCGCTTGCAATCCGAGCCCGCATCGACCGGCGGTGGGACAATGTGCAGGGGATACTGCGAAATACGCATTTTAATGCATTTTATGCTAGGCCCAAGGGATCCTCAGTGCATCTCACCTCTCTCGAGCCCAGACAGCTTCTCTAACATCCTCCGCAGCCTTGTGAATGCTCACGCTCACAATCCGAGCCCGCATCGACCAGCGGCGGGACAATGTGCATGGGATACTGCAAAAATACGCATTTTCGTGCATTTTACACCAGGCCCAAGGGATCCTCGGTGCGTCTCACCTTTCTCGAGCCCAGACAGCTTCCCTAACATCCTCCACAGCCTTTTGAACGCTTGCGCTTGCAATCCGAGCCCGCATCGACCAGCGGCTGGACAATGTGCATGGGATACTGCAAAAATACGCATTTTCGTGCATTTTACACCAGGCCCAAGGGATCCTCGGTGCGTCTCACCTCTCTCGAGTCGAGACAGCTTCTGTAACATCCTCCGCAGCCTTGCGAACGCTCACGCTCGCAATCCGAGCCCGCATCGACCGGCGGCGGGATAATGTGCATGGGATACTGCAAAAATATGCATTTTCGTGCATTTTACACCAGGCCCACGCGGTCCTCGGTATGTCTCAGCTCTCTCGGGCCAGACGGCTTTCCTACGACACCTTGTAACCCTTCGAACGATTGTGCTTGCGATGCACGCATGCATCGGCCGGCGAGGGGCGAACATCAGAACGAAAAAAGGGATAGTACATTGGACTGACTTTGCATGAGTGCAGTTACGTGAAGACCTTTCCCGGAACTTAATAAGTGCGGAAGTTGTGGTGCATGCAGGATGGCCATGCGGGGCATCTGTCGTGGTTTTTCGGGCAGCGCTCCTCGGTATCTTACTTATCATAGCATGTACCCATGAAATTGAAATGATAAGTTGTTCATTCGAATGCATTGCGGCAATTTTGAAAGTTATATGACACTAGACAACTACGTGTTACGCACTGCCCCGAGAAGTCGAGCCAGTCTCCACGCCTGGCGTCCATCGCTGCGCTGAGTGGGCTGGATAGCATTGGTGCTGCTCCAGACACGATGCGCCTAGACGTTCATCATATGAATAACTTCAAGTCCACGCTGAGTCAATAACTTTAAAAGGCAATAACATGTTTTGCATCATAAATAGGCGAGAGGAGACACGTACCCTCCAAAGTTTGAAATTTTCGAGAGCTCACCACAGACTACGTTGAGTGTACTTTCAATGATCGTCCACTGCGGCAGGCTCGGTTGGAATGACATCGATAAGTGAAACTAGCTGCCGAATACTTGGGTAACTTGGCTCAGACGCACCTTTATCATACATTTGAACGTAAAGGCTGTCCACCGAGTAGTATAGTGCCGGCGTCACAAGTGAGCCCAAAGTCTACAGGAAACTCAGTCAAGACGAAGCTCATCTTAAACACCAATGAGGAACGAACCTCCGATTGGCCCGAGTCAAGGGGAAGTACCGAAAGATCGATGCGCTCAAAGTTGAATCACATCGGGCTGAGATGCGCTGAGTCAATTAAATGAGGTGACCAAGGGCATGAAATACTCACAATGATTTCTCGACTGTTGGAGAACCGGGGAATGAAGCAATGGTGTTGATTGGAGAGTGCGCGCAAGGTCAACTCTTGAATCTAATGGGAAATGTATGAAGAATAGGCCAGATGCATAAGTTGAGGAGACGGACTGTGTGCCATTCCACAGCACATTCCGATGTAAACCGAGAGCCGTCGATTCTTCGTGATTCATCAAGCGGCGATGGTGAGGTCGAGGCCGTGAGTGAAGTTGACGGCAGAGCGGGACTTGGATGGCGAGAATTCAATGTAACGCTAGCGAGTCAAATCAAAGATATGAAGTGAACGGTGTTAGAACAACATGAAGTGCAGACAGGTATCACTTCTGTTTTCAATCGTCATTATCCCAGTTACCCGACTGCGGGATGTTCGGCCCACCCGCAGGCTTGCTCATGATAATGCTGTCGACGCTGAGCACCGAAACCGCGGTCTCCGTCGCCAAACGAATAGCCCATGATTTGGATGCGAGCGAGTCGTAGATTTTGCTGGAAGCAGCGTCCAGTGTCCCGTCCATCTCGTTCTAGAAAGTAAGCCGTCAGCGGGGGTGTCAATTAAAAAAGGAAAGAGTGACAACCTCCACATCGACGCCCCAAGCCTCGCCGCCCTGCGCCTCGTGCTTCACCCACAGCCGGCTCAGCACTTCGTTGCCCTCCGCGACGCACAGAGTGCGCTCGCAAACCGCCTGACACCATGCTGCGGGAGCCCCTTCAATCCGGCCCTGTAGTTCTCCACCCGCTTCGCCAGCTCCATCTCTACGGCACCCGCACCCGTCTTTGATCAGGCCCTTGAGTACGTTAACACCGTCGTCGACCGCGCGCTCGAGGTCGTCAAGCCGGTTGGCAGTCGCCCCCTGCAGGACGATCGTGGCGGTCTTTGTCCGGCCGCTCTTGCTTGGCTCTTGCTCTGCGGGTTGAAGCCCTCATTGCCGTCTACGAGCTGCCGCAGCACCGTGACGCGGTCGCCACCAATCTCGATTGTCTCGAAGACGTCGACGTACCCCATCTCCTCCGGCGTAGGCAGCCCCATGCGCGCAAGGGGAGTTGCGTTCACCACACGGCAGAGCCGCCGCAGCTCGAATTTGGACAGAACTTTGAGCAAGGCAATTAGGCTCGTTACCAGCCTGCCTACGAGTTGCAACAATGTGGCGAGCACGTTGCCGTAGGCAGGCTGGTACAATTCGGAAAGCCTAATTGGGCTGGCCTGAGTTTGAAAATTTACAGGGGTGCCGAAGACTTGCCGATCACCGGTTCCCGGTCCCTCGGACCGGAACGTCACTTTCTCGATTAAACTCGGGGCCACGCTACAGCAACCTGGGGCCGTAAAAGAAAATTCTGAGGAGACAAAAAGTAAGCAATTGCTATGATATTCAACTCCTCAACTTTGACCAAAAAGAAATATGAAGATTTGAGCCCAGGGCGTGGCACGCAAAAGAATTTAAACTCCGCGCCCACACCAATCAACTTCTCCGAACTGTACCAGTCTGCCTACGGCAACGTGCTCGCCACATTGTTGCCATTCGTAGGCAGGCTGGTGACGAGTCTACAAGGCAATGTCGGTTCAGGTAGTGGAATGTCAGATCCGACATTGATGAGCCCCCGACGATGACAGAGATGCCCGGGGCCTGAAGCGGCAATTTGAGCAATTATCTGTGGGAGTACATCCTTAAGAGATTGATCGATTGGACGGAAGACAATGCTCACCGCCTCGAGATGTTTTTCTTCTCCCGTGGTAATGTTGAGCACCACGTTCTTCAGGACCGTCCCCTTCGTTTCAGTCTGGGCGACCTCCAGAGCCGATGTGAAGACTGCCACTTTGGCATGTTTGACCGAGCCTAAGCAGAGACGAGTTGACTAAACGAACGCGACGGAGTCGCGAGCGGTGGTTCGTCACTGCGGCGGTACGCCTTCTGCTGCCTGCTCACACGAACGGACTCACACCTGCAAGTTTTCCAGGTTAAAAGCACGACCTTGCCCTCGCGGGTGTACATCGACTGCTTCGGGCGTGCGACGACGGACTACATCGCGGTGAACGCGACGTACGATCTCACGCTGAACAGTAGCATGTCGGCCATCGCGGGGTACGACTTCTACACGGGCACGGCGAGTTCGGGCAAACGATGTCGTTTGATCTGTACAGCGTTTTGGCGAACGCAACGTCTGCGGTGGACACGTACAGACAGTCGGGGCTCATTGGGGTTTCGCTGCCTTCGGAGTCGACAGTTAACACGACCACCTCGTCGTCTGTAGGCGGCGACAGCGGGGCATTGAGCGTGGGGTCGTGGGGCGTGCTGGGACTGCTTAGCGTCTGGACTCTCGCTAACTTATAAGACTCGGAGGACAATACGACCGCTAATTTAATGATGCATACGCCGTACATACATTTGGACATTTGCACAAATTTACGAGACAAAACCGCTTTTAATCGTTGCCAGGATCTTCCGCGGCCAAAACAGTGAATGATGTAAAAACCGCTTTTAATCACTACCCTCATGTTGAACGAACTCTGCCACTCTGTGGCGCTCGTTTCAGCCTCCAATTTCCGTGCAGTGGGCCTTATAAAAGCTTCCCGGCTTCCGCACGGCTCCGTTAGCCTTCCTGTAGCCACATGGCAGCGGTTCGTGGATGACGGATCTCCTTCCACTGATTTTGTTCTCGGCGCGAGGAGCCTTTCCTCTGTTATAACCACACAGCTCCATGCCAGTATACAAGTCCACCAGAATCAAATAGACAGCGCAGCACTCGGGCGCCTCGCGGACGCAGAGGCTTAGGGTCTTCTTAGGCCTATGCTAGCTGTCTAGGGCTGGGGGGACTTCTAGAGGGTTTACGACCATTATTTATATATATATAATACGCTAGCGCTCTAGGTTAGAGCCTCCACAGCGCGCGCAGTGTTGCAATATACGCGTGCACGTAGTACGGTAGTAGAGACAGGTGAGGCGACGGCGCAGAATAAAGAAGAGGACTCGGACCAGCCGGCGCTGAGGAACGATAGGACCGATGGTCCGACAGGACCGAAAGGACCGATGGACTCGTACCGCCATGCAAGGCAATGGCCCTTAAAGCCAAGTAGTACAGTACATCAGCCTTTGCGGCTTGTCTTTCGCGCCCGCCTCTTGGCAACCGCTGTCCAGCGATGTCTGCGAGGTACGTATTTTGCGATTTCCTATGCCCACATTCTATCTTCAAGCCACGGACTACACCAGACGGAAATTAGTATCGAACTATGATCTGGGTTCAGCAAGTCTTCAGTGCGATTGCAACTCTCGCAGATTACCTCGGTTCCGGACGCCCCCAAAGGAACTTATCTCCCATCTCGACCGCTCCCGGGGCGGGGTGGGCCGACGTCACGGCATTATGCCGAGCCTTGAATCCACATCCGCGATTCACTCCGTGATCCAGCGCAAATTCAGAGTCGACTGAGTCTCGGTGTGAAAAACGATCGAAACATTAGGGTATGGTCAAAACAATCGAAACTAGGGTATCTCAACTCTCCTGGGTGATAAATACAGACGGCGCGCATCTCTCAAACGCGCGACCAAGCCGGATCAATCCCCTCCTCCTTCGTCGTGCTGCGTTCCTGCAGCCGGAGGTCCGGCAGGCGGTGGAAGTGGTTTGTGTGGTGACCCTGCCAATGTCATCTCAGAGTCCCAGTGTTGGTATTGACTGGGGTCAAATCCTTTTGACCCCTGCTTGAACTGAAGGGAACTCTGGAACTCATGCGTATCCCATAAGCCTGATGAAGCATAAAAGGTTCAAAACAGTCTCGCGAGTCATAAGTCAACGGTTAACGGTCACCGCTGGGGGTCAAATTGAGTTGATCCCGGTCAATGCCAACACCATCTCAGACTCAGACTCTCAGTTCGGTCAGTCGCAACTTGCGAAAATTAATTTCATCATAATCACTATTTGAGCCGAAAAAAAGTACACGGAATTAAGTTCAACTGGGTGCCATGAGTAGGCGAACCGAGTTCGATAACTATTGGACCGACGATCCATACAACCCTGGATAACCAGATAAATGCAATGTCGCTGCAGAGGGGAGACTGGGCAGCTCACAATACATGGAAGCATATTTGACCTGGATGGGCGGCGAGCCTGCTGTGCACTGTGAAGCGGGTAGTCAGTAATGCCGTTTCTCCGGATGGAAGCGGCGTACCGAGGCCGGGGGCAGTCCGCCGACCGTGTTGATGCGGAAAACCTGTGTCGCGAGGTCCCCCTGCACTTGATTCAGGCTTAACCAGTCGACATCAGGCGGGCCCGTCGGGGCAGGAATGTCTCCGACTTTTGCCGCGATCACGAAGGCGTCGGGGTGCCCTGCGAGTGAGGCGGACGTGAAATCCCACTCGGGGCTGAGTCCAGTTCCTGCGCATAATTTTGGCTGTGAGGACAGGCCAAATATCGTTAGAAGAACTCAGTCGCCTACCCGATGGTGAGGTCACGAAATAATGCTGTGCGAGTGACCATGGGATTAAACAACGCCCTGCGGGATCTGGGGAATTTAACCTACCTGTCCGAGGACGAAGGAGGCTTTGAGCTTTTCCAAGAACGAGATGACGTGCGATATGTCGGCGGTCGGCGGTGCGTGTTTCCACACAGCGAAGGCGATCTCCGCGAGGGCGGGGAACTCGGGCGTCCCGTATAGACACGAGGCGTCGAAGAGTTCCGCCACAGCGCCGATGTTCCTTTAAGTAACCGTGAGTATGGCCCGCGGTAAGGATTCAAAACCTACGTGTAGGTGCCAGTGCTCGCACAGGTATAGTTCTGGGTGCCAATCGCGAGCCCGATGTAAGACGGCCCTCCAGCAGGTGCGACGAGCGCCGTTTGGTTCAATGGGAGGTCGATTTTCGCTGCCGAGATGTCGCAGCGGCTTGCGCAACGTTCCACACTGGGGACTGCCGACACGGAAGCAAGAAAAAGGGGCAGGAAAGACAAGGCAACTATGAGCATGTTTGAGGGGAGAGAGCGACGAGGGAATTCTGTAGCCCTTTTCGCGATTTCATGGGACTTTATACACTTGGGACAGGATTAGCTGAAACGCATGCTACTCACGGATTTCGGCGGAACTGACGCTGGCGGTGATAATACACTGGTGGCGATAATACGCTGGTGGCGATAATACACTAGCACCGATAACCCAGACTCGACAGACATGGTTTGAAGGTGATCATCTGGGTGACGAGATGCTTCGATGATGGAATGGGACAGTGTGGCAAGCGCGCCAGTTTCCACTCAGGCCACACAGACAAAGTCTATGCGGCGCCGGGCTCGCCGGCGTGGCCGATCAGCGACTTGAGGTGTATGTGGTCTTTGGCGGACACCGGACATCGCCCTGGGAGGATAACGGCATATCGATACAGAAATAAACCGAAAGTAATGAAAGCTCTTACTCGGTATTGTCCAGGCTCGTATCATTCCTAGCAGATATCATTACATATTTATTCTGAGAGATAAATCGAGACGCACGGCTGTTGCTTGGCCCGGGGGCATTGGCGGGAACGAGCTCCAGACTCGAAGCCCGGCGTTCAACGACGCACCCGCTCTGCGTTTGGCCACTGGCGTCCCGTCCTCCGTGCATGTCGGCGCGCTATTCGTCAGCACTCGAACGATATTCTCTGCGGATGGCTGTCCCTGAAGGGCTAGATCCCGAGCACGACTCAAGTGCTGTGGTGAGACTTGCGGAGGGCCGGTGAAAATAGTGTCCCGGACCCCGGCGGCGCACCGGGCGGGCCATATTAAGTTCAATGTGAAAACGATTCTATGGTTGTGCAGCCGGAGGCGGGCACCGGAGCAAAATCGGATCGCCACCACGATCGGATGGGGCGGCATAGATGCTGACGAGGAAATTCGGGGGATTGGCAGAGATTGGCCGGGCGGGGATCAATTAGCACTGACGAGTCGCCCGAGATGCCAGTGTTTCGCGCGACATGACGGTGAACAGCGACTTGGACATTGGCACGCCGTGGACGCGGACTAGACGGGCTACGAATCTCGTAATCTCTGTGGCATTTTGGAAGCCCGTTCACTCCCATGTTCGTGCTAGAAGCTCGTTTCCACTTCTAGCACAAACGTGCTATGGCGAGTTGTTAGGGATCCGCGGGCAGACGAGAAGATTAGCGCACTCCCAGTCTCCCATATGATTGGTCTCTTAATAATCATCGGAAAGCAGTGAGCCGGAGATAGAGAGCAATGTGATCCAGTGGAGGGAAGACATTGGAGGAGGGTCCGGAGGCGTCTGGTAACGAACAGACTGCGCATGGTGTCCCGGTCCCAGCAGTGGAGGGCGAGCGCAAGCTCTTCCAGCACACAGGGGGCAAACATGGTGGCACTGGTCATAAGGGCATCCGACAGGCACTTGCTGCGGCACTTCAACGGCACTTGCTGAAAGATTATATAATACAAGCTATATCCACGCATGAGTTCGATTCTGTCTGATGGCAACCTTTTATTTTTGCAACCCTAGTGCCGGTACCCATTTAACTTGCATATGTTGTGGATTTCTGTCCAAGATAATTGAACATAGGGCAAGATATGCCTTTGTATGCTCCAACTCTTGGTCATGGATAACTATCTGCTGTCAATTTAAGGTTTATCACTGGCCAGATATCATTCACAAGGAGTGCTGGTAACTCTTTTCGAACTTGGATTGTAGTACTTAAGCTCTCACCTTGCTCAACTTATCAACAGGGCAACTGGTTTTTTGTCGTCTATAAGGCTTGATGTCCTTTGTTAGTCATGGGATGGTGTTTCATATCTGTGTTAAATCAGTGTGTGCAGAAATTGTGCCTATGTGGATTTTATGGTGAAATATAGTGGATGCTGATTCAACACCGTTCCAAACAGACCCCACACCATTTTGGTTGCCGACTCAACATTGCTTGAACATTGAGAAAAGCCTGTTCTGACTCAAATCTTCAGTGAGTGGGTCATCCCAAAACAGATTGTTGCAGATAGCTTATTTCCAGCAGGTCAATCAGGAACCGTACTCAATTTTCAATCTTGCCTAGGCATGATTTACCCTGTTCGACCCCCCATTAGAATGACGGCCATTCATATCATGGGCATAGCGAACAGTTCTAAAATATCACCCCAGGTTGTCCAGACCACTGCATTGATATTGGGATGTCCAATGGACAAGTCACTTGTACTTGTTATGCATGTCAATTCTCAGCTGCCTGACATGTCCACATGTTGGTAACTCAACAGTCCCAGCTATGGCCGGGTTGTGCAGTTTCAATTACATTATATGTTGCACTTAATCTTTTCCTTCTCTCCCCCAATGTATCCTTTTCAGTACCTTTACATCACATCACTTGCTTGCAGTGTCCACTCAGCACTGTTATAAATAACACTGGGTTGCATATGTGGATACAACTTTGATAATCCCATTTGATCTGGTCACCCCCTTACCAACTGAAATTTTTCTGCCGCATGCTCATTTACCTTGGACCCAAATTCACCATATATGCAATTTCAATGGTTACCGGTGATGGAGTTGAGAACAGGTGCAAAAATAAAAGAATGCCATTGGACAGAATCGAACTCATGTGGATATACCTTGTATTATATAAGCTTACAGCTGCCGAGTGAGAGCCTTTAGAATGCCGCAGCAAGTGCCTGTCAGATGCCCCTATGACAAGTGCCACCATGTTTGCCCCCTGTGGCACACACTCTGAGCGCGCGAGAAATTTGCGAATGACAGTGCCACGGGTAGGGCGAGACGACGCAGGCATGGCAGAGTGGGTGCACTGAGGAGCTGGGGGAGCTCCCACTCATCGTATGAATCGTATTTCTGCTGCAGAGAAAGCGATTCGAGATGTAGAAGGAGCGGCGCCGCCGATACGCTCAACGGGAGAAAAGAGCTGATTTTGTTTCGCGCGGTTAGATGGCGGAGGTTTGAGGAGCGCACCAGCGTTCTGTAGAGGGCCGCTGGATACGTGCGTGTAAACTTCATGCGAGCGAGTAGGGGTAGTGTCCCGTCCGAGATATCAGAATGTTCCCGCGCAAGCGGATCTCGCGAAGGCAAGGAGCGTCAATGGGGGGTCAGGTCCTCCGCCTCGTCGTTCATTGCTCAGACGGTGGTTAGGGACTCGAGCACCGGAAAAGAGTCTTCCAGAGTTGCGGGTGCTGAAAATCGGCGTGTAGCTCTAGACGACGGAGCTGCAAAGGGAATTGATAGTGATTGTCGAGAAATGAACACTTGCAAAAATGAACACTGTAGCGATGGGCCACGGTTAGGTTAGGAACACTGGATGCACATGAGAGATTCGCTGGGCCAGGGGCGGGGCAAAGTGGGGTGGGGAGCGGCGTGCAGGGCAAGACGCGTGAGGAGCGCCCTTTCGGCGCACGGAGTGCGCGTTGCCAAGGCCGGACAGCACAATGTGAATTATAGGTCAAGTATAGCAGGCACCATGAGGGCGGGGTATGCACGGAGACGGTCGACGGCGGGTCAGAGCGCGGCGCCGAGGGGTGGATTGGGAGTGGGGGGCGGGGGCCGCGCGCCTTGAAGCCCTCCTGCGTGGTGGGCTGCGGGCTGCGCGGGTTGCGTACGACGCCGCTCTTCTGGTCCCTCTCCTTCTCCTGATCTCTCTCCGTGTCAGCGCCCCCGCGGCTGCGCGCCGCCTCGCCATCGCCCTCCTCCTCCCCGCCAAAGATGCACGCCCGCGCCTCCAGGTAGCGCGCCTCGCGGGCTGGAAGGGGGCGGCACGCCGAGGACGAGGAGAGCGGACATCGGCGCCTGTGCGTTCCTGCCGTCCGTCCGTCCGTTGCCTCATCCACACGTCAACTTGAGCTTTCACGGAGGGGGGGAGGCACAGAGACGCACGCATCGTCCCATATGCGCTGGTCATCCGCGGCGTTGCGCGGCTCGTCGTTGTCGTCCTCCAAGTCGTCGCACACGGGGACTTGCGGCGCACGCCGGGCGGAGGCGGAGGCGGCGGAAGTCAAAAGAACAAACGCGGCTCGATAAGCGGCTGCACGCGGCGCACGACGGAGGGCCGCCCACAGATTGTGGCGCCGGCGGCCATTCGGCGGCCATTCGGCGGCCATGTCGCGCTGCTGTGCAAGGACGGATTGAGCGAGCAAGATATTGAACCGCAGGTGGCGAAAGTGAAAAGCAGAGGTGTGTTTGCCCGGGCTTGGGCCGATGCGATGGGGCACATGCCGCCGCCTTTCCACGTGCGCATGGCAGTACGAGTCCGGCCCGGCTTTTTTCTAAGGGCCGAAGTCGGACTTCGAATGTCGTAAATCTTGGGCACAGTTAGCTTCAAAGTTTTGGGGGATAGTTACGCCGAGTCCAAATTAGGGTCGTTATGTTGAGGCTATTAGCACATTCTAAGACCGGTTCTAGAGACTCTGGTCGGGTTTATGGCAAGTTTTATAGTGTCACCGCCGGTTCGGCTGGCCCGGATCATCGTGCCGACAGTATGCGGTTTTATTTAGTATCTGGGCCGCGACTTCCCCCCTTCCTCATGTGCACGGTGCGAGGACTACGCGTCGCCGCAGACTCTCGATGGTTATGCATCGTCACAGCTCCTTTAGCTCATCTTTGTTTCGGGCATCACTCAAACCCCGAACTTCCGAACAAACTCGCCCGGAGACTGTCAAATTGGTTATTGTCTTCAAGGAGCTACTACAGTCTACCTCTCCCCTGTCACCCCTTTATTTAAGAGAGCTGAGCATAGACGAAACCCAAAGTTCAAACATTTACTCAGCTTGTGCACCAGCAAACTAAACTCCTATTCGTGCCCCACGCTGTTACACAGCGCGCAAAGCCGATCCATCATACGAGTGTCCCGGCCAAATGCACATCTAATCCCGCGTGCAAATCAATATATCGCCTAAATCATCATTTCGTACTACCTACCTACCTACCTACCGCGCTATTCGAAGTCCGGTAAGCTTAAGCTGATTTCCGCACAATATTAATATCGAGCCCCTTGCAGACAGAACATTGCGCCGCGCGCATTCGGTCATGAGCGCAAAGTCGACGTCAGGCCGAAATCACGCGCAAAGTCGGCACATTCCGCGCACTGGCAAAGTCCATCAAATTCAAGAACTGCGCACAGTTCACGGTCACCAAACGACTCGGAAAGGAAATTGGATGAGCTCAAAATTGGATTGACTATCATTGCACAAGGTGTAGGCAAAGAGCGAGAGACGACATATTGGTGTGCTGCCTAGTGAACTCGGCGGGGGATGTGTTAACAGCAACACTGTCAAACTCAGACTCACCGGCTGATCACTGTCGCGAAAAATACTCCAGACTGGAGCGTTCAGCCGAGTCGCAACACTGTCAGCATTCGGCAACGGCACTCCGTGGTTGATTGCTGATCGCTTCTCTTTCTTTCGTACCACTACCACCGCCAATTCACCCCCCTCGACGACGACGCGCACATGGCAGACCCTGTGCACGGCTGGGCGCTCACCACCGGCGGCGGTGAGGTATCAAGCGCAGGCGAGTGATGGAGTAGATTGGTGTGAAGCTATGTTCCTCTCGTTTCTGCGAAGGAATTGTTGACGATTTCGTGACGCTTGAGCCTGCCGCAACGGACGTGCAGTGCCTGCGGTTATAGCCCTGGGGCATTCGCTCCGGCGCGAGATCGCGGAGTACAGCCCTGTGCTTGAGTGCTGTTGCTCGGTTCGGCGGTGGAGCACGCTACGTGTACAATGCACGTCACCGGCCTCCGCCGTGCCGCGGGTGTTTTCTTTGCGCGTACCGCACATCCGCCGCATGATTGCGTGGTTACCTGCGGAAGAACCCTTGACGGCAACAGAGATCAGGCGCGCGATGCGGGGGATGCCCCACCGGGTCCCCGCAGGTTCCTCTGCCAGTTCAACCAGTTACACCATGTGGACAAAATGATTGAACGATGGGTTTTCCATTATTTCTCGGCTTCCAGTGCAGATTTCCACCTGAACTAAGACGTCAGGCCGCCAAGAAAGACGACGCCGACATTCCTGAACCATTGATAGCACCAAAATATTTTGATGTGCCATCACAACGGCCTCCATACAGAAATCGTGGTTTTCCAACGTGGTCAGTGATTGTTTTCCGGCAACTTTGAATCACCCAGATTGTGGCTCGAGATGTTCAAAGACGTTCCCCAACTTAAATCAGGCAAAAATATATAGGGGATCTTACGCTACAGCGCCCGCAAAGTGCCCATTTTGACCGTTGTGAGCCGTTTTGAGGCCATTTTGGCTGTTTTTGGTCACTTTGCGAGCCCCATAGCACCTATTCCCCTGTATATTTTCAGATCGTTCGACTTACTAAGGTCAATGGGAGACCCAGGGCTACCATTTGGCTGACTTGGACTTACCAAAAAAAAAATCACTGCTCAAGTTCAAAAATCGGGTTTTCTTCGATTCCGCCGTTCTGAAGGCGCATCAAGAAATTTTGATTGTATCAATAGGAATGAAATGTCGGGCCCGCATCGCTCAACCACCCTACATTTGATTTCATGTCAAAAGATGCACTGGGAGCCGAGAAATGAGTGAAAGCCCATCGTTCAATCATTTTGTCCACATTGTGTAGTAACTTAGCAGGCGGTAAATCATCAAGTAGATACGGACACAGTATCCCTCGTAATGATCGCAATTCAGTTGTTGCGGTTTACCTCGTGTGCTATTCTATTACTTTAGGGTGACTTAAATGTGGAGGTACTACGGTTGTACTATGGTAGCTGGCGCCTACCTGAACTTTGGCGACCCGCGCCGCGCAGGATTCACGTGCATGCCAATGGCCGACAGTGTTGTAAGCCTATATTGTACTCCAGACTGGAGCGAGCTCACCGACAGTGTTGCCCCTCGCGGCTTGCTAGCCGGGGAGTCTGAGTGTGTGTGTGTCGCAGGTGGTTGATCCCTAACTCGGCGACCAGGTCAGTAGCTAAATGTGTGCAGGTAAGCAAAGTGTTCATACTGTGCTTGCTGGATCTAACGAGCGATTGGTAGGATCTACGAAGATTCGAAAGATGAAGCGAGCTCTTGGGAATCGGCGAACGCACACCTAAGCGATTACCTATGAATAAACCTAGTGGTGACAGCCGCTCAGATCAGGAAACACCATTTTGCTTGCAGCATTGGTAGCATCTCACTACGAACTGGGTAGTGCTCGGGAGCTCTGGTAGCGCCCCTATCAATGATCAGTAGGGCGTGGTAGCCATTACCTTACGGATCAGTAGCGGTTGCAGCGGTTGAAAAATACAAGCGAGGTGGTATGACGTAGCAGCCGTATGGCCGGCCGTATTCCTTCGTCTTCGCTAGAATTCAGGTGCATTTTACTTGTAATGAGTGGTATATAAATTCGAATTCTAGAGTGGCCATATGTAGATGAGCATAAGTGTTGCATTTTCCACAACGTTAAGAGCCATCACATCAATTCCACGTGGCGACCGATGTAGGCCCGATCCAGAGATCTACCACCTCTTGTTTCCAGCATTAAAAGCATGTCACTATGTTGTGACCTATCTAAATCGGCCGGCGACATATAGAATATGAATTAAAAATCTTTCTGCAGATCACGCAATTTGCCCAAGTATTATAACTTGAAACTCTGCGAGCACGTGCATAGATTGCGTGATTGTTTGGGCACTGGTCGCCTTTCTTCCTTTCCCCCCAGCCCCTCCGCCAACTCCGCCATTGCAGCCTCCCAATCCCTTCGCGCCGCAAGCAATACCCCTCCCTCCCTCCTCTATGGTCTTATTTCAAGATGCGCGGCGGGGCCAGTGTTCTCTGTGCCGCTGGGGGTCCACCAACTTGTGAGCCTTGTTACGCAAGTGTGCCGACTCGCGGACGCCGCAGCCGCATGGTCGCGCACCTCGTGAGTCTATTCTGGCCCCCTCCGCCCCTTCGTCGCCTCCGCAAGTCGTTTCGGTCGTCCTATCCACGTCGTCCCAAGCTCATCATCAAGCCATTGTCTTTCCTGTTTACCGAGGATGCAAGATCCGAGCGACCTCAAGACGTGCCAATGCGTTCCTCAAGATCTCGGCAATCCTTCAAGGCCCCTGCAGGCACGTTGAAGCGCTCAATCCCTTCCTCTGGCTATCGGGATCCTTGCTCCTGCTCGCGCATCAACTGGCTGTCGATGCACAATATTTGGTATGCATCACCCTCGTCGTATTCATTTCCTTTGCGGATTTTTTGTTCCTCTAGATTTTATCTGTTTCATCTCCGGGTATATGTGCTACGTCGCCGACGTGTCGTCCGCACTCCTCTAAATAGCGTGTTTGTTTGAATGCATTCTCATTGTGTGTGTACGTTTCGGGATGCGATGAGGTATTATTATCCACTATCAACGGCTATAACGGCTACTGCAAGACTACTGGATGCTACCACTGCTACCGGGCTCCCCTCCAATTGCTACCAGGCGCTACCAGGACCTGGCGGGGCAACTACCGGGCGCTACCGACTTGTCTACCGGGCTACCCCAGTTACCGGTGCTCCTGAGTGCTACCTAGCTATGTGGTTTTTCCCTGATCGGCGGCGGCAGGGGCAGTGACTCCATGTGTCGATGATCATCTCGTCTCGGTCATCGCTGTATAACTAATATATGTAACAGAGATGTCGCACTCCCACGTTGCCCCTCCCTAACTTTGGACGTCGTGAGTGGCCGTCCCCGCTCGCCGTCTTCTCTGTGCTTGACCTGACGTTCTAATTCGTAGCACCTTAGGTCCAGATGGATATGGGGCATCGGCGCGTCAACCTTGCGCTCTTTATAAATCTAGTTCTTGCGACACTCCTTCCGGCGCTCGGGAGCGCCCAGAAGGCCGTCTTTGATAATTGCGGAGGTCAAGGCTGGTGTACGTGTTTCTTCCTCTGTATATGACTTGGGCTGAGTCCGGCTTAAGCCACGACCTGCGTGGCCGGTGCAACCTGCGTCTTCAGCAACCCCTTTTATGCACAGTGCCTGTGAGCTCAACCGTCATTTTCCCGCCTTTCTGATGCGTTTTGTTGATCGAACCTTGTATGTAGACCCGATCAAGCAGCCTCAATTGCCTCCACCCAGCCCACGCCTCCGCCCACATCGACAACCACGTCACATTCGTCCGCAGATGATACATCCAGCCCTACCTCCCCCACCCCGCTGGCGCCCCCGTCCACATCAACAACGACGTCAACATCTGCCGAGACCACCGTATCGAAGACCTCATCCCAGTCTGACTCCGGAAGCACCACCACCACACAATCCTCTTCGTCTTCAATTGACAGTCCCCTGTAAGCGCAGAATCCTATTCCAAGATATCGCTTATTTATTCGAGACAAGACCCACGTCATCCGCGCCGTTCGGGACCCCAACCGCCACATCTTCCGGCCCTTCGGGCCTACCTACTGGAGGACAAACAAATTTGCTACCGGTGGGAGCTGCCAGGTACGCACGCAAGATTATGGTACTCTGTGAGATGATCTGAGAGGGGGATTCAGCAGTCAACCGTCGATGTCTGCTGGCAAAATCGCCGCAATCGTAGTCGGAATCATTGCGCCCATGCTTCTGTTGATCGCTCTCTTCGTTTGGACTCGCCGGCGAGACATGAAAACCCGCGCGCTCCTTGCTCCCGTGTTCCGCTTCGACCTTGCGGCGCAACGTCCTATCCTTCCAATCACGGTGTCAGAGAAGGATCGAGTAGTCGGGACACGGCCGCGCAGGACCGCAGAACCCGGCACATTCCCGGAGATCAGCTCTCAGACGGCGCAGATTCGCCAGGAGTATCTCATAAACAGGATTCGGGAGGCGCAGAGAGAGATAGACACCCTCGGTTCTTCGCCACCCTACAAGGAGGCAGAACCCCGCCTTGGGAATAAAGGAGAGGGCGCGCTGGAGGAGGCAAACCAGCACAATGAAGTCCTGCAGGAACGGATACGCGTGTTGGAAACCCAGCGGCGGTCCCAGTGGGCGCTCGGTTTGTCGGATGAGCCACCTCCAGGCTATTTAGAGTAGCAGGTATGTATAGGTTGTGTACGATAGGATCTATTTATGAAGATATAGGACAAAGTTAGAAGAGTGAGCTTTCACCGCCATCCATCATCCGTCTAAGTATGGGGGTTCGTAGTGGGCTCGACAATCATCAAATCCTGCGCTTCAATTGGACGAAATGGGGACAGATTTAGTAATTTGCCGGGTCGGGCTTCAAGCCCAAGCCCAGGCTCGGGTCGGGCTCAGCTTTTGGCCGACCCGCGACCCGGGCTTGGGCCCGGGTCGGACCACATATCCCATTGAACGGAATTTCTAGGTGAGATAGAATCTTGAAAGCTCATTACAACATCAACTAACCTCATTTCAGCATCCCCTCCACTTTCAAACACCTTTTGTATAGATCTGCAGGTTCAACAGGGGGACGGACCAGTTTGATGGATTGATGGCTGAAATGTCGACAGCTCGAGAGGTTGCAATTCATCATGTAAAATGTCTTATAATGCTTGACGAGGTGAGTAATCAGTAAAAATGCCCTGTATGCCTTTGAATACTCACTTGTGGGCACTTGGGAAAATCACAGTCAAGCCCGGGCCTGAGCCCAAGCCCGACCCGACCCGGGCCCGACCCTGGGGGTCAGGTCGGGCTCAGGATTTTTTCAGCCCCAAGCCCTAGCCGACCCGACCCAAGCCCGGGCTTTCAAGCCCGACCCGACCCGCAAATCAATAGACAGATTCCAGTCGGGAGGCACCAGAATTCGTACGCCAGAATCCCCAGAAGGTTAAAGCTGAGGTAAGTGGATCTTATATCCCCACTCAGTTAGGGGGCGTAAAGATTGGATGAATGCTGGATCCTGCTCGAGGTAATTGATATTTCGACAGCCGATCGCAAGCTCTCGGTTTGTGTACATGGCGAGCGAGACTCAGAGATGCGTAAGGGCGTCGAGAGCTTCATAATAACGTCAAAGAACTTCAAGCCTTGAAGAAAGTCAGTCGAGGATCGTCGAGAAAGCGCTGGACTGCGATGCCAGCAGAACGGACGTTAGGGTTAAGAGGGAACGCCGTCATCAGGAAATCCGCACAGGCCGGATTTAGGCTGGCGGATCTGGTGCGTTGATGGCATCTGTTCTGGACCTGATCCAGTCACACCAGCGCTCACCAGCGTGATACCAGCGCTTGACCTCTGGACGAGCAGCCGCCAGTCGGGCACGGAATCATCGGGGCTCGTCCGTCGCTATGATTCCAATGCCCGCTGTCCCTCCCCTGCCTTACTAAAGGCTCAGTCACGTTGGCTCTCTCAACCTGCTTGCCGACGCACTCCCATGGACTCTGTGGCTACCTCTCAATCCTTGCAGCAAGATGGCGACGAGGTCTCGCGCCACATCTACCTCTCAGACGAGACCTCACTGCGCCTTGAGAATGGTCCCCAGGAAGAGGATTTCGACTGTGTCCCCAGCTCTCAGCCGTTCGAGGATGAAGACTGGCAAACTTATCATGGTCCGCTGAAGGTAAGTTACGCCGCTCACTTTCATTTCATTCATACTCAGACTCACTGCCACCGCGTATCGCCAGGTTCCTATTACTATTTCACCGCCGACGACTCCAACGCGGCAATCGATCTCCGAAGCCGTTACCCAGGCGGACGCGACGCCCAGCGGTAGCGCTATGCGGGCTCGGCGTGCGCGCCTCATCAGGCGGGCATCACCCGTGGTGCGTAGCCTTGTATGGTCCACCTCTCCCGGGCTCTCTTGACAGCGGGATCTGCAGAAACCGATGCCCCTCCACGCCGCTACGCAGGGTAAAATCTCGCGGCCCTTCAATCTTGTCAGGCGCGTTACTTTGGTAAGTGCCGATTATGAGCCTTTCGAACCTCTTCCTTATCCCATCACCGCAGGCTCCGGAGATCGCGCGGCGACGGAAGCGTGCGCGCGACAAGGCCCACCTCATCATCAAGAAGCTGCAGGCGCTTGCTAGAGCCACCGCGCGGTTGCGACGTCAGCACCGCGAGCTGTGTGCTTTCATTCGGGAGACCGGTAGAAAGAACAAGGAGAATGTATTTGCTAGTCTATGAAATTGAAAGAATATCCCACTCTAGAATGCCGCGAACCCATCTCCATCTAGATCCATGAGATCGTCCTCTTCTGGCTCCTCTTCTCCCGCGCTTGGTACTGCAGCACCGTTTTCTGCGTCACCTTCTGCCTCCGAGTCCGAGTCCGAGTCCGATTCATCGTCGCTTTTATCATCGGAGTCGGAGTCGGCGCCTCCAATCCCCGCGTCTGGACTGTCATCGTCGTCCTCAATCTCGATCTCAGTGCCTGATAGCGACTCGACATCCAGATGTCCGATGCCGCCGCCCACATAACGCATGAGCATATCACGATCAGCAAAACTAGTGTCATTCAGATAAATATTCATTTAAGCCGAAAATACGCACATATCGACGTAGAAATTTGCCCAATCTTCCGTGTCGCCGGGAATGCGAGCTGCAGTCACTTCTTCCGTCGCAAGAAGGTCATTGGTACGACCACCGGCGAAGTCTGGAATAAGGTGAGAGCCTCGGATGACGTGGGCAGGGTCCAAAAATCCAAACGCGTAAGGGTCGGACTCCGCGACATAGCCAACTTTAGGCAAACGCGCTTTTCGAATACCGGCACGGTAACCAGGCTCGACTCCCAGCCATCTGACCCACAGGAACTCCATAATCGCCGGTGATGTCTGGCCAACTTGAGGAGCAACACGGAAGACCGTGGCCGTGAAAACCCCGAGAATTTGTGCATACCAGTATGGGTGTGCACCGGCATCGGTCTCTGGCGAGCGCACCATGACGAAGCACTGTGAACTCGGGTTGAGAACATCTTGATCTCGACGAACATCGTAGGTGGTGTAGTTGACGCGAAGAATCTTGGTTGCGTAAATGCGGTTATTCACAATTCGAATGGTATTTCGGTCCTCGGGGGTAAATTCTTCATGTGTATCACCGTCAAATTCACGACCGAGAAGGCGGCCGAGGAGATGCTCTTGAAGTTTTGGGATAAATTCCTGCCCCCGAGTTAGACGATGCCAAAGTGTCTGGTTTCTATTACTCACCGCCATCGCTGGATCATTTTTTCGCGGGCTGAAGTCTCGAAAGATATCAAGGGGAGTTCTTCGGACATTGCTGATGCAGTGGTGGACATCCAGAGCTGTGGCACCGAATGGGTCCTCGTGAGTCGGGACATGTGAATGTGGCGCGGGTCTCGGTTTGCGTGCGAGACGGACAGTGTTGGTGGTTTTACCCGAACCGGAGCTCAGTGTCGCCTTTTTGCGCATTTTCTCGTCTGCGACCCGAGCCGCTGCTCGTGCACGCGCCAGACGTATGACTCGTTTGGCAATTTGGGCAGTGTGATCACGTTTGTTGGTTACTGCGTACATGCGTTTCACGAGGCGGTGGAGACTTTCACCCTTGAAAGGACAGTGAGCGCGTACCGGAGGCGAGTAAATTAGTAACTCACCAGTTGTGTGGAATAAGCGTCGCTTGGGCCAAAAAGGGTGATCGTCGGGACATAGTCACCCATGGCGTGCCACTTGTAGATGTTAAGGTTGAGAGTCTTCTCTTTTTTCGAGGATTTGGCGACTGGAGGTGCGCTGTCGGCAGGAGGAAGGTTTGAGACAGCACCACCTGCTGCAGCAGCCCTAGCAGTCGCTGCGCGTTGCTCGCGACGCCCACGGGCAGCAACCTCCCGTGGTAGTTCGAATGTTTCGAATTCAGCACATGTAGTCTTCTTGAACTCTCGAGTGAGGCGCCCGATCTCGTGTGTCAGCCGTCTCAAGTGTTCTAAGGTTGGGTCAGTATGCATTCGCAGTTTGGCGAACGCGTGCCATTCTGCCATCCGAAAGAGCAGCTTGAGTACTCGATCATTGTGCTCTGGTGGAAAGAGGCCGTCGAAAGCTGGGATGGCACATTGGAGCAAGTCTTCAAAGTCACGGGCTCCGAGTTTCTTCATTTCGGACGCGTTCGTAGCAAATCTTCGTATGGTGTCAACGCCAAACCTCGGCATTTGACGGTATCTAAAACTCGTACTCAGATCTGAGTACGTAACAACAAAAAATGCGTAGTCGTACCGGCGATCAAGTTCAGCAACCAATTCTTGGCCATTCGGTTGCGCGTATAGAAGACGAATCAGATGGGTGAAAAGGTTTTTCCACACCCCGAGTTCGAATTCGTGCATGAAGTCGACAACCAGCATCCTGTGGAGATTGAAATCATCCCCGAGACGCTCAATGAACGCGTTCTATACACATTTAAGTCACCTAGCATCGAAAATTGTTGACGGTACTCGCCAGGGTAGGAACAGAAGACGTCTCTTTGAGGAGCAAGTTGACTTTTTCAGAGCCAATAGCAAATGCCGACTTGTAAATGTGAGATCTGGCAGCGCGAATGGCATCACCAATGTATTTACGGGCCTTCGAAACCCGGGCTGAGATATCTCGAACGAATCCCATCAAATGCAACTCGTTCTTTGGTACAAGGCATCGAGGACAGGGACACAGTCCACCATCTCGTATCGTTGCGAGCAGGACCCTGAAAATTATAAGCAAATTTGGACGCTCATCATAACGCGAATGGTCACTTTTCAGGGTAATCGGCCGAATATGTGAAAAGGCGCGGATAAACTCGCCGTTTGACACCATCTGCGCATTGGATAACAATGCCATACTTATATGCATGGAGAAACTCATCGTCGAGAAGATGCTTCCAGACGGCATGCATCAATTCACGGCGGCAGTGGGTAAGAATCTCTCCTTTTTGAGTCCCCCATTTGGTATGAAATTTCGAGAGCAAATCCTGGACCGAGTCTGGAAGCTGAAGCGGCATTAGAAAAGTTGTTTCTCGACCACAAGGACTTACCGAGGGAATGTAGGCTACATGGTGCTCGGCGCCAGAATTTGGTTTGGCGCGAATATACTTGGAAAGATTTCCGAAGAGCATGTATATCGGCCAGAGCTTGGCGTTTCCAAAGTTGGCGAGGTGCGTCGAATCTGACCAGAACATCAGAGCCGCGACCACCTTCTCCAGCTTGCAGTTGGGGTCATCCGGAGGAAGAGCTCCGCGCAACCGGACATTGTCGTGCTCTTTGATGAATGCGTCGGAATTGTATATTTCGCTGAACACGCGAATTTGGGCCGCATTGCTTCGAACCTTGTGGAAGAGCTTGAACGGAGCGAAGTGAAAATGGCGCGAGAGCGGGTCAGCGAAAGCCGCATTTATCACCGAGACAAGGCTCCGATAGTACAGCCCGGGAATAGAGAAGACACGCGACGGGATGGAGGTCGAGCCAGATGGTACCTCAATCTCGACGCTGGCTGTCTGGAAATCCTGCAGAAGCGGGAACGCCTCCGCCGCGTCCTTCTCCACCTGTTTTTCTGCACGCTCCGCATTGAACCCCTTTAGCTCCTCGATCTTGAACTTGGGGTCTAATAGAACATCGTGGACCAGAGAATTAAGTTGGCCGGCGGATTTGGTTGTGTGGCCGTTATTTTGCCAGGACATCAAAAGAGTCGTAGAGGCGTTGGCAGAAGGCTGGGGGGCCTTTGTCGAGAGCTGAGGCGGCGCTTCGGGAGGGCCGGCGGGGAATTGATTGGATAGATCATCCACGGATATTAGGGAGTCCGGATCGTACGTAGGACGATGAAGGTACGCGCGCCAGAGGCCGAAGGTATTTGCCACGGTCTGGTACGTCTCTCGGACGATGAGATGCACCCGTTGAACTGTATTCGGGGGCACATCGACATCGGGGGGATTCGCATCTTCAACGGGAGCCACAACCTCCGGTAAAATATCCCGGTAGCGTGCAGGTAAGCGAACGGTCCGTTTAACTCTCCCGGACTGCGTGAGCGGCGGGGGATCGGGGGAGGCTCTCGGGGAGGGCTGCAGCATCTGGATGTCGTCTGAGGAGGGTTCCGGCATCTGGAAGTCATCCGAGGGCTCTGGGCCTGGTATGATAATATCCTCGTGAGCGGAAGAGGGTCCAGCGGCAGCCGGCGGGGTGCTACTACTCGGAACGTTCTAAGAATTCAGAAATAAGCCATCAGTGTCCCAGGATGAATCCATTCAACAAGCTAGCGCACCTCTCCCCGATTGCGGTCCTTCCGTTGCTGCAGATTGGTAATTTTTTTGGGCGCTAATCCGTGTCTAGATTTCAAGTTAAGCTGTGGTCCACTTGCAGCCGGAAGAGTTGACGCCGAGCGCGCTCCAATGCTCTCCACAAAATTGAGGTAGGCCAGGCACCCCCTCTGGTGGCGAGTCAGGGCTGATTCAGACCCACACGACTGTCGGCAGGCGGGCGCTCCGCAAAATCCGGGAGCCATGATGAGGAAAAGCAGAAAAACTTGAAAAATGACGATTAGAAATTTCCAGGAGCTCGGATTCCCTGCCCCAAAGGCCATGCCGGATTCCTTGGTGGAGGCGACGAGGGCGGGAAGAGCGGCGGTGCTGATGTTATCGACGCACGGGATATCTGAATCATTGAAATTCGAATTATACGATCACATGTTGGGCTACGCGCTGTTTTGTTGATTGTTTACCAGTCAGCAAGATATAAAAGCCGAGCAGGGGTTGCTAACCTCTTGTTTCTGCCCCCCATCATCCCCTCTGCCGCCCTCCTCTAGACGCGATAATGCGCCCCCATCACCGTTCACGGTCATCTTCCCCTTCGACAGCTCCTCCCAATCGCCGCCACTCCAGTCCGTCGCGTCGTGGCCGTCGCTCTAGTAGCGCCTCGCGGTCATCGCGCTCCCCGGCACGACGCACACCCACCCGCTCCCCTGCACGTGGCCGCACATCCAGTCGCTCCCCGACGCGCCGCTCGTCGAACGCTGCTGGGGCTGGCCATGCACGAGGCCGTACCCCAAGTCGCTCCCCGATGCGCCGTTCGTCGAGTGCCACTCGGCCGGGCGACGATGGTCGACCCTTCGATTTCAAGGCCGCCTACAACATCATGTGTGCGAACGCTCAGCGTCAGAAGAAGCGCAAGCGTGATGAGTGAGTGTTTCTTCTGTATTGACTCACCGCTAACCCAATCCAGGCCCGTTAAATCTGTTCAAGGCCTAGGTCGGGGGATCCGCAAGCTCGCTGCCTTGTTCGGAGAGGTCTCCCATATCATCGCCGAAGCCCAAGCATATGAACGCGATCCATACGAGGAAGACCACGGTATTGACGAGTTCTCCCGAGATGTTACCGAGGAAGAGATCAAGTGGTTGGAGGAGAAGCGCAGGCAAGTTCCCTCTCGCCGGTCGGGGTCAGAGCTGACACATGGCGTAGCGCTGAAAGAAACTACGAGGCATATAACAGAATCCACCGCCTTATTCCAAGCCTCACGAGCAAGGTCGCCAAGCTCGATCCCACTGACGCGGCAGACTACTTCACCTTGGTACGTCTCCACTTGATTAAGGCCACAGGTGCTAACACAGAAACAGATCCAGAAGGGCGCCAACGATGCTCGCAGCGAAGACCTTAGGAGGATCACCGTTCTCATGGGCAACTTGATCAACGCCGAGCGCGACAGGCCTGAGCTCGCAGTCTTTGACCATACTGTACTATTTCGACCGAGTGTTCATTAACTTCGGAATTTTCACTCACCGAGAAGGCCGATAAATTTTCTTTTGAATTGTTGCGATTTTTAACAGCCTCAGAAAAATCGGCCGTCACGCGTCACCTGAACACTCGGTCGAAATAGTACAGTACGCCGTCGATCACGGAGACCAACGAAAACGGCGAGCCCGTGGTAGTCAAGCAGAAAGCGCCCCTCTTGCATCCATCTGACCGAAGCACTCGAGGGCCCCAGCACGACGTGACCGGGGGGCTGCTCTCGACGACGAATGTGAATTGGAAGGATCCTAAGCGCGTTGTTTGTCACAGCTTGTTACACCTTGCTGACTCATCTGTCTCCAGGACTCGTCGTGAGGTCCGCTCGGGGGACATCCCTCTCGCTGGCACCTTCTACGCTCGCGTCTACTATGCCGGCTTTCAAGGCAACCCCAACAAGGTGGAGGAGGGTTTCCTCAAGAGCCGATACCTCGTCAAGGTACGCCTTCACTTGCCGTTTGACAGGATACCGACACCACAGTCCATAGTCATACAAGGCCGTCTTCACCACTCCAACCTCTGCCGACGAGGACGACGAGAACACCCAACCTTCGAAGAAGGCCAAGATGGCCAAGGCTACCAAAGCCGTCCGCAAATGTGTCGCCGACTTGCTCGGCATGAATGGCAAAGTCACTCCGCGCTCCATTGCATATATTGTCATCCTGGTGCGCACCTTCTCCTGCAGCTTTTTCTGTGCTCAATTAGGACCCAGGTGTATTTCGCCCTGACGAATGCTAGTACTTGGATGCCCGAGTACTACGGTGTATCGTTGCCGCAGATGTATGACTTCATCGTCGACTTCTTTGACACTCCCGCTCCCGGAACAGCTGCCAAAGCGCGCGTTGACGCCCTCCTCGCCTGGTGGAACAAGTACGTCGCCGCACGCTTGCATTAGCCATCGCCTAATCACATTCTAGGCAAATCTTCCCCACCCATGCCGCTTCTGCTGCCGTCCACCGCACTGCCGTCGATTCTCGGTCCCAGCTGAGGGCGCAACGCGCCGCAATGGAGGCTGAAGCCACCGCCGCCGCAGAGGGCGCCGCAATGGAGGCTGAATAGGTCCCATGTCAATAGTTATTGTATATCTTTATTCAAATACAGCTTTTCTCTCCTCTCCCTATATTGTGCAATTAAGAAAATGGATTTTCAGTAATACAGAATGGCATTGACATGTCATTTGTAGCTGGCTGAGTAGAGCTCGCGCGGACGGACAAGGATCCCACCCGCGGCATTGCACATCACGAGAGTCATACCTACAGGTGAATAAAGTGTGCGGGCTTGGCCTGCCGGACGTCTAGATGGCCAGCATTTTTGCAAGTCGCTCGCGGCGGTCCGACCCTAATGCGCGATCATCAGCGGGCTCATCAGATTGTACGAGCTGGCGACGCTGGCCTCGCTTATCCGGCCTCATACGTCCGGATCAGCTGTGCGCGAATTTCCTGATGGTAGTCACAATTTGATCCGAAGCTTGCCGAGATGACGCATCCCAGTCACGGTGACAACTCACCATCGCGCCTCTCATTCACAGAACTTCGTACTTGTTTTGGGGTTGTTTTCTGTGGCTCTCTTGACCTCTTTCCACTCAGTCGTCCGGGTTCCTTACTCTTGAGCCTTCACTGGATCCTGGGTTCTAATTGGACGCTCGGACTTGCCAGCGACTCGGGGCGGCTGAGGCTGACTCATGCTCCGTACTGTATTCCCTGCGCTCCTCAATAGCCGTTCTCCGATGCACGATTCACCTACCCCCTGGCTCTCAATTTATTCTGTTAGCCGACCTATGGCTGTCCCACTTTCCACCGCCCACCGCCGCCCCTGATTCTATTATCCGAGGTATAAACACCGTTCTCGACTAATCCAGCATCTGAGACATTTATCGTCCTCTGCTTCCGAGCTGACACCCATGATGTGTTGTACATTGATGCGGATGCTCTTTCTCTCCGACACCGCAACAATCTCCTGCTTTTGGAACAAGGGTCTCCTTATCCGGGTTGCTACCTCGACGACAGTCTCTTGAACTCTTCACCGCGAAAGTTCTAGAAGGACCGATTGCCAGTGCTATCGTGCGACCTGATATTGGACACGAAAGTCACGGACCTGCACTGCTGCGAGGCAGTGCTCACATTTGCCGTGAGGTAACGCGTGCAACCGCAATTGGACTCTGAACAGCATCTCCATATGATCCGCTTTCGAGGCGCGTTCCCTGCTCTCCCGTCGTGCTGCAGGCTCATTCTCTGGATCCCGTTCTCTGTGGTGCGACATGATAGCTTCGCACTCGCTCAAGTTTGAATTTTCACTGGGAGCAATCGTCCCTTTCGACGGTGACCTCGGGACCTGATTCGCTTTGGCAGCATTCACTACGACGCGTCACCTATTTCACATTGCAATGCGGTACGGCATTTCTAGCACGTCGTGCCGATTCGTCCAGCCCTGTGCACGAAGGTCAAAGCACCTCCAGCCGAACAGGATATAACCTTCGATCTATCTACCTCTTCGCCATCCAATGGATGAGACAGTCGACGTCGAAGAAATGATTCTGCTCACGGAGCTGCGTCCGCTGGTGATCCAGTGGTTGAAATCCGTGTCGCTGCGGCGGATGGCAAATTCCTTGTACGGCGCCGACTCGCCGTGGGCCGCCGACACCGACCTCCTGCCCCCCGGCTTCCCGTTCACCGACTTTGTGTTCCCCAGGCTCTTCCGCTGGATTCCCGTTTTCTCCGCAGATGCCCTCACCCGTCAAATCTCGTTCTCGCACAGCGGCGGCGCCCAGGGTTCATCTCTGCTGTGGGCGATCCAGTCCGGTGAGTGCCTTTTCTTCCGGTACTGCGCCACACTCACCGTGCCCTCACTGCACTCCAGCAGATACCAACCTCGGCGTCTTCGAAATCCCGCCCGAGGTGTGCGACGACCCCCTCCGCCCCTTCACAATCACCGCCCACCTGGTCCTGGAGGGGATGCTGAAATCTGTCGCAGCTCACCGCACGGTGGGCCTTATGTCCCGCGTCGCCACACACTCCGTAGGCGGCATCGACTACCTGGTCAAGCATTTCGACTTGGTGGCGCTGCCGGAGCGAATACCCATCCGCCAGGTCGCCGCGCGCTGGGTGAAGCAGTGCCTCTACTGCGCTACCATCCTTGCGCATCCCGGACCTGCTGGGTGTGCAGCCCACTGGCCTCCGCCCACGATTCCCATACAGACTGGACTGCAGTAGAAGTCAGCGGCAGTTCGAGAATGCATGTCACGCGTGCGTACCTCTGCCTCTCCCGTGAGCTAGCTTCACCTCCGCTTAACGCGTTCATAGGATAATGGCGCAATCCCGCCCTCCCCTTCGACCACTTCCCGTACAATTCCGCTCTTTCGTTGAGGCTTGGTATCGCGTTTAGATTGTCGTCCGTGGAGGGTGATAGCGGGAGCGATAAGAGGGCGGGGCGTATCGAGATGCTTCCATGGACCTGACGTTTTCGCACTCGAGGTTTCGGTCCCAGTAATAGAAGTCGATTTCTGGAGGGAAACAGGGCATGTTTCGCGTCCTTAGCAGCAGGCGCGCTATACCGCGCCGATTTTATGCCTGCGCCCGATTTAGAACAAGGGCGAAAGCTGAATTTAGAACAACGACATGGAAAGCCTTTGTATTCCTGTCGTCGGCATGACGAATTGCTGTGGGGCAGTGCACTGAGTGCCCGCACTGAATCTGTATGGACTACCGACCTCCCACCCTGAGCGTTTCATGATCCGTCCCAGCGAATGCATGAGGGGCATGATGAAATCAGTAGGTGTATACCGGGGGAAACGACCAGTAGCAGACAGAACGTCCTGGAGCGGCCATAATCCACCTATTGTTCGGACGGCAACGTCGGTGCGTTTCCGTAATATCAATCAGAATACGACAAGACAGAACTTCAGAATCAATGTCGCACTCTCTAACATGCGACAAACCACAAATAATATTCATAAGGCGCGACCGGAGATAATGACTGGCCGTGCAATTGAAAGGCTCCAAGAAGCTCACTCCACACTTGAGTCTGGTTAAATGTTGGAGGAAGGATTTGTGGGGATGTCTGCTTGCGATGAGTGTAACAAGAAATTCGGTAGCGTGATATTGAAACCTTTGGACTGAAGTATTTCATTCCGGCGGCGGAGAGTCAGCTGTGTTAAGATATATATCCTTGATAACCCAGAAGCGATAGAGGCTGGCAACCTGTCTATTAACGTCAAGGCCAGCATTTCTTCGCCGACGTAGTCGGAGGGTCCAGTTGAAGCCTAGAGCGCAGAGGATGTCAGAACAGGAAGATGAATATGAAGGAACCAACTCGGCACGATGGTTGAAGCACTACAGGTTCAGATTGTAGGGTCAATTGACTCTCAGGTCGTCGTGATTAAATCATCCGTCTGGACGTCCTCATTTACCGGCCGTGTCACTGGCGTCTAAATAGATATTCCTAACCTCTCAGCTGACCCATAAGCGAGTGGCGACGCCAAACTTGAAGGCTTCCGTTTGCCGCCACAGTGCGCGCCGGGCAGGTATGGCGGTCGGGTATCAAGGATAGGATTCCACCCACTGACCTTCCCACTGCTGGTTAAGTTTTGGAGGGTTCCCTTTTTGACTTGCCAAATTGACATGCGCCCGCGCGGATTGACTTGTGTTGACTTGTGCGGGGATTTGGGTGCGTAAGTCAATTTGTCGCCCGCACAAGTCAGCATGTTTACGTGCAAGTCAAACTGTTGACTTGCCCCGCACGTTTTGTCGCCATTGACCTGGGCACATTCCCCACCTCCTGGCTAGTTCATTTGCGTTTTGGCACCCATAGAGCTCCTGAATTGTCTGCCCAAAGTTGTGGGGGCAGTTTTCAAGTTCTCGTCAATTGTCGGCACCGTCATCACCGTCAGAGGGACTTTAGTGATGTTCAGGACTAGATAACTGGTCCGATCACTGATTTGTTGTGTCAATTCAGGTCATATAGCACTGATGTCTCACTGAATAGTGATTACGAAGATCGAGATATCAATTCTGGGTCATATCTGGGCATTTCAACCACCATGCAAGGTGGTTTATAATTTGACCATTTGGCTACTATAACATACAATCTACGCGCCAAGGGCCAGCCCATGCCGTCCCATGTACATCCTAAGGCGGCGAGAACAAAGATTCTGCCTACGAAGCCCATTCTAACAAGGCCGTTGGCTGCACAAGTCAATTTGTCGTGTGCACGTGACCCCGCACGTTTGGTCGTGCACTGGTTGACTTGGGCACATTCCCGGTGTTGTGAGCATAAATAATCTCAGATTTGGACGGAAACATACCCACTAGTCGCGGATTATCAAGCTGCACTAATATTCTATCTCATTTATCAAGTACATTCACGTGGCCCCGTCCGTCAGACCACTGCACGGTATGGGGGGGAATTTACTGCCACCAAATTGAGCAGACCATTGAATAAACCAAGCTTGATTGAGCTTTCTGACTGGGGATCGAAAAATTTTACCACAGGAAATTGGGCCTAGATCGATGATGTTCCCTTTCCTGGACAAAATTTTACCAACAGAAATTTGACGGTATGATCTAGCCTGTTTCTTGTGACATTTTGACAGGAAAAATGGAGCGAGCGTAGCGAGGATGAGATGCTGGTGTTGAAGACGAGGGCGGGAACCACGACGTTGGAGGTGCGCAATGTTTCGTCAAGAAAGACTCATCAGGTGATTTGTTCCTTTATCAAAGCGGTTGTTTGTTGGCGCCATTGGCGCCAAATAACGCGCCGGTAAGGGAGTCGCGGAATCCCGAGGGACTCAACGCGTTTTCCTCCGTCATACCGCCTTACTTTCCGTAGTAACCCAAATTATTGTTGGTTCCAGCATAGTACCAATTAATTTAAGTGGGTTAACATGGTTCAACTGATTTTCAAGCCTCCCCAGCTCACAGCCGTCGGCTCATGGGACCCGGTCAAGGGTTATAAAAAGGCACGACAGGTTGCTTATGGGTGCCCACCAGCCCGCGGCATCCTGTGCTTAACGGGCGGACAGAGGGAAAATAGTTTGAATGAAGTAAGAGACGAACTAAATTTAGATACTCTGTATTTTTTCTCAAATCCGAAGGCGCGTGGCGCCTTAGACGGGACCCGTAGGGTCCCGGGCGCCGCGTGCCGAGGATTGGGGAAAAAAGAGGATTAAACGTTCGACGCTAACCGTTTGTGATATACTCCAAGCGTGTCTCGATTGCATTTATTCAATCTGTCGCCGAGCGTGACCGGTTTTTTGTATGAAGCCATGAAGTGATATTCGGGTAAGCCATTCCCGAAAGTCTTCCATGTTTCGTTCAGGTCGCGCCAGATTGGTCGCAGGTCAATGCGGTCCCAAACTGGATTATGGGTGAGCTTAAGGACATGGGGTACGGAGTCATCTTCAGAGCCCGCGGGTTCCGATGATGTGAGCGCTGTCGGGCGCTCCACTGCGTATTCAATCTCCTTAAAGACACGTTGGAGCCAACGTCCTGGATATCCCCGCTGGCGGAGCCGAATAGCAAAGTCCTTGCGGGTGTTCGCGAAGTCGGGCTCCTTAGAGCAGATTCGCACGTAGCGAATTAATTCTCCTTTAATCCAAGCGCGTTTAGACGCTTCGGAATGGCAGGAGATCCACGGGATATACAGATAGGCATTTAATGCCTTTTGGTACACGCTTGTGACTACCCTCAGTTGAGGGTTAAAAGCCGGCATCCTGGGGTCTAGTTCCAGGGTAACGTGTACATCGAGAAATGGTAGTCGATGCTTGGACATAGACCATTCCATTCTCATGTTCGGGTGCAAAGTCTTTCTCACAAGAAAGCTGCCAGAAACAGCCCAACTTTTGCCGCAGTTTTTCCAAAGGACAAAGACAGAATTTTGACGTGGGAAAAATCGCGAACAATGGGCACTTCTTTGTTTTCCGAGGGAAAACAGTTTCCCCCCGGAAAAAGACAGGCTTTGTCCGATGGAGAATCCCTCGGAACAATCAGTCTTTTACCTTCGAGTTTTTCTTGGGGAAGATACCATAGGTTACTGGAGGAAGCTATGGATGAAAAAGCTGGGATTTTTCCATCAATTTCCCCCGGAAAAAGTTTGGCCAGGAAATTGATCATAGTTCTAGGCCATTTTTCCTCGGGGAAGATTTTTCGTTCGCCGCAGTGTCTCCAACCCAGACTTCTGATGTGGGCCCTGCAAATTCACCAGATGCATCAATTCGGGTTCAACCCCTGGTCCTCGATATTGAACAACATGCACGTTCCAAGGTGACAGGGTACTTCTATGAATTTGCACTAATTCGCCCACGAAAGTCAAATACTCAGGGGACTTTGATAAGGTTCAGTTGATCCTGTATACCGTACGAGCACCAGTTGACTTGTGCTGGGGTTCAACTCGGCCTATTGACTTCTCCCAGTTTAACAAGTCAATTTGCGCGGTAACCAATATAGGTATCTTCAATTGTTTTCTCCTCTCTATACATCCAGGAGGTCGGTCTTAATCATAGCTCTGCTATGGCCAGCTCGAACGAAGGGACACCGGCTTACCTCACCATATATATATATATCACCCGTGCTTATATTGTGCGTGAGCAAATTGACTTGTGCGGGGATTTTGGGTGCACAAGTCAATTCGTTGCCCGCCAAAGTCAACAAGTGACAGTGCAAGTAACATACGCGACTTGCCCCGAACAAATGTCCCCGCTCGCTTTGCCCGCTGACGTTCAAAGTGAATCGAACCTGCTCCATGAATCCGAACCGACCAGTTAAAGATCGGCGTTGTCAGGGGGTAATAACGAGTGTGCTCCTCGATCAAATGCAACTCAATTCATTGGTGAGTTGACTAGTGTAATAATGTTAATGCGGAAATGACTTGTATGAAGTGGGGATAAGGCGAAAAACTTCGGAAATCGCCGGAGTGCGATCCCATGTCTGTTTATATTTTATTCTCGTCCTCCATTCCTCGCTGTCCAGACAACCCTATCCCTCGAAATCCCCGAGTTCAAATAAATTCCAACCACAATTCGCAGGCACAGCACATTTGATACGGTCCGCTTGCTCAATCGGGGCCGCGTGGATCATTTATCTTACTGTATCTCTCAGATACAGCTGCCACGACTAGCGGGCACGGTCCTGGAGCTCCGGGCCCTTAGTACCAAAGCTATCTTCGACGGGGTGAAATTTTACTCTGCCATGGATATTATTCGAGTAAATGAGGAGAAACACCCAGGCAGAGATATTGGCCTCCCAAAAAATCGCCACCATGCAGGAGGACTGGTACCGTGACTTCGCTGAGCTAACTCACGCGGAGCGCCAAGTGCGTCGTCAGCTGGGGGATGAAGAGGACGCCCGTCAACTCGAGCCCCCCGCGCGCGCTTTTGACCTTAAAGCGCGTGACGTACCGAAACATGGAGTGGGAGAACGATACAGGGGAGTGGACCGAGACAGTCAGATAATGCAGTGGGAGGTCTTCCAGGTGGTCTTGATATTGGCCCAGGTCGCGGGTGACGGACAGGCGTGTAACGCCTGTGCAAGCTGTCAGGATGGTTTGGACTTCGGGAACCCAGCGATTTATCCGCAGATGCCTAAGGGCGCAATGGAGAAACGCCGCAGGCTAGGTCGCGATCGCGTGAAGGGCATTTTGGACTGTGGATCGGGGGAAGCCGTCCACTGGAGTCCGCCGAGATAGATGACGCCGTACAAGAGGGCTCGACCCCGGAAATTGGAAGGATAAGCGCTGATTCTTCAGGCCTTCAGGAACTGAATGAACTTGCCACTCTTTAACGCGCCATGCAAGATGTGTTAGCTCTAGCCACGAGGGTCACGGGGCATGTGGAGTTGAGGGCGTGGCTCCCAGGTTCCAGAGAGAGGCGACCTGGGGAAAAAGAAGCAGGGATGCTGCCGACTTTAGACCGAGACTAGTGAAGGGCGCGCGATCAAGAAATGAAGGTCCCGAAGGCTGCTGGAGTATCATCTGGGCGGGTATTGTGTCTGGGGTCAGGGACTGGAAGACATCTGTTGATTCGAAAGAAAACCGGACGCGAGAGTTCCAAAGGACGGTGAACAGCAAATGAGCGACGTGAGCGGAGGAAGCAAGAGTGCGGTATCAACGCGTTGGTTGTGTTTGCCGACCGCGTGTGCCGGTGATCGCCGAACGAGATCCGCGCACGGGATTCCCACCCACACCGAGGATTGCCAAATTTAGGCAGCACCGAGGTGCTATTTGAAAGCCAAAGTATTGAGTTCGAAGAAAATCGGTGTGAGACTGACACTGATTCAATCCAATTGATAGTGTCTTTTAAACTAGCTGAATAAGTTTGAACTTCAACTTCCCTGAAATTAATTTGAAACCTCTACATGTAGGATTATCAGAGAGACCAACTGAAACCAGAACGTAAAGTACTTGTGTCATTATACATTTCAGTCCCCCCCAAATGCACAGGTTGGACTTGAATTTCAGTCCAACTGACATGCCAACTGAAAGAATTAATCTCAGGGACCCTGAAATCTGTATGTTGGCAGGTGATCCAAATTTCAGCCGAATTGAAATCAATTCTTTAGGTTCACATTTCAGCTTGAACTGCAATTCAAGCCGAACCTTGGCATTTCCAGAGGGCTGAAATGAATGATGATGCAAATAATTTAGGTTGGAGTTTCGGTTGGTTTGTTGTGTAATCTGACTAGTAGTGTTTCAAATTCATTTTACTCCAGCCAAATCTCAATCTTATTCAACTAGTCTGAGTTGCGAAATCAGCCTTAAACTACCCGAATGAGCTCCTATTTCAGGCCAGTTTTGCTGTGATCTGATACCTTGGTGTTCGAGTAGCACCTCGGCTTTTCCTAAATTTGACAGTCTTAGGTGTGACCTTGCCTTTTGTGCTCACATCAAAGATCGCCAAATTTAGGCACAGCCTAGTGCAACTCGAAATTTAAAGCTGAAGTTAGGGTTTCGTTATGAGACATAGACTCTGAGGCCTGAGGTCTTGCTTGTTGATTAAGGGTCTCTAGATGTAACTGCGTCGCGGCCCTCATCCGCTCAATTATTTTTCAGGCTTCTTGGCTTGAGGCGAGCTCGAAAACTTGCCAGAGGTGGAAGCCAACTCCAGAAATATAAGGCATCACGATTGAGCTTCGGTCGGAGGGTGTTAAATTGACCCGATGACATGATACATATCCCAGATCAGGTCCAGTGCATTCGACTTCCACCCGCATTTCATCATCACATCCTCTCCCCGAAATATTACTATTCAAATGATTCCATTCACGGACACGGGAACTCGCACACACACCGCAGGGCGCATTCGAGATAATCGGGCGAAGCCCATTCCCGGGACACTCCCATGCATCACCGCAAGCGATTTGGATTCCGCCCTTGCAAGAGAGGGACGGCACTGTGTGGCAGTGGAGCTAAGCTGTGCTTTAGTTCATGTACACGAGGTAGATTTTCATTGAACGTGAGCTCATACCAGCGGTTTCGCGAGCGGCGACGTCATGAATAGGCTGCTGGCGCCTTCAGTGGACAACGCAGGAGGTGTAGAAGATGGTGCCTATATTAGCAGCCGCAACGGCGAGGAACGAGGCTAGGAGAGTAGTAAGGAGGTTCATTGGGAGGGTCTTGTTGTATTAGTGCATGACCCACCGTCGAGCTGGCTTGAATATCTGACGGAGCAACTAATAAATGGGTCAGAGGGATTTATTTTATGATGAAACAACGGCTGTTGCATTCAAACAAAATCGTTCCCCTGGTTCCTCTATAGGGTCAGCGATACATTTCGTTGGAATACAATCATCCATTCCATAGATGTCCACGATATTTACAGTCCGTTACAAATGTCACTTGAATTACCTACTATTTGAGACCAGTTAGTTGGCCACTTAAGCATTTATGCTGCAGCCCTGGCATTATACCGGTGCCGATGCGAGCCAAACTATATCAGAATGAGGGCATTCATCCTACGAAGAGTTCGAGTCCGCCAGCACCGAAATACTCGAAGATTTGAGTGCGTAAGGAATTTATTTTGATCGGCAGTCCAACATAGCCAAACAACAGGTTAGTTGGCCACTCCGCCAACTAACGTATTGAGCTCTCAAATGGCAGTGGCCTGCACCCAGAATCATATATACAGGTTATATTCACTATTTAAAACAGTTATGGTGTAGATATGAGGTATAGAAATGGGCAGAATACATGCTTGCGATCGACGGGAAACCTCGAAATTAGGGTCGCGGGATGAATGAGTGTTCTGCTACTCAGAAACAGCCCGCGATGGGCCAAATTACAATCTAGGCTCCTTAATGGGAAGTATTTGGACGTACCTGGATGCCCAACTCCATTCGAAGCTGCTGACATCTCCTCCAAAAAATCCGACTATCAGCACGACTGAAATTTGGTGATTTTGGACAATGGCCTCCAGAGCAATCAGAGGTCATTGGATAAAATCTCGAAAAGGGTCTCGGAATGAAGGATTGTATATTAAGAAGTCCTGTGTAAGGTTCCAGACCGATGGCATGGCGATGTCGTGGACCGTGACGGTGCCAGCATGACTGGCCTACAAATGAAGTCGTGCTTTTCCCGGGTGTATTAAGAGTGATAGTTCAGTGAGTTGCCGTCCAGTATCTCTTCAGATGGAAGGCCAGCATCGGGGGATCCGAACGAGCCCCCAAAGTCGTGGATTGAGGAAGAAATGGTGGAGAAATGGCGATGGCAAATGAGGCGAGAGGTCTGATTGATAAGAAATTGATGTCCCCGCGCTTCGGATCCCGATCCGCGATGCCGTAGCTCCCGATCAACCCCTCACTTTCGGCTGAAATTTGGTCTGAACATTCGTTGGAGGTCGTATTCTGTTTATACATTATGCCCAGTCATAATTATGAAGCCCTGGTCTTATAGGAGTCAAGTGGCCAACTAAGTAGGGTGGCCAACTAAGGGGTCTCTAATAGTACATGTCTACCTCGGCATCTTTTAAAAATGTCAAGGCCGAAGGCAGGGCAGTGAACACCGACGGGGTGGAAACTCAAATCGCCCTGATTGGCTCTCAGACTCGGGAGAAACCTAGTTGCTGCGGGGTATTCCTTTTTCCCCTCTAAGACGATTTCCACCATGTTCCGAATGGAAAATGGGGATGACGGGAGTTGTGCGAGGTAGATTAAAGCTTCAGTCTTATTTCAACAAATCAATTCTCACCTTAGCGGAACAAACGGCCGAAAAACTCAAGCGGAGTCGCCGCGTTTCAAGGAATCAACCCTCCAATGACTTTCATTTCACATCCAGCTTAACACCAAAGGAATTCGATGAGAGCGATTGTCAAGTGCGCCTGGAGAATGAATCACAGGTCTTCACAGTCCGAATGTCCCCGGTGTATGCATTTGCCGATAACAGTGCCGTCTCCGTATATAAGGGCTTGGATTCGACACGAATATCCCATTCGCAAAATGTTAACCAAGTTCGTCTCGAGCGCTCTCCTCTTCGCCCACACGCACGGGGCCGTTGCTATAGTCTGTGAGTGCCCGACATCTCATGTTACAGGCGAGGTGACTCATGGAACCTTCGTTGTATAGGTGGCGATCCGCCTGTATGTGTGTTGGGGGTGCACTCGTCCGTCTAACTGAGGCTTCCCTTATAGTTACCCGCATGCCGGACATTCCCTCCGTGTGTAAGTTTTCCTCGTGCTCGTTGTCAGCCTAGTATAACATTGACGCGCATTGCAGTCCCCATGTACGCGTTGTGCTGCTTTATCTTACGGATCTCTATAATTCAATGTCATTCCAACAGGCGCAAACAACGAATCCTGCTGTCTCACACTCGGGAGCCAGTAAGTCCTACTGTTGCATTGATGAAATATTCTGTGAACTTACGGTGGCCGAATGTGCCTCCCCAAGGGCTCTTCCTGTCCCAGGATCGGATAGAGCAATTGAAGGAAGTGACGGAACGACGCAATGTCTATGCTACTCATATGTTTCTCAACTTGCTGGGTTTATGCCAACTCTCCTGGGTCGCAACGTGAATATTGAAATGAAGGCAAGGATATGGAAGCACCTCCAGATCGTGCCGTAACTCCTTCGAACCCAGTTGCTCGAATGAAACAATTTATTAAAGGTCCAGCGATGCGCCGTACTGCTGCTGTTGGCGTGTCCCCGGACAACTTACAGGTGCACAATCGGTACATGCACGTTCCATGGTAGTGTAAGACGGCTATGCACGCACGCCCCGAGGCCTCACCGACGGCCCAAACGCGGTCCTCATCGGGACATCACATGCTTTCAGGAGACACGCCACGGCTAGGACGAACCTGCGCCGTACGATGAACGCGCCGCCGTCCGGCGCGGGGGTGATGCTGACGGCTCCACTCCGATCCGGGGGTCGCTCGCAGACGTAATAAAGAGCGGGACCTACACGCGAATTAATGGCTCCAGGTAAACTCACCCGATTGCGAGCCGTCTTATACATCGTCGACGTCGATCTCGCCTTCCGAGGACTCGTGATGCATGATGAGGAGAGCAAAACAAGCTTTCTAAACTCAGTTTCGCGCTCCGCTTCAAATTTTTTGTATTGCCTCCGGCCGCTTGATGGCCGCAAGCCGCATCAAAATTCGACGAATTCGACGAGCCAAAAAAGAAAATCGCACGGTCGTCATGCTCGGCAACAGAGATGGTGGATTGACCACGATATAGATTCGGAAAATATAATACAGTAGCAAGTATACGCCAAATTAAATTCTATCTGCGCTGAGAATCCTTTGTGTGATATTTGCCGCTGTAAGGCGCAGCGATGTTCACTCACACCCCCTCCACTTCCGCGCTCTCCCTCATCTTCACCCACAGGCCGCCCTAAATCCATAAGGCATCAGTTTTCATGCAGCCAAGAAGTCGATAGACAGCAGCTCGACGGACAGTGCTGCGCAGCAACATCAATGCGTGAAACAACGGGGGAAAGATGCAAGACGCACTGATGGAGGCGCGGGGCGAAACTGCTCCACGGCCATGCGCCCAGGCCCATCGCACCATTTGGGCGGCACGCGCGCGTGCGGTGGGCATGCGTCGAGGTCGATCAAGGGCTGCGCGAAGGTTTGGAGGAGCCGGATGAGCATGAGGAAGATCTTGTTGTACGCGAACTTCATATGATAAACGGGCGGGTTTGGTTAGAGGATAAGAAGGGGAAGGAGGCTTGGCGCACCTGCTGCCCAACACCCACATGGCCCGCGCTGAAGGGGAGGAAGCAGTAAAGATTCGCGAGTACGTGCGCCTTGAGGCGCTCGTCGGGGGAGCGGTCAGGGTCGAACACCTCGGCGGCGGGGCCCCCCCAGAATTCCGTGCGCCGATACATCATGACTACGGAGTAGCTGGTCTTACATATGCAGGTGGCAGGTAGATGCAATGAATACCGGGGTCGGAGGAGGGCCAGGTGGTTGCGCTGACGCTTTCACAGATATCAGGCATTTCTCTTGCGCATGCGGATTGACTAACCGGAGGTTCGACGGTCTGCTGAATATCAGCGAAAGTTACAAGTAGTTATAAAAGCTTTTTTCGTCAAAAAATATGTACAATACAAGGTGAACATTGAACCACCTGTGTGTGCATTGTAATAGATACAGGCATAATTCTTCGGGTGTTGGAAGTGTATTAATGTGAACACACAACAACTATATTGTACATTGTACAATGTACAATCAACATAGAACCTCGAACTTTTGGGCAGTGAACATTCAGTATATCACTCACAGGAATTGGCTGATCTCAAGCCTGTTTGTGCTGCACAATGATATGTGTGGAGTGCAAATGGTGCAATGAACTAGCTAAATGTGTGAGCCATGAATGTGGTGAGGCTCATGATATCCCAAGCTGGGTCCTAAGCGAACCCAACCCCATCAATTTCCACTGATCACCCAACGGTCCCAACGATCCCAACCCAAGCCACAGCCACCATCCCAGTGGGTTTTGACCCATTGGGAATCCCACTGATGGTTGGGTTCACTCTTAGTGGGAAAATACATGGCCGTGAATTTGACTGTAGATTCACTCAGTTATAGCACATTTCAGAAGAAATTTTAAGCAAAGCCCCTCAGAGGGGTTAAACAAGTTCTTTTTTAACTTATCCAATGCCCCTAAAAATGTCAAAGTACAGTAATGGATGCTAGCGAATGACGGCCATCGGCAGATGCCGGCTGCCATCGGATGCCATCAGTCGAGCCGAGTCTCAACTGCCTTCTACCGGCAATCTCATCTCTCTCTCAATCTTTCATCCACCGGTTTGCTGATTGCTCCAAGTGCTTGATTTTGCCGGAGTCTGGTTAGGAAATGGCAGAATTTCTTAAGTGCAAATCATCTGCTGACAGTCGATGATGACAGAATTTCACTGCCAGTTCCGCTGGAGGATAATATATGGCTTTATGGATATTACTGTCAACATTAATGTCAGTGAGTTGTTGTCTATATGATTATGTAAATGGGATGAATATCAAGTTCGGTAGTTCCTAGACTGGAATTCACCGACTCCCAGGTGATTCCCTCCATCTAGCAGATTTCACCATACGATGGCCTGGAACCGGTTCTGGCTACATCTTGTGCCACGGAAAATTGGCAAGGGAAACTATTGATTTTCGGCAGCCCCTGAATATATCCTATGTGATGGTGATTTGAATGGACAAATCCTTCCTTCCTTCAGATGGAGATTCAATCCATAGGGAGACCGCACCGTTGACCTAACTAGTGTTGTTAGTGTCTTGGGCTCACGCCTGGGCTCTTGAGCCCGACCCGGGCCCGTATGTCGGGCCCAAGTTCTCTACATCCAATGAACTCCTTCAGTGCGGGCGATTACCTGGTGAGCTGCGAACATTCCCAACATCATTGAGTTAGTTCTTAGTGCTATGGTGGTCTTCCATTTATTTTACCTGTGTTGTCGAGGTCAAGTAGATGGTGCGAGAAATCCCGGTGATTTGATGGATTTCGTGATTTATTCGCAACCTTTGAGAGCGGGATTATGGCCACTGAAACATGATATATACAGTGAGTTCATTTTACAGTTATTGAACTCTTACTGCACTCACAAATGCACCCCACCGCAGTGGGGAATTTTTTTTTGAACCAAGCCTGCCCCGGGCCTGACCCGGTAGCGTCGGGCCCAGAATATTCTCAAGCCCAGGCCCAAGCCCAGGTTTTGAAGCCCGAGCCGACCCTGACAACACTAGACCAACTCATTGACCATTTACATTCCTTGGTTTATGTTTGCCTGGGATTAGTGTAGATTCCAACAGAATTGAAACAATATATCTTTCTACTAGGCTTGATGCTTTAGGGTTGACCTGCTGCTGAGACTGAGACCTCAGTGTTCTCGGCCGTTTCACTTGTCTTAGAAGACAGCTAACTCCGCACGCGGACCTCACGGTCTGTACTGTTGGATGGAAAAGGAAAATATGCTGGCTTCCTTGGATCTGGCAAGCCGAGAACCCTAACTGGCTTGCCAATGGTTGGGACCATGGTGAGGTGATAGAAACACACCAAGCAAAAACACTTCTTCGTGGTGTGAGTCATCTTGCAGCATTGGAGACAGCTCCACCTTTCACCAGTCTCGTTGAAACGAGGAGAGGAGAATCTCAGCTGGTACTCGATGATTTTTTGAGTGGAGGATTCCTCCGCAGTGTCCGCACAGCAATCTTATCTGTTCATCCTTCCTGTGTCATGCTTTGTGGATTGACCGCACCTTAAATGCTGTTTCACAGGCTATTTCTGTGTCAGTAATGCAGGATGAGTTGAACGGAACATTTTTGTTATTTTCATCATGGACTACCCCACCTACGTACATGTGACCGCAGTCATCACGTGTGTTCATATACCGTGACGGCCGCGCTGGCATCCCTTACTCGCGTTCACACCGTCGCAGTAAGGGTAAGTCAATCGTCCACGCTCTACGACACATTTACTCACTATACCACAGTTAAGATTACTTACTACTAGTATAGGTGTGTAAATCAGACTCGCGTTCACACCGTCGCAGTAAGGTTAAGATTACTTACTACTAGTATAGGTGTTCCAACTGGTTATGGGCTTTTGACTCGCCGTTGACGACGACGAGCATTGGACCTTGTACTAGGTGATCCCCGACGACCTCGCTGAGCTGGTTCCCGTCTTTGCAACGACTCGCGCAGCGCGCACGACCACTTCACGATCTTCACGCCGCGCGACCCCCGCCATGTATCCCTCTTTTTCGTCCAACAACCCTTTCGTTGAGCCCAATCCAAACCCCTGGCAGCCCGCCCACGTCGAATCCCGCTCATCGTCGCGTCCTCTCCCCTCTCCCCCAGTCGCGACGCCCCGACATGGATACCGGCTCCACGCGGTTCCGGGCGCGCCAGTCGCCCCGCATTACGGGTACCAGCACCACGCGCCGCAGGGGCCCCTCCCTCCCGTGTTCCCTCAATCGCGCCAGCTGCCCTCGCACGCTCAGCAGCAGCAGCAGGAGGCTCAGCACTACTATGGACAGCAGCACCTGCCTCGCCCACTTCGGCCTCAGTTCGTCCTCCCGCGCATCCCAATTCCTCCCTCTCTGCCCGTCCCTTCCTTCGGTGGCCCTTACCCCTACGCCTCAGCACAGCCCTATCAGACGGCCCCGCCCGACCCACGAGCGGGGATCCCCACGTCTTCTTCAGAGTTCGTAGCTGCCGTGGGCCCAGTCCCCAAGGTCTTCCCCCTTTCGACATCGGGCTGGAAGGACACCGAGAAGTTGTCGCTCGAGCGCAACAACTGGCGCGAGTTCTCCGCCAAGGTCGGAGATCAGCTCGGGATGGTCCCCGGCGCTGCTCGCTTCCTGGAATCGCACCCGGACGATCCCAACCTATGCCCGTCGATGCAGCTCTTCCCCGCTCATCACCGCGCGTGGATGGAGACGAATGCCGTGGTACTTTCTTTCCTTCGCGCCGTCCTCACCGTCACGGAGCGCACTCACATTGCGCATTGCGTTCTCGCCACGGAGGCCTGGGCGACTCTTCGATACCGCCACATCGCGCGTGGTCCTGCGGGCCAAGTCTCGGCCTTGAAACGCTTCGTGAACATCTCATACGCTTCCGACCCGAAGACTTTCTCGGCCACGACGACACTTCTAACCCAAACCAACGAAGCTGTCTGGCAGTGCGGACCGCCGAACCCCGAGCTCTTCCTGCTGAGCGGCGTCATCTCGGCGCTGGAGGCGAACCACCCCACTATCGCCGCGACGCTCCTCTCCCAGCCGAACCTCACTCTGGCGATGGCTCTCTCGGCTCTCGACGCGAAGCAGCACCGTGCCATCGACGAGCAAGGGGCTGGCGAGGCTCACGCGGCTTCCTCATCCGCGCCCGCGGAGTCTTGCACGAACTCGAATTGCCCGAAGCCGTCCACTCACACGTGGCCCTACTGCACGAGCAAAGGGGGTGGCATGGATGGCAAGACAATCCTTGAAGCGCAGAATAAGTGCCGCGCGGACAAAGGCAAACCACCGCTCGCGCCCAAGCCGAAGACCCCGCAGACGCAGGTGAAGCGCGACGGAACAGGACAGGCGTACATCACGCTGCAGGGAACAGACTTTTTCCTCGAGCCCTCGGCAAACCCCGCTGCTTCCGCTCATAATACTCCGACCGCACACCTCGCGGACGCTGCAAACTCCCTCGTCACGGACGCGCTGCCGGCGGCTGGCAGCCAGCTGCACGAGCTCGAGATTTGGCTCGCGGAGGAGGACCCGCGTGTCTCGATCAACTGGGACGACCCCTCGCTTTTCGCCGGAAGTGCGCAAGTAGACGATTACGAGCTCGTTGCGGACTCTGGGGCGAACATCCACATATCGCCGTGCCGCGCCGACTTTGCCACGTTCCAGGAGATCGCACCCCGCCCTATCCGTGGTTTCCAAGGGAGCACAATCAATGCGATGGGTATCAGGACCATCATCACGAACAGGTTCACGCTCGAGCTTGCCCTTTACGTGCCGGGCACGTCGGTCCGGCTCCTCTCCGTCCTCCGCCTCTGCCAATCGAAGAAGTATACGTTCCACTTCGACGATCGCGCCGCGTGGATCACGGACGCAGCCAAGGCGCTCATCTGCACCAGGTCTGTGCACCCTGTCCGCAATCTCTACCGTCTCGACTGCCGCCCCACTCCGCTTGCTGCCCACACCGCCACTGCTTCTGCCCGCGATCTCAGACACTGGCACCTCTGCCTTGGGCACGCCCATCACCAAGCCGTCGCCGACATGTTCACGTATGGCCATGCTAACGGTATGGACCTTGATCCGTCTATCGAGGCGCCCGTTTGTGACGATTGCATTCTCGGCAAATAGGCGCGCACCAACGTACCCAAAGTGCCTGAGGGATTATCCCCGCCCACTACGCGTCGGCTGGAGCGTGTGCACATCGATCTGAGTGGGAGAATTGCGATGAGATCCAGAAGCGGGAATGAATACACCTTTGATATTGTCGACGCGCATACTACACGCGGTTTCGCCTATCCTGTCCCGAATAAATCAGCTTGTTTTTCCATCCTCGTCGCTTGGCAGCTGGAGACTGAGGCGCATCTTGGGGAACACGTTGGGACGTACATTGTCGACAATGGAGAACTGAAATCCGCCGAGTTCATCGAATGGTGTGCAAATCGGGGGATCGCCATCGTCTGGACGCCTCCGCACGTCTCCAAAGTAAATGGAAAGGTCGAACGCTTCCACCGCACCATCCACGGCAAGGCCCGCGCGATGCGTATCAGCTGTGGAGCGCCACCCAACCTATGGGACGAATTTTGTGTTACGGCCGCATACTTGCACGCCAGAACCCCCGCCAAGGCCCAGGGCGGCAAGACTCCCCACGAGGGATTTGAAAAGCTCAAACCGCACCTGGGTCACTTGAGGGAAATCGGTGATACACTGGCAACTGACCCAGCAATGTGGGAAGTGAGCAGGAATAGTGCAATGCAGGAGTGCTGAAGGTCGAGACCAACAACTAACTACCACAAAACCACCAACCTAACACTAAACCACTGCAAGACAGAAGTCATTGTGTTGTTTGTTCGGGGATAAGACCAAGTATTAGGTCTATCAGACGAGATTTACGGTGATAGTCTTTCCAAGAATCACTTGTGTAAATGGCCCTTGTCCGAGCGATCCCAAGGATGTTTGTCTGCAATCGACTAGATTGTATACACAACACACAGTAGGTCGGCGCCTTTAGGGCCTTCCGAGATACAATGGGGTGCGATTTGATCGCGATATTGGGTTTTATTCGGGCTCAAAGGCCCTTCAGCAATGGTATCGACTGGGCTCAACAGGCTTTCAACAATTATAAACGGATCGACTTGATTGTCGACTATGAGTACAATGGTGTATATGGCCTGGAGCAGATGCAAGAACAGTGTTTTAAATCATGTATATGGTTGATTTCCGTAAAGGAGCACACAACCTACCAACAACTAATCGTGACTATATTCTAGCCGCCAACTAGTCGCCGATGCGATTGGCTTGTAAACCCCCCAGAACACACTGGTGAACTGTATAAACGCGATTGAACAAGTATAAACTTGTAAGAACTTCCAGGCCAGGTAAACTTCCAGGCCAATAAAACTTCCAGGCTCAATGTATTGTGACTTCCAGGCTCAAATGTTTAACTTCCAGGCCAATGTACTTCCAGGCTCAAATGTTATAACTTCCAGGCTCAGGTGTTTATATCAATCCAAAGGTATATTCACACACTATAAAGCAGACTCTACTGAGCAATGCCTTAAGGCGAACAGAGCACACAATCTAACCAAGCAGCTGGTTGTGACTATTCCTAGCCTCCAACCAGCCACTGGCGCGATTCGCTACAATTCCCTCTCGAGCAGGCGCCCTTATATACTGTTTCTATATACGATTACAAACAATGATTACGCTACAAGCTGATAAATAATATATGAAATGAGCACGCAATCCGGAATATCTCGTTCCCATAACCTCTATGATTGGTCGAGGGCCTTCCCACGTTCGTGGATGACTCCTCCTTGCTGATATACAGCGGAGCCGTATGACTCGTAGCTCCGATCCATCGGGATTGAGGTGCGAACGGTCATACTCCAAGGTATACAGTGTTCAGGACACCTTCGAAGTGTCTTATATTGTTTTAGGCTTCCTTCCCAAGTCTCATATGTGCTTTATACAGACTTTAGGTGCTAGTTTACGGCAGTCGAACATCGTTCTGGAGTCTTCCGATCGATATTTGATTCCATCAACAGAGTCATCCGCGTCCATTCGGATCCGATCGAACCGGCTACTTGTGTTCCCGGAGCCTGGACCCTTCACGTGAGGTGTCGCAGCGCGAGGATCAGTGTCAACATTGTTAAACATCCTGTCGCTTGACTATATATGCCTTTCTTAGCATGTACACAGGGCTCGGAACCCTTCCCCTTGGATAACTGGGTTGCAAATAGTCTCTATTCCTTCCTGACTCAGTCTGACTCATATGGCTGTCAGGTGATGTCCGATGTCCCGGACGGCTTTAACCATGACCCAGGGCCTAGAACGGTCCAGAATCAATGCTGTAGAGGCCAGGCTGGGTGCCTTCGTCGGTCCTACTGAGTGTATATGCTGCTTCGGTCATGGATACAGCCTTTGAGTGCATGTATATGGCGACTGAACACACACACACACATATGGTCCTAGATGTGGCTTCCTATCTGCCCAGCAACCATACATACTCTTGGTTCGAGTGTATATGCTTGAGGGTTTAGTGTGTAAGCTCAACTGTGTACTCTCCAAGTGTCACTAGTTCAATCATCCGAATAGACTTGGATGGGTTTACAGCCATCCAGTCCTATCAGCACCAGAACAACCCCATTCAGATCATCATATACGCCGACTGATCATTGTATACACAATTCGACCATCGTATATGCCACTTTATAGTGCAGCTATTGGATGTTGACACTATATCATCTGATACAGTCCTGTCTCCGTCTCGTGTATTTATTGCTTATATGGCCTAGGGATGCAATATATCCCATCTCCTTGATATGGACTGGCACTAAGTGACTTGTTTACCCTTGGATAGAGGGTTTGCACTGTTCGACCTTAAGGTATTATATCCTAGGTCAAGTCGTATATAGGCCTCAATATGGAGTACCTGCTATAAGATCATGTCCCAAGAGTCCTCTGGGTGCCATATATCCTCGACTATCTGCGCGGAGATCACAATAGTCCTCTATCGAGAATGCTAGTACTTTGTAGATATGAAGCATGCACAAAATGCAATTTTCACAGCCAGCTCAGTTCACTGCTTATCATCGGGTGCCGCGCATTCGTTCTCATCGAAGGCCACAACCCTAAGGTTTTCGAACACAGCATCAAATGCGTGCTCATCAGCTACGTTCCCAATTGCAAAGCTTACCGCTGCTGGCAGCGCTCAACGGGCAAGATTTTCAATTCGGGCAACGTACGCTTCATCGAGAATGGTCAGACTGAGAATGTCCACGACGACAGGAAGGCGCTCGCTGAGCGTATCGCGCACCCGCCGGCCCCGGTCGACGCTGCTGCCGGTACCGTTCCCGATGACCAGTCCACGCTGGACCCTACCATGTCTACCTCGGCGCTGCCCACGGTTAACGACCCCATCCAGTTCGTCGACCCCCCTCCAGCTCCGCTACCCCGCCCCAACTCCGTCGCTTCGAGCGCAGGCGCCTTCCCGTCGTCCATCACGCTGCGGGGGGCAGCGCTGATGATGATGGGGAGATGGCTATCCTCGAGGGGATCGAGGATGCCGTCGCGGCCTCACCGGAAGACGACGACGGGGTGGAGACAATTTTCCTCTCGCAGATAAACACCTACCTTGCCGACAACCCGATCAATGTCGAGTTTCCGGACGACCCGCAGAACTACCGGGAGGCAATGGCAGCTCCGGATGCCGACAAGTGGATTGCAGGCACTCACGAGGAACTCGAGTCGCTTCGCGACCTCGGTGTTTACGAGCTCGTACCCCCTTCCGCGGTACCCGCCAACAAAACCATTCTCGACCTGAAGCCTGTCTACACTCGCAAGCGGAACGAGGCTGGCGCTGTCGTCCGCAACAAAGTTCGTTATTGCGCCCTCGGATGCAGGCAGAGATTCGGCCGCGACTACGAGCAGACGACTTCCCCTACCGCACGCCTGGAGTCCTTCCGCGCGGTCCTGCACGTCGCTGCGACGCGGGGGTGGGACGTTCAGCAGATCGATGTCAAGACTGCGTTCCTCAACGCGCCGCTGCCGCCTGACGAGGTTCAGTATGCATGCCAGCCCAAGCACTTCGAAGAGCCAGGGAAGGAAGGGTGGATGTGGAAGTTGCTCAAAGCGCTTTACGGTTTGAAACAGGCAGGCCGAGCATGGAACCGCGCCATGCATGAAGCGTTTCTGGAATGGGGATTCCGGAGGCTGCTGTGCGAATGGTGCGTGTATGTGCGTGTCGTCGATGGCATGACAAACCTCATCGCGGTCCACGTTGACGATATGCTGTGCGCTGCGAGCGAGGCGGCTGCTAACGACCTCTTCAAGGCCCAGCTGCGCTCCAAATGGACCATTTCCGACCTCGGTGAAGTCCGGTTCTGCCTTGGCATCGCCATCGTCCGCGACCCTGAGCGCAGGACCGTCTCGCTCTCGCAGACGGCGCTCATCGACCGCCTCGTGTCCCAGTTCCGCCAGACAGACGCCTACGCCGTCCGCACACCGATGGAACCCAAAGTCCCTCTCGAGCGCCCAGCAGCTGACGCTCCGCCTTTATCGCGTGCCGAAGCTGACCGCCTCGCGGAGACACCCTACCGCTCGCTTGTCATGTCAATGATGTACCTCGCACTCGGGACTCGACCTGACATCGCCTTCGCCATCAACAAACTCGCGGGTTTCCTTGACTGCTACAGCGCGATCCATTGGCAGGCGGCCATCCGCGTACTTCGCTATCTCAAGGGAACTCGTGAGATGACTCTCACACTTGGGGGCACTCGGCCGATCGTCCTTAGCGGGTACACGGACTCGGACTTCGCGAACGACCCTGGTCGCAAGTCTGTGATGGGATACGCCTTCTCGCTTGGCTCGGGCGCCATCTCGTGGTCCTCGAGGAAGCAGAAGGTCGTCGCGCTCTCCTCCACGGAATCGGAGTACATCTCGGCCTCGGAGGGCGCGAAGGACGCCTGCTGGTTATGAATGCTCGTTCGTGGTCTCACGGTCCCCGTGGAGTCCGCGACTGACATTTTTGTCGACAATAACTCAGCTATCACCTTGGCGAACGATCAGTCACTGCACATCCGGGCTAAACACATTGATATCCGATATCACCACGTCCGTGATTGCACCGAGAAGCGCAAGATCCGTATACTCCGCGTCCCGACCGACGACAACACGGCCGACACTTTCACGAAGGCCCTCCCTTTCCCCGCTTTCATCCGTCATCGATCAGCCCTCGGTGTGGCCTGAGGGGGTGCTTTCCCAGGTGTTCTGGCGTGAGGGGGTGGGATTACGGCCGTCCCTGCTGAGGGGGTGAGTTGAACGGAACATTTTTGTTATTTTCATCATGGACTACCCCACCTACGTACATGTGACCGCAGTCATCACGTGTGTTCATATACCGTGACGGCCGCGCTGGCATCCCTTACTCGCGTTCACACCGTCGCAGTAAGGGTAAGTCAATCGTCCACGCTCTACGACACATTTACTCACTATACCATAGTTAAGATTACTTACTACTAGTATAGGTGTGTAAATCAGACTCGTGTTCACACCGTCGCAGTAAGGTTAAGATTACTTACTAGGTTAAGATTACTTACTACTAGTATAGGTGTTCCAACTGGATGTCCAATGTGAAATTAATTATGTGATCGTTTTTATAATGTCCATTGTCGACGGTGAGTTACTGAGTATGGCATCCAACGGGTTTACTTTACCCCCCAATCTCCCAAATCCTGCATTGCTTTAAACACAATGTTTTTATGCTCGATGAGTTGGTAATCGGTGTGGGTTCAAAGGTTTCCCTCAATGCAACAATAAAACAAACGGGTGAGAATTATTTGCCCGCGGGTCATCCGTTCGAATCATTATCACATTACAGCTATTTGCGGAACTCAGGGCGCGGATCATTTGTTTCTCAAATTTGATGTTTTCACTGAGGTCCCACTATTGAGCCTGTATATCTTTTCCCAGTCAGCCAACAGCCCTATCAACTATTTCAGGATGCCGAGTGGTTTCCGAGCCCAGCTGGAACTGGAACTGGAACTGGAGTTCTATTTGTTGCATCTAGACTGGGGTAAGTAGCAGTATCTATGGTGGGTATGTATAGACTGACCATTTTCTACGTGCAATAAGGGCAGGAAACAAGCGGGAAAACATTGTGTAGTGAGAGCCCGGCTGTGAAGCCAGCATCAGCCACCCATCCCACTGAGCCCACGCCGATCGTCTCTAGGACTGACACGGCGGACAATCAGGTGTCATTTGCAATTTGGGTTGCCGTGGTCATCGAACTGACGCCCGAACTGTCATTTGTTAAAATCCGGGCCACCATCCCCTTTTAGTCAGATTTCGGACTTTTCCGCGACCACGACCCAGCCTCGTGTTTTAGCGGCTTTTTGTTTTAAGTACAATAAAGAGAATACTGGCCACTTTCTTGATTTGCGCGGATCATTGAAGAAAGAATTCTAGCAATAGTTACTATATTTAGCTTTACAGTGCAAAATGACTTCGCTCCGACTCAATTCTTGTCTGAATGCCTTTGGAAGTGGCTCAAATTACACCGACAGCTCCTGTACCCCATAATATAAAAAAATATGGAGGGAAACGGATGAGAAATGACCGAGATCCCGCGCCGAGCCCGAAAACCCCCTGATCCCACTGCAAAATTTGATGCACTATATTTCTTAGTGAACAGATTTTCTTGGGAATTTGGGGGAGCATTGAAGCAGTCTATCGAAGCATCTAGCAAAAACACCGTAGTCAAAACCGGAGCGGGGCGGCTGAAAAATGTGCATGTCAAACTCAGCGGGACAATTCAAAGTCCGCTCGATGTCCTGGAATGACTTGTAAATCCCGTCCCGCCCCCGTTTTGACTCCGGTTATTTTTGCAGGATGCTTTAATGAACTGCTTTAATGTTCCTCTAACTCCCAAGAAAGTCTGTTCACTAAGAAATATAGTGCATCAAATTTTGCAGTGGGATCAGTGGGTTTTCGGGCTCGGCGCGGGATCTCGGTCATTTCTCATCTGTTTCCCTCCATATTTTTTTTATATTATGGGGTACAGGAGCTGTCGGTGTAATTTGAGCCACTTCCAAAGGCGTTCAGACAAGAATTGAGTCGGAGCGAAGTCATTTTGCACTGTAAAGCTAAATATAGTAACTATTGCTAGAATTCTTTCTTCAATGATCCGCGCAAATCAAGAAAGTGGTCAGTATTCTCTTTATCGTACTTAAAACAAAAAGCCGCTAAAACACGAGGCTGGGTCGTGGTCGCGGAAAAGTCCGAAATCTGACTAAAAGGGGAAGGTGGCCCGGATTTAACAAATGACAGTTCGGGCGTCAGTTCGATGACCACGGCAACCCAAATCGCAAATGACACCTGATTGTCCGCCGTGTGAGACCCAGGCCATGCTTGTTCGAACCTGATTTCTAAGCAGCATCGCTGAGATGCTCCGGGACCTCGGAAGTGAATCAGGGCCATTGAAGAAGCTTTGGTTGTGTGTTTTGCTACGCTACAGAGCTCCGTGGTCCCTTTCACCCCTCTCGAGCTCCGCGCTTTCAGCAAAAAAAAAAAACAAGGCCAAGTTTCAATATGTAAATAATGTAATAGGATGCAAGAAGGCATAGTCAGTTGTCATTCTGACCAGGTTTCGACTCTCGCTTAGTACAACGATCTCCGATTCGAACCTACTTTATCCCTTCTGTGTAGTAGCTAATCAGGAGATATAACGGATCATTAGAATCTAACTTTCCGATGACCCAGTCTGATTGTAGCAGCGAGCGTACTACGATCCAACTGGACCCCCTTTATAGCTGGCAAGCTACATTATACGAAACTTACAGCGCCATCGCCATGAGTCTGGTTGAACAGCACTGGTCCAAACGATACATGGTAGTCGTTAAAAAGTAGCCACAGTGAGGGTATTTAAAGGATTGCATGACTACCGTGAGAGCCCGTTGGGATGGTTGGGTTGTGGGATTGAGAGTGGGATTGGGATTGGGATCATGGGATCATTGGGAAGAACCTCTCGCACAGTTACTTCCAAATTAAGGCATCTTCTGAAGCCCGGCGGCCTTGGGACTGATATTAATTGATTGTCGTGTGACGGTGCTGCAATATTACCAAGTTGAACGTTGAAACAAGATGTTCATGTTGTAATTGGTGCACACACACCGTGAATTGTGTGCATTGTAATAGTTGATTGCTCACTTCCGCTGTTCACACACGTGAAACGGCAACACATGTCCACGAATGTTAACAGATGTCCAATGTACAATGCAGAATAAAGTAAGCAAATATTTTTTGACGATAAATACCGTCATAAGTAGTAGATGAGCGATAGGCTTTGGTGCAATTGAATGAGTTTAAATGAGGAGGAGAAGGAAGGTAGGGGCACGGACAAGTAGACGACGGAGATGAGTACGCTGCTGGTGGTGTCGCGCCTCGCTGTGAACTCCCGCATGAGTTACGGGCGGGTATTGGGATTGCGCGGTGCGCGCCGAGGAGGATGTTGAGCCTGGGAGGGATGAGTTCGGGGTGAGATGAGATGCGACGCACATCTCGTCTTTGAGAACCTTCGGGTCTGTGTATTTAGGAGTATTCGGGCTATTCCTTGGAAGGAGGGTATGGAGCCTCACCCGACGTCAAATAGAGCAGCTCGTCGAGCAGCTCGTCGAGCAGCGTCTCGCGTTCTGCGGTCTTCACGAGTCCCGGCCGCGGCGCACCCCCGAGCGCATGATTGGGGCGAGGTACGCATCGACGACACGCATTGGCACGCGCGCCGTGTTGCCGCTGAGCTCGAGGAGCGGCCACACCCAACCAAACCGCGAGGAGATGTGGTGGATGACGGCCTAATAAGCGGCCGAAAAGACGTCGCTGTGCGCGGTAGAGGGGGCGCAGAACAGGGCACGACGGAGACGGTTGCGGGGTAGGGGAGGGGCGCAGCGAGGCTGTCGACACAGGAGCCGAAGAGGAAGGAAGTCGTAGAGTCTAAGGCTGCATATTATAATAGTAAGTCGAACAAATCCGAAGGAGGACAAGGAAGGAAGCGGCGCACTGAAGCGATTCGCGAGGTCCTGTCGGGATGATGAGTATACGAAGGCAGAATTGAGGTTATAGGGAAGCGGACCTAGAAATCGACGGCGTGGCCCGCGCGCAGGCCCTCCTTCATACGTCCGATGGCGCAGTCTGCGAGGCACGCGAATATCTCGAAGTCGCTGATGCGGTCGGAAGTGAAGAACGGGCGGGTTGCGGCGCGGTGGAACTTCCATATTTCGCCTGCGGCAGATGAGGTAGAGAAGTAGTTAAAGGGGTACGGGCTGTACCGTCTGAGTTGAACACGCCAGTCCCTAGAAGAGAGCCTAGGGGCACGAAGTTGTCAGGGTGCGTACAGAGAACAGACCCCATGCATTCACGCAGTGCATCACCTATTCCATTTGACGAGATCAGCGAGGATTGAAAGTGGTTGAAGGACGGGACCCCACTTTTCACGTAGCTGGAGAAATCCGTCGCGAGGATGATCTTGATGTACTCCGGCTCCGTCGTGAAATTGTAGCCCTCCCACCCGATGCGTAGGTTCACCGTGTGCGTATGCGGTGCAACTAGTAATTCGCGGAGGACTTCGACTTTGGGAACATAGCAGATGTCGAGGAGGAGGACGACTTAAAAACTCGGTTGCGTACGCAGATACGAGACGTTCCAGTTCCGGCGCAAGTCCGCCAGGATGTCGAAGCTTGCGGGCCAGCGGCCGGGCCGATCGGTACCAAGGAGGCCCGAGAAGCTCTCGCGCGAATGTACTGCAGGACCCGCGCAGCCCATATGTGCAGGCCAGTGTATGTGGGCACTCCAAGCAGTGCAAACTTGAAGGATACGAGGTGCGGAGGAATCTTAGCCGCGTAGCCGGCTATGAAGAGCAGCAAAATAATGGCGAAAGGGCGGGAAAGGAATCGAATCCCGGGTGAGATTTCCATTGTGGAGTCAAGGCTGACGGAAGTTTGCGTCAACGCAATTACACTGCGCCTGGGCCGCCGTCGGCACAGCGTAGCATGCCAGCATTTGTCCCCGGACTCCCCGCTATGCCTCATTTGGCGTTCACTCGTCCTCATGCTCCAGGGTTGCTTCCTAAAATTGCCCTCTGGTTTTCCACCGGAACACCGCCATCAGCATTCTTGCCGGGCTGAATTTAGGCGCATCCACCTCCTGATTCCTGAATCGGGTTGATAGCCATCTGAAACTGATGAAGTCCAGTCTCGAGTCCAGTCCTAGACTTGAATCGGGATGAATGATAACACGTTCCACTTTTATGGCTGACCTACAGCGTACTGAAAGTGTGGCTCCAAAGAAGCGCCGCTCGGACTCACCCGACGGCGTCACCGCCACTGTCATGTTCGACGCAAAGTCCCATAGTTAGTGCGCAGGCCGTGATCTACCTCAGTTGAACACAGCCAACCACTTCTATCTGCTCAGTCACAGCAGCCGAACTCGATCCCACCGAGCACTCCATGAGCTTCGAAAGCAAATTATCCCGGACCAAATCTCAAGGAGTTTTGGTCCGATCTTTGGATCAAGTCCCTTAAGCAGTCTTTCGAACACAAGCGACCCGACCAGCCCCTGGACACCTCTCCATTGCCTATCCATATCGTCAAGTCGGTGGACATCACACCTCCTTGACACCTGCCAACCATTTTGAAGGGTAGCGTACGGCCATGATGATTGGTTCTAAATTTGAGCCCCTCCTCCTCTCGATTGTTCCTTCGAGTCCGAGCAAACTCGGAAACTAGAATTTCAGCGTCGGGTCCTCAAGCAATATCTCATTCGGTGTATTAGATCCTGCTTCCAGTCGTGCATCTTCTCGTCTTTTTTTAAATAAAGTTATGATACAGTGAAAACTTCGAAGCTCGAGATCTGTCATTGGTCGGATTGGCTTTTCTCGCGCTGTAAAACTTGGGGTTCTTCAGAGAGCTTGCTGTCATGGAAGCTACAGGCTGTGGGGGTGTGATCCCCTTTTCAAGACATGTAATAATGCAACTCTCGAACATCAGTCCTATGACTTCGAATCGGCACGGTTCATGACTGATATTTCTTGGTAAGAACCACCCCTGCTGTTCTAAGTATATACTTTTTTATACGCTCGCTAATCGGTTGATATCATCTCACACTCCACCGGATTTAAGAGGGTAGCTTCGCCAACCGTCAAATGCCCTCCCGCTCCTCGCGCCAATGGTTCATGTTCTCACCCCACCTCCGACGGAGGCTTCTCGCCATGACATCATCTGGTTGTAAGTCATCTCAAAGGTCTCTCCCCGTAGTTATGGCTTATCTGTGGATGACTAGAGCAGGGCCTCGTCTCATTGGCCTGCTGTTCAACTGGGGCCTCCTCGGTGTTCTCACAACACAGGTCAGTGCCTTCACACGGTTAATTAATCCATTAGTAATCCTCGTCTGCACAAGGTGTACATTTACCAGGCCAACTTTCAGAAGGACAAATGGACCTTAAAGGCTCTTGGTATGCTCTCCTCACCGCGGGCCGGTATTGTGCGTTGAGTAATCATACACAGTATTCGGGGTTTACCTCCTCGACTGGGCCCAGACGTGCTCGGCGACGTATGATGCCTTTCAGTGGTTCGTTTATCACTGGGGCGACGTGCCCGAGCTTTTCCTGCGTTACACCGGCTTCCTGAACATTCCGCTTCTTTCGAGCCTTATCGGCGCTATCGTCCAGGCGAGCAGCCTTAGTGTACCCGCCTGTCGCAAGTTTATCTGACGCGACGCAGATATTCTACGCGTGGCGTATATGGGCTTTCTCAAAGTCCAAGCTCGTGTTCGGGCTGATTACCATTCTTGCATTGCTCCAGCTGGGCGGGGGCTTCGTCGTTTCATATTATGTGCGGTTGCATTCCCGGTGGCACGACTAATAGCTGATTGCGTGTAGATGTTTATGGATGCCTCCGAGGTCGCCCGAAACCCACACATGGTTCGCGCCGTAGGTATTCGAATGGGCGGAAGTGCCCTCGTCGATGCTGTTATTGCAGTCGCAATGACCTATTTCGTGAGTCGCCGTGTTCGCCCGCAATGACTGCTTAAATTCACCTTCGGTTTCCAGTTACTTCGCGAACGGGCACATGCATTGGGTCCTTTGAATAATATCATGACCCGTCGTATGTCCTTCATTTTTTTCAGGTGGATAATTTCTCATCCCACTGGAACCGCTCTAGTTATCCGGCTCACGATCGAAACCGGCTTCCTCACGGTGATCGCAGCCGTCTTGGATCTCGTGCTTTACCTGGAGGAGCACAACGGGCTTCACCAAGCTTCGGGCGTCGTTTTGTGCAAGCTGTATAGCAACACGCTTATGGTGCTGTTAAACAATCGTCTGGCTGACTGGGACGAAACGGCATCCGTCTCCGACGCGTCGTCCATAGCCTTCCAAAAGAAGCGTTTCCCTCCGTCCGGGGATGGGACAGATTCCGAAACGATGAAGTCGGAGAAGGGATCTATTATGGCGATGGACCAGGAGTCGGTTATAGCCTTCCAAGCCTGGCGTGGAATACAGCGTTCTACGTCTTCGGCTGAGGATGTGGCAGACTCGAAATTCGAGGCGATGAAGTGGGAAAACCAAGCCGGGCGTGGAAACCGGCGTTCTACGTCTTCTGCTGAGTATATGGCAGACTCCAAATTCGAGACGATGAAGTGGGAAAAGGAATGTATAAAGTCTATGGACAATGTGTACAAGCGATGGACAGGGCCACCAGTTGCTAATTAGGAAGAGCTAGCCTCCGGTCGTTATGTTATTGTCTTGTGAAATTATGATTTCTTCTGGGTGCATGGCTCTTGGACACCTTCCACGCAATGGCGGGATCAGATCTCCCTATGCCGTCGCGGACGGATGAGCTGCCCGACGTGGACTTACGGGAAGATCGCGCCGTTCGAGGAGATCCACTTCCCTGTCAAAGACCAGGGCGCACCGAGTATGCCAGCTATGAGGACTGTCAACGTCACTACGGAGATTTCTCACACGCTCTATCTCAGAAAAAACAAGGTATAAATCAGATGAAAATTCAACGCTTAGTACGGGAGTCTGCAAGGGCGCCGGAATGCAGCGACCCGTTAGAACTCTAGGACTTTGAGGTGCTTGCGGGTTCAAAGTTAACTATGATGGGTGCGAGGATTCGAGCCTCAGATCCATGGATTTGGTCGAGGCGTAGGTCATTCTTTAGCATTCATCAGACCGATGACATCCGCGCTATTCTATAACTATTGTCCCACTATGGGGCATCTTTGGATTTCTGCCACAACATTCTAGACAGAGTATGATACGATGATTGCACTCCCAAGTTGAGCGATAACCGCTCCGCTTTCCGCTATCATGATCCCACTCCCGCTCCGGCTCCATCACCGTCCGCGTGTCCGCCCACTCTGCACCGGCGCGCGCGCGCCGCACGTCCGCGACGGACAGACGCATGCCCCGACTGGCGCAACAATGTCAGTAGTAATTCAGGGCCTTATTTGCATGTAATCGCAGTTGATGCCCAAGATCACAGATGAAACGGAATGTTTGTGCACCTCGAAGCTGAAATAAATTCAGCCGAAGGATTATTCGAAACCTCTAATTCGGGGGTGCAGATGATATAGCAGTTGATGTTTTGGAGCTCCCAAATGTCTGCTGCGAGCCGCGTGGATAAGGCTGTCGAACCCTCAACATAGCGGTTAGAACATTTCTTAAGCATTGTTGTAGATCTGCGGTCCCGATGCGTGCAGAGCATGGTGAGCGGGACCTTGGTAGGAGATTTTTCGAACGCTCTCAAGGTTAGAATCGCCCGAGGGATGGAGCTCTTACTGGAGCCAGTGAATATTCGCAAGGTCCTCTGTAATCTGAGTTCAACGTACATGGCACGTGAAAATCAACCGCGTGGGAGCCTGGAATTGATCCGGTAGCACTTGCCACCTACCACCATCTATCTCCAATGTCCCTCGCGGCAGACCTCTCCTCCAAATGGCTGGCCGTCTCTGAACCCATCCCACATGTTCTCCACATCGAGCTATCCAGGTATGTGTCCCTACAAACTCCCCAGACGCCACCAACCACTCCCCGCAGAAAGCCAGTAAACGCGTTCTCAGTCGAGTAAGCACTTGACCTCCCCTTGATCGACAGAGAACTGAGGCCAGGTGAGATTCTGGCGCGCGTATGGCGCCCTGTTTGACAGGATTGTTGCCGAGGGCCGCGACGTCCGCGCTGCCGTTCTATCGTCCGCCCTCCCCAAGATTTTCACAGCGGGGATCGACCGTACGTTACGTGTCGCTCCCAGCCAGGTGCCTTGGTCTCACTCAATCGCTGGTAGTCGTGGATGCAGCAAAGATGAACAAGGGCGGCCTCGCAGAGGGCCTGGGCGCAGACGGCGCGCGAACGTCACTCTCGATGCTCCGCGACGTCAAAGAGTTCCAAGCCGCTATCAACGCGCCCGAGCGCTGCCCCTTTCCTGTCATCGTCGCTGTCCATGGCCCTGTATTTGGCCTCGGCGTGGACATCATCTCCGCGTGCGACATCCGCTACGCCGCCGAAGACGCGCAGTTCAGCATTATGGTAAACCCAGAATATTTTTCGTCTATGTAGGGCTCATCTATAGCTAATCGAGTGCAGGAAGTCAATGTCGGGATCGCAGCAGACATCGGGACCCTCGCGCACCTGCCAAAGATCACCGGCAACCACTCGCTGATGCGCGAGCTCGCGTACACCGCGCGGCCGTTCCCCGCCGTCGACGCCGCGCGCCTTGGGCTTCTCTCACGCGTCGTCCCCGGCAGCCGTGCCGAGGTCGTCGGCGCCGCCTTAGAGCTTGCCGGCACCATCGCGGCGAAGAGTCCCGTCGCCGTTTCGGGCACGAAGCGCGTTTTGCTCCACGCGCGCGACCACAGGTGCGCCGCCCTCTTCCTCTTCTTAGGCCTTTCTATTCCCCCCACGCGCCAACTTACCTCGCCCCGCAGCGTACCCCAAAATCTGGAGTACACCGCCATATGGAACGCTGCCGCACTACACACCGATGTACGTACTGTCTCTTCTCTTTCTCTCCCACTTTCTCCCTCTATCTCTGCCTCTTTCGCACACATCCCCTCCACGGCTCCCTTCACGCGTGTCGCCGCTTTTGACGTTGTTGACCTGATGACGCAGGATATCACAGAGGCCCTCGCCGCGAGCAAAGCGCGTCGTACGCCGCGCTTCCAGCCGCTCCGCCGGCCCGCCAAGTTGTAGCTTCGGCATCCCGCGTGCATGTCTTATGTCGCACAGTGTCTCTTTCGCCGCGCGGCATCACAAGGAGAATGGGAGGAGGAGAATTCTCTTCCTCAAGTACCATATATTATTGATCTTACGTCCCTGTACGAGAATTACAGTGGGACGGCCCGCGTCGGTTCGTTCCTTAGAGTTGACTGGCTCTTGATCCCGATCCCGGGACGTCCCAGGTTTCGGTACCAAATGATTCAAGGCGAAGGTGGAGCTCTGCGAATCGTGAGTGTGGCCAAGCTTGAGGCGGTCTCGTTGTGAGGGCTTTTAGAGAGGGCCTCGGCCCGCGTGGTACAGCCCGGTGGCTAGATGTCAAGAGATTAGAAGGAATGGTTTGCCAGGCAGGTGTAGAAGAACAGAGAAGAACTGTGTGTCGCCGCTCCTCGCGCGATATACCGGGGTTATGCACCTGACCATTAACCTAGGACTTGGATGGACCTCCGAGACCAACGTCCGGCAATCAAAAATTTCTCAGAGAGCTGGAAACGCTCAACTATCCCAATTGTGCGATTCGCATCATAACGTGGGACACGCACTCCTATTCATGCCGCGTAGTCACCTATGCCCTTTGGGAAATGTGTGAGCGTATACGGCCCACGGGTGCGCATAGTGGAGGATCCGCTTCTCGTCGGATTTCCTGCCGAGACCAAAGAACTACAACGAGCCACGTCGAGGTACTTTCAATGGGCCAAGAATATGCAGCCATTCCTGTGTCAACAGTAAGTACACTTTGGATATTACGATTCATTTTTTGACTTTCCGGTACTTTTATGACTTCAAAGGATGGACGAAATCTCACTCTCTAAGCGAGCTTTAGACTCATAACCAGTCTGCCTACGAATGGCAAAAATATGTGGCCGGCAAAGTACTCACCACATATTTTTGCCATTCGTAGGCAGACTGGTTACGAGTCTAAGCGAGCTTTATAATTATGTAAGCTGTACGGCATAGCGAACATCAAATGCCCTGCTTCCATTCATGGTTATTCTCCGCGCTGAAGGGTCGCCGACGCCGTGCGAGCGCGTCGGGATCCGACGACGCATGGACTCTCGAGTTCGCTATTTTCGTGGAGCTGGTGTGGTCGTCGATGGATGCACGGAGATGTGGATGAACAGTTCTCTGATAGAGCGGCGCCGGAGCAGGAATCCCCTGCGGGCATCATGAAAGCTGGGAGCAAGGGTTGGCAGCGTGACATGCGGGGTTTGCCGGTGATGGCTAATGGCCGACAGGCGAGAGGCGCTGTGAGATTCACACTGAGCTTGCGCAGTTGGGCAAGCTTGTTCAGTATTGCCCTCGATTTGAATCGTTGCCGAAATCCCTTCTAATGACTGTTCAAATTACTCCAGTATACTTCCCGGACACAGGACCTCCGCACAAGACGCAGCTGAGGATACTCCCCGACCCCCCCAAGACCCCTAAAACCTCCGAGAGAGCATAAAAATATTCCACTTCGACCCTTCTAACCCGATGGAAAAAAAAACCCCCGATTTCTCTCCCTCTGACGCCGGGCTACCTAATCGAGAATCACAGATGTGTTCCCATCACGCATGACTCAGTTGCTCTTACTTCCACGCGACGTTGTGACAGAAATGTCATCCTGGGAGATTCTCTTCAGTGCCAAGCCCCAAGAATGGCATCGGGCCTTGTTGTTAAGCCTCACCTCTTCTACATGTATGAAATGGGTGTTCAACCTATCAAGGGGTAAGTCATACAGTCTCTGTACGGCATCCCGATGAGCGCTGTGCCAGCGCATCAGAAATCTCGGGAAAGTCAATTCACTGGGCGCTCATCGATTGAGAGAAGAATGGTGGTGGGATGAGTGTTTAAAGCATGTGTGAGGTGGATGCTATGAACCTCGCTTCTAGAGGGCAATAACTAATGAGCACGAGGGAGGACAAGGGACGCAGGGATGGTGGGCGCGATACCGAGCCTGAGGGACCTGAGATCGAAAAGGACGAAGGTACGGATCTGGGCGCTAAAAGGCGGACAAGCCGTCTGAAAAAGTATGAGTGGGCGGACGTTTCCATCGTAACATCAGGGGCTGTATGTATGGGAGATCGGACATAACAGCTGTTGAACGTTTCGGTTAGTTTCGACGTGTCAGATAGTCGATAATGATCCCGAGCGATCCTCGAAGTGAGAAGGAGGATATGAGGTTGGAAGGGGGAGGCCGCGTCTTTGCATGGGCATAGAGACCGGATTCAGAGTGGACCAGGAACTCCAACGGGAGGAAGTATCATGACTCACAGGCTGTTCACTTTCGCCCGTTAAATATTGCGGGACCCACTCGACATCCATGCAAATCCTTGGCTAGCCAAAATATCCATCACGGTTTCAAGAACATCAGTTTGTGTTCTTGGCATTGTGTCGCCGGTTGTGGGTTGAGCGCTCGAAGGATACGACTATAAAAATGGACTGTCCCCCATTTACAGTGAGTCATCACCTCACGAAGCCCTCCCATAGCGACCATGTCCAGCTACAGCTCCGTCCGTCGGAGTGACCCAGAAGACACTCGCTCACTCATTCCCCGACAATTCAACCATTCGGAGGAGCCTATGTTCCCAGAGAATGGCCGGAGAGGGATGGGATCTGAAATTGACCATTCCAACGATAAAATGGGATCGATACCACACTTAGGCCCCGGGATCCCTGTGCATCGACGGCGCGGCCGGTATGCCTATGATTCCTCATACAGTCATATCTGATATTCTAATTCATAGGTTTGAACCCCGAGCATTTCTGAGGATGTTCGTAGGGTGGCCAGTCCTCGTCATCTGTGGCCAAGTAATAATACAAATTTTCGCCTGGAGTTTCTTTGCGGTCGTCCAGTCCCGAAGGTTCATTGCTCTGCCGTACTTGGCTGCGTCCTGGGCGAAGGACAACCCCCATCTTCTCACCTTGCTCTCCACACTCATCTCGACAGCCCTTGCGGCCTGGTCATCCTTGTAAGCTATCGCTTCCGACCAGAGGCAGTGACGCTCTCATCCCGTTTCTAGCCTCTTCTCATTTGGTGTTCGCCATTCAGTCGCGCTCTATCTCCGGAGGCCAATGTCGCTTTCTACATTCGTTTCCACGATCAATATATCTGGGCGATCTCTAGTGCTTGACCCGAGGAAGTGGAAGTGGAGCGCTATGTCGATCGGCGTGCTGATCCTGACGGGTGTTCAAACATCAGCGTTCGTGGCTAATTTCTTACCCTCTCCCCGCGGCCGACCCACATTTAGGTGGTCCACATTCCTCACACCGGTTGGAATTGTGATTCAGACACCAATCACTGGCTCTGAGCTTGATCTCTCGAGTCCGGCCCTGCGCCAGATGTACAGCAGCAGCCCTCAATTATTCCAGGATTGCATTTATGATGGCAGTACGTGGTAAACATATCACTTCTCGAACCTTCTTATATTCCTGTGACAGGTCTCAGTCCTGCGTTCATCGTGGGCGGGACGGAAAGTGGATACGCGCTTTCAAAACACATCATGGGATCTACGGCCTCGTTTAACTTGATGGATCAAACCTTCAATGTCTCAACAGGTGTGGAAGCAGCCGTTTCTACGAGTACGTGCTGACTATCTGAAAGCGGGCATTCTGCCTACCCCTCTGAGCGATGTTAATGCCAGCACATGGTTCCCGGATATGACTGTGATCCCCTCCACGGTCCACGGCTTGAGTGCCGTCCCTGAAGGCCTCTCATCCAACTACACTATGAGGCAGCAAGGTATGTTCCTTGATTACTTTATTAACACTCGGGCGCCCAGCCAACATACGAAACAGGGTTTTCAGCAGACGTAACTTGTGAATTTAAGAACCTGACCAATACGACCACTCCTTCGCTCGATTTCAGGACCGATACTGTGAAGGATTGGAACAACTTGAATTTCACTGGTAGTGCTGTGGGCGTCGTACGGTACTCGGAGATCAGTTCAAACTGTCCGGTTGGTCCAGGGCTCGCGTGTACGTTGTCGCCCCGGTTCTCGAGTTTCGCTGATAAGCTTCGCCCAGCTAACTTCACCTGGGTGTACACAACGAGCTCAAACTATGTGTTGGTTCTTGCGTGCGGGACTGCAGGCAACTACAGTGCGTTCTTCTCCTGTCATGAGCCCCTGCCATCAACGCGGATTTAGCTTTGATTTTCGTGTGGTCGGGCATCTATTGGATGCCACCGACCGTCTGTAACGTTTCTCCGAAGATCACAAAGGTGGACGTCGACTACTCCAATCCGCTGACCAGTTCGGGGACAATCGACAGCACCGTCGTTGAGGGGGGAGTCTGGGACCCCGATGGCCCCGCTGGTCTCGCTGCTGTCATCGCCATGTCAAACACGGTCTTCACCGCCCAGGCAGCAATCAATAACATCATGGGGGATGAAATAAAGACCTTGGTAATGGATACGAGCGATGAAACCCAACTGGCCGTGACGGTCGGTAAACTCAGTCTATCAGCCGCTCTGTCCTCATTCCTCCCAGGAAGCCTACATTCAGGGAGTCGCCGAATATAGTGGATCTGTGCGCCAATTCTTTTATTTAACATTTCACGGTCACTCACAACATGATGCTAAACCAGGTACTGCGGGCCTGTCTTTCAGGCAAGAATGCGACGTTCGCCGAGGGGGTGCCTCCCAACATGACTGTCCCAACGAACGGAACAATATTCACTCAGACCATGGGTTGGACACGCCACGAGCTCAGCTCAATATGGGTTCTGATCCCTGGCGCACTTGTCGCCCTCGCCACAATTATTGTGGTCGTCGTCGCCGTGGCTCAGCATGCTGATGATCCGCCATCGGACCCGTTTGACCCCGCGGACCCAATGCACCTGGTCGCCGTGGCAGCCGCCGGGGGGTTGAGCCACGCATTCACAGGGACGAACGAGAAGGACATCGAGGCTGCAGAGGATATGACCGTCGTCCTTCGGTTTTTTCCCGGCCGCGGCCCGGCGCTAGTTCGAGCGCTCGATACCAGTGCATGATTCATTTCTCTTCGTTTCTGGGCTTTTTGGCTCGCCTGAAGGTGGAAACCGGCGGGATGTATGGGGGCTTTTTAGAAGACTGCGAAATTGTCCGAATCCGCAACTGAGACGTTACAGTAAAACAAATTAATTGATACCATTATGGCAGTTATTGAGCCTAACCCTAAATTCAACAAGCGAGGTACAAGCTTCATTTGTGGAAGCATCTGTCTATGAGGGACTATTCATGAATGTGCTCAGTGACACTAGCGTCGCGCATGGTTCAAGCTACAGGGAACTGGCATGCGGGAACGCGCGGGAAGAACTCAGTGGCATTCAACTGACCATGTACCTAATGGATCTGTAGGACCTCCGCATGCGTCGTTTCTAATGTGCGGCCCTGCTCGAGAATACGGTCCTGCAGCGCTGAGATATTGGCATCAGGCTCAGTTTCCGAGGCTATGGTGCTAAGCCCCTCCGATGCGGCAGCGCTACTGGATCGCAGCGGAATCCACTGTCCACACGATTCTTTAAACGGATCCCATGTGCGCATGTAGTGGAGCTCGAGGTGCCCAGTACTCGCCCTCGCCTCGCCGATACGGAACTGGGAGCGGCGGAGGTCCTTTGGACGGCTCGACGCAGGATGGACTGTGACCTGCGCAGCCGGGCCTTGCGTGTAATCGAACAACGTGTAGAAATCTGTCGATGGATAGGAATGCATGAAGCCAATATGTTGCAGCCCCACTTCGTTTTTCTGCTGTTCGTAATCGTGATGAAGAAACCGGGAGAGTTCTCGTTTATATAGGTATTCCTACCTTGCACGTGTTCAACCGCGGTCGTGGCACCTTAATGTATTTAGCGCCTTGCGCTTGCGCGCTTCATGCCATTGTTGAGTTTTGTGACACCGTTCAACATGTCACATCCTCATGCCGCGATGTGGCATTCTCGGGTGCCATCCGAGGAGGCGCTGGCCTGAACTTCGCCGTGAGTCTCTCCCGCCGCAAGCACTAGCTCTCTTCTCTTTGCCTATCCGTATTTCAATCATAGTCGGCATGTTACCGCTCAACGTAGGGTAGATTTACTAGAAGTGTGAGTTCCGTTGAGACACCTTTCTTCAGTGCTGCAGATACAGGAGACGCCAGGAAGCGGGCTTGAGCTTCCCGCGGCTGTCCCTAGAGCACCTTCTGGTCAGGGCGCTAATTTTTGAACCTTAGGCGCTCTTTTCGTTCCATTCGCTCCTGGACTGATGAATGACGGCCGGCTCGCAAATACAGGAGCTCACATTTTATTCCGCTCACCCAAGGTCTAGTCAGAATCGTAGACGCTAACTCTCCGCGCAACGAATATCAATACACCGAGCTATCAGCGAGTCCTGTATCGGCGCACCGTTCCAAGCTGTGGTTGCGCAAATCAAGAACTCATGTCCCTTCGAATTACTGTCAAGAAGAAGAGCGGATACTGAGGATAGGCGTCGGTGCATTTGGGCAGTCCCTCTGAGGAATCATAATGAAAGAAACAGATGCAGTGCCTTCGCTTCGTTCCGGCGGGTAAAGAAATTCGTCCCATAAGTGATGAACTGGTGAAATTCGACGAACCGGCCCTCAGGATGCGGTCAAAGTATGACGTGGCTGGCTCGAATCATTCCACTGCGCTTCACATTCAGTGAGGACCCATGTTTATGTGTTTCAAGGTCGTCGCCATCATTCGGACAAATCTCCTGATTTGCCCAAGTGAAGTTAGAGGCAAAGTTCGGACAAACAGGGGGGTCCGCCTGTCCAGGTCAGAGCCAAAAATTCGGACAATGAGGGTGGCTTTGGATGAGGTCAGATCGCCATTCGGACATCTGATCAAGCACCGCCCAAAGTTTCCTCATCGAGCCAGGGCGTGGCCACTGTAAATTCAAAGCACAATGTACTGATAGTTATCAAATGAGATTTAGCTACGGGTGGCATTCTGCACCATCCTCCTTCAGGTCCCCTGCTTGCCTACAGTATATCATAGCCAACTTGATTTCTACTGCCTGTTCAGCTATGGATCCGGAACAATTGACGTACTAGGTGACAGCGAGGAAACTCAGCTGTCGACAAAATGGGATCCCGACAAGTGGATCTCCTGTGGAAAATAGATTATGATGTCCCCCCTTCGTGGACACGGCTCGACGCACTGTGCTCGAAATCCCCGCTGCCTTCGCCCAAAAACTACCCTCTAAATTCATGTCCATATCCACGAGCATATTGGAGGTTGCGGAGGACGATGGAGTCGCAGAATAATTTCAAATTTTATTTTTGAGCCCCTAGGCATGTCTAGGGAAAAAAATTGAGGTTAGAAGCAAAGTTCGGACAAATTTGATGTCGAGCAGAGGTCAGAGCCAGAATTCGGACGAAATTTTGGATGAGGTGTTGAAGAAAAGTTCGGACAAATTTATTTTGAAGGCCAAAATGGGGGACGACCTCGAATGACATAAACATGGGTCCTATTCAGTGGGACAGGCCACATTTCCCACGCAAGGCCTCTTTGATTGCAGTGATGTCGCGGAATTTAGCGCGGGGACACGAGGGCGGATGTGGTCCGCGGTGCCTTCGTGAATTTGATCCTAAGACTTAGATTATTGCTTATGGCCCACGCGTAACCCACCGAAGCCCAACCCCGAAACAGGGGAAATTCTAGAACACAACAGCCCCAGCGAGGAACAATATTCCCACTTGAGCCGCAATACGCGATATTCGAAGGATAATACAGTGATCTTCTGTATGAATAGACATTGCAGCCCAGTGTTGGTGTTTGTTGTGACGCAACTGCGAACGCGTCGGGTCACATGATGCTGGCTCACGTGCGACATTGGCCTTTCTGCCAGCTCTTCGTTTGCTCTTCGTCCACTTTTTTTTGACAGTTTCAGTGACGTCTGGCTTCTTAAAGGCATGGGATTTCGACTATACGAGAACATCTGTACTCATTCAAAGAGAATAACGACATCACCTACAAGGGGACGACTTCTACAATTGCAATGAAGTGTGCCCGGTCTGCATATGCAGGACCCACGGTGGGTATTCCAGTTGCAAATGGTGTGCAAGTCCCCACTTCTGCTTCTGAATCCCGTTCGCCTGTTTCGATGGCTTCTGCCCGCGCAACAAGGTCCCTAGGGCCACTGCGACTTGTTGCCGGGCGGCAGCGAGCGTCACGTGGAGCTCATAGGTACATAGATAATTAATATGACGACCGAGAGGCGAATCAAATTACCCTTCTCATACTTCGCTACCCGTCGAGGCCACGCAGGGCCAGGTGAAGCCCACCCAACTCCTTCAAACATTGAATGGCCTGCAGAGCGACGGCTCTGTTCGGGCTCATAATATCCGCAATCTGTAGGGGGCAAGCGTTGGGTGGCGATCCCCACGTCCGGAGCATTGCGCATAGGGTAAAGCCGTGGAGGAGATACACCCCATTGACATGGAGGCGATCAAGTTGGGAAGATAGAGCTGCTCGAGGGGGTGTAAGGGATACGTCGCCGTCTGCATCCGGACGCACACGGGACTACTGGTTGAATGTTGGCGCTGCGGCGCTTGTTCCGTTTTAAAGTTTCCATTCATAAAGTCAACGTAGAGTAGCTTTTTAGAACAAGGTAATTAAGTACAAGGACGTTAGAAATATCATTTAGACAGGCAGTGAGTAGGTAGTTCCTTAGTTTTCTGGAATCCAATACCTCACCCACTCAACTCGGCGTGAACCTATTCGGATTCTTGACGACTCTCGCGGGGTCCTATCCCGCTTAACGACCGTCACCTCACACACTGCGAGCGCATCGAACAATTTGTCGGTAACCGTGAAGGGGTTTCCGCCCCGGAGGATAAGGGTACGCAACGCGGGGACGGCTTCGAGGAATTCAAGTATTCTTGGCGCTCGGAGGGAGTAGTCCTCAAGGATAAGTGCTGCTAAGGCACCATGGATGTGGGAAATGAACGGCATGGGGTCAAATTCGTTGCAATTAGGATACCGGGGGATGCCGGGGGATGTGGAGTGTTTCCAGGCGGGGCATGGTAGGGTAGTGACCTGGTCCCTCGTCCCCGTCATTCTCACGGACGGCGGATACCTTCCAGCTGCGAACGTGGGGCAGAGTGCTCGACGGCGCGAAACGGCCGGACCTGATATCCGTGATGTTTGGGTAAGCGTCTATAATGGCTCGGTGAGGTTCCCCGTCCAGCGCAGAGATGCGATTTGGTGGCGCGGGAGATTGATGGCCAACAAAGCGGGCAGAAAACCTTGCGGTACATGTGCTGTCCCGAGCCTGGTGAGCTGGACTTTAACTTAGGAAGATCATTTTTTACACACTCTCAAGGTTGGAGTGGAGTGCTGCCTTGAGCCGAGACTCGCCAGCTCCGCTTTGGCTCAGCTGAACCTGAGTTGAACTTCAATGTACTTGGCACGTGAAAATCAACTGCGTGGGAACCCCAAGTTGATCCGGTAGCACTTGCCACCTAACACCATCTATCTCCAATGTCCCTCGCGGCAGACCTCTCCTCCAAATGGCTGGCAGTCTCTGAACCCATCCCCCATGTTCTCCACATCGAGTTATCCAGGTATGTGTCCCTACAAACTCCCCAGAAGCCATCAACCACTCCCCGCAGAAAGCCAGTAAACGCGTTCTCGGTCGAGTGAGTACTTTACCTCTGTCTGTTGGAGAATCAAAACTGAGGCAAGGTGAGACTGTGGCGTGCGTACGGCGCTCTTTTCGACAGGATAGTCTCCGAGGGCCGCGACGTCCGCGCGACAGTTCTGTCGTCCGCTGGCCCCTCCCCAAGATTTTTACGGCGGACATAGATCGTAAGCTTCGGGTCGCTCGCAAATCAGGTTCCTTCAGCTGACTGAATCTCCGGCAGTCGTGGATGCAGCGAAGATGAACAAGGGTGGCCTCACCGAGGGCCTGGGCGCAGACGGCGCGCGAACGTCGCTCCCGATGCTCCGCAACGTCAAAGAGTCCCAAGGCGCAATTGCCCGAGCGCCGCCCCTTTCCTGTCATCGTCGCCGTCCACGGCCCTGTATTTGGCCTCGGCGCGGACATCATCTCCGCGTGCGACGTCCGCTACGCCGCCGAAGACGCGCAGTTTAGCATCATGACAAACCCAGAATATTCTCCTATTCATATAGGTCCCGTCTAATCGCGTGCAAATGTCGGAATTGCAGCAGACATCGGCACGCTCGCGCACCTCCCGAAGATCACGGGAAACCACTCGCTGATGCGTGAGCTCGCGTACACCGCGCGGCCGTTCCCCGCCGCCGACGCTGCGCGCCTTGGGCTTCTCTCACACGTCATCCCCGGCAGCCGTGACGAGGTCGTCAGCGCCGCCTTAGAGCTTGCCGGCACCATTGCGGCGAAGAGTCCCGTCGCCATTTCGGGCACGAAGCGCGTTTTGCTCCACGCGCGCGACCACAGGTGCGCCGCCCTCTTCCTCTTCTGAGGTATCTCTATTTCCCCCGCGCGCTCACTAGGCTCGCCCCGCAGCATCCCCGAAAATCTGAAATACACCGCCATATGGAACGCCGCCGCGCTACACACCGATGTACGTACTGTCTCTTCCCTTTCGCTTTCTCTTTCTCCCTGCATCTCTGCATCATTCTCCTCTTCTCACACCCATCCCTTCCACGGCTCCCTTCGCGCGTGTCCCCGCTTTTGACGTCATTGACCTGATGACGCAGGACATTACTGAGGCCCTGGCCGCGAGCAAGGCGCGCCGCACGCCGCACGCCGCGCTTCCAGCCGCTCCGCCGGCCCACGAAGCTGTTGCTTAGGCGCCCCGCGCGCCAAGTTGTAGGTTACGCACGGTTATGCATGGCCATTGACCCTTCTAAGCGGATGGAAAAACGGCCAATTTTCTCCCTCTAACGCCGGGCTACCCTTGATCAACAATCTCAGATGTGTTACCATCACGCATGACTCAGTTGCTTTTCAGGAGAGAAATGTCATCTCTTCAGTGCCAAAGCCTCACCTCTTCTACATACATGAATTGGGTGTTCAACCTATCAAGGGAGCAAGTCGTGGAGCTTCTGTACAGCTTCTCGACCGGAGCGGAATCCGACGGAGTTGGTTATATGATCCTACTGCATGACAACGGAAAATCGAGGCTGGTCGTACATCTAAACATAACTGAGTCGCCTCTGTTGCGCCGTGATCGCGTCGATCACATACTCAGGTGGCGTCAAGGTGGCGTAGAAGGCACGGATGAGCGCTGTTGTGCTAGCCGGCGCATCAAAATTCTCGGGAGAGACATTTCACTAGACGCTCATCGGATAAGACAAAAGAATAGTGCAGGGATGAGTTCTCAAAATATGTGAGGCGATTGCAACAAACCTCCGTTCTACCGCGCGATGAGCACGAGGGAGCATGCAACGCAGCGATGGTAGGCGCGATGGGACGACGGGCCTGGGATCGAAGAGGACGCAGGAACGGCTCTGGGCGCTAAACCGCACAGGCGTCTAAATAGTGTGAGAGGGCGGGCGTTTCCATCAAAACACCAGGGGCTGAAGATCGGATATAATTATAATAGCTGTTGAGCGGTTCGGTTAGTTTCGACCTGTCAGATGGTCGATAATGATCGCGAGCGATCCTCGAAGTGAGAAGGAGGACATGAGGTTGGACGGAGGAGACCGCGTCCATGCGTCGACAAAGAGATCGAATTCAGTGGGGACCAGGACACCAACTCCAACGGGAGGAAGTATGACTCGCAGGCTTTCGCCCTATTCTCACGGGGCTAACGTACCCTGCGGGAGATCGACGAGAAGCCGATCAATGTTCACGCGGGGTCCACAACGGCCTCTCTCGCTCGTTATTCGTCTCGCACATTGAAAGGATATCTCCTCGCCCGTTCAATATTTCGGGTGCCACTCGACATCCATGCAAATCCTGGACAAGGGCTACGGTCGACGCGAAGTCTAGCCAGAATACACATCACGGTTTCAAGAACATCAGTGTGTCGAAACTGCCGGTCGGCATGGGTTGAGCGCTTAAGGGACACACGACTATAAAAAATTGAGTGGCCCATTGATAATGAGTCATCACTGTACGAATCCCTCCCACAGCGACCATGTCCAGCTACAGCTCCGTCCGTCGGAGTGACCAAGAAGACACTCGCTCACTCATTCCCCGACAATTCAACAATTCGGAGCACTCTATGTTCCCAGAGAATAGCCGGAGAGGGATGGGATCTGAAATTGACTATTCCGGCATTGAAATGGGATCGATACCACACTTAGGCCCCGGGATCCCTGTGCATCGACGGCGCGGCCGGTATGCCTATAATTTCCTCGTACAGTCTTGTGACATTCTAATTCATAGGTTTGAACCCCTGTCATTCCTGAGGATGTTCGTAGGGTGGCCAGCGGTCGTCATCTGTGGTCAAGTCATAATACAAGTTTTCGCGTGGAGTTTCTTTGGGGTAGTCCAGTCCCGAGGATTCATTGCTCTGCCGTACTCGGCTGCGTCCTGGGCGAAGGACAACCCCCATCTTCTCACCTTGCTCTCCACACTCATCTCAACAGCGCTTGCGGCCTGGTCATCCTTGTAAGCTATCGCTCCCGACAAGAGGCAGTGACGCTCTCATCCTGTTTCTAGCCTCTTCTCATTTGGTGTTCGCCATTCAGTCGCGCTCTATCTCCGGAGGCCGATGTCGCTTTCTACATTCGTTTCCACAGTCAATATTTCTGGACGATCTCTAGTGCTTGACCCGAGGAAGTGGAAGTGGAGCGCTATGTCCATGGGCGTGATAGTCTTGACGGGTGTTCAAACATCAGGGTTAGTGCCTTACTTCTTACCCCTCCCCGCGGCTGACTCACAATCAGGTGGTCCACGTTCCTCACACCGGGTGGAATTGTGATTCAGACACCGGTTAGTGGCTCTGAGCTCGATCTCTCGAGTCCGGCCCTGCGCCAGATGTACAGCAGCAACCCTCAAATGTTCAGGGACTGCATTGATGATGGCAGTACGTGGTAAACATATCGCTTCTAGAACCTTCTTATATTCCTGTGACAGGCCTTCGTCCTGCGTTCATTGTGGGCGGGACGGAAAGTGGATACGCACTTTCCAAACACGTCATGGGATCCCCGGCCTCGTTTACCTTGATGGATCAAACCTTCAATGTCTCAACAGGTGTGGAAGCAGCCGTTTGTATGAGTACGCGCTGACTAGCTGAAAGCGGGAATCCTGCCTACCCCTCTGCGTGACGTTAACGCCAGCACATGGTTCCCGAATATGACTGTGATCCCGTCTACGGTTCAGGGGCTGAGTGCCCTCCCGGAAGGCCTCTCATCCAACTATACTATGAGGCAGCAAGGTATATTCCTTGATGACTTGGATAAGACGCCCAGCCAACACATGAAACAGGATTTTCAGCGGACGTATCTTGTGAATTCAGGAACCTGACCAATACGACCACTCCTTCGCTTTCTCACAGGACCGATACTGTGAAGGATTGGAACAACTTGAATTTCACTGGTAGCTCCGTGGGTGTCGTACGGTATTCGGAGATCAGTTCAACCTGTCCGGTTGCTCCAGGTTTGGCGTGTATGTTGTTACCCTAGTCCTCGAGTTTCGCTGATAACCTTCGCCCAGCCGACTTCACCTGGGCGTACACAACGAAGCCGAACTATGTGTTGGCTCTTGCGTGCGGGACTGCAGGCAACTACAGTGCGTTCTTCTCCTGTCGTGGATCGCTGCCATCAACCGCGGTTTTAGCTTTGATTTTCGTATGGTCGGGCATCTATTGGATGCCACCGACCGTCTGTAACGTCTCTCCGAAGATCACAAAGGTGGACGTCGACTACTCCAATTTGCAGACCAGTTCGGGGACAATTGACACCACCGTCGTTGAGGGGGGAGTCTGGGACCCCGATGGCCCCGCTGGTCTCGCTGCTGTCATCGCCATGACAAACACGGTGTTCATTGCTCAGGCAGCGACCAACAACATCATGGGGGATGAGATAAAGACCTTGGTAACGGATGTGAACGATGATAATGACACTAAAACCGAACTCGAGATGACGGTCAGTGAACTCAGTCTACCAACTGCTCTGTCCTCATTTTCACCAGGAAGCGTACGTTCAGGGAGTCGCTGAATACAGCGGATCTGTGGGCCGATTCCTTTACCTAACATTTCATGGTTCCTCATAACATGATGCTAAACCAGGTCCTGCGGGCCTGTCTTTCAGGCAAGAATGCGACGTTCGCCGAAGGGGTGCCTCCCAACATGACTATCCCAACGAGTGGAACAATATTCACTCAGACCATGGGTTGGACACGCCACGAGCTCAGCTCAGTATGGGTTCTGATCCCTGGCGCACTTGTCGCCCTCGCCACAATTATTGTGGTCGTCGTCGCCGTGGCGCAGCATGCTGGCGATCCGCCAACGGACTCGTTCAACCCCGCAGACCCAATGCACCTGGTCGCCGTGGCAGCCGCCGGGGGGTTGACCCATGCGTTCACAGGGACGAGCGAGAAGGACATCGAGGCTGCAGAGGATATGAACGTCGTCCTTCGGTCTTTTCCCGGCCGCGGCCCGGCGCTAGTTCGGGCACTCGACACCAGTGCATGATTCATTTCTTCCTTATGGGGCTTTAGAAAACTTCAAAATTGTCCGAACCAGCAACTGAGACGTTAAACCAAATTAATCGATTTCATTATGGCAGTTGTTGAGTGCGCTCAGAGACACTCGCGTCGCGCATGGTTCAAGCAACAGGGAACTAGCATGCGGGAATGCGCGAGAACAACTCAGTGGCTTACCATAAGCAGCTCACGGGGTGGGAGCTGGACGCAGCAGTCACTCCCAACCAGGGAGATATCGCTTCAGTACTTTAGAAGGACTCATAGAGTCGTAATAAAACTAATTCAAAACTAATTGCACTTCCGACATTCCGACCCTTGTTTAAAAATAATTTCCCGGTACTGAGAAGGTGCAGGATATCTCCCATTGAGCACTACAGGTAAACTTTACGGCGTAGTGAACATCCAAATCCACCGATTCCATTTATGGCATTCAACCGACCATGTACCTAATGGATCTGTAGGACGTCCGCATGCGTCGTTTCTAATGTGCGGACCTGCTCGAGAATATGGTCCCGCAGCGCCGATATATCGGCATCAGCCCCAATTTCCGAGGCTATGGTCCTAAGCCCCTGCGATACGGCAGCACCACCGGATCGCAGCGGAATCCACCGTCCACACGAGTCTGTAAACGGATCCCATATGCGCATGTAGTGGAGCTCGAGGCGCCCAGTACTCGCCCTCGCTTGGCCGATACGAAACTGGAAGCGGCGGAGGAGGTCGTCTGGAGGGCTCGACACAGGATGGACTGTGATCTGCACAGACGGGCCTTGCGTGTAATCGAATATGGTGTAGATGTCCGTCGATGGATGGGAATGCATAAAGCCAATTTGCTGCAACCACACTTCATGTTTCTGCTGTTCGTAATCGTGATGGAGGAGCACACACAGAAAAGAAAGTTCTCGTCGGCCGAGATCCTCTGGATGAGCTTTTGGAGTTGTGAGCAGGAGACCCGCGATGTGGGGTAGGACAGGACTCACTGAGACGATCATTTGCGAGTTGTCCACAGATGTCACGATGCTCTCCTTCCCGCCAGTCCGTACGCTGGCATTGTTCTGAACAGTAGCATTGATGACGGCATCCGGAACAGACGCTGAAGGCTGTTCTTCGACGGATTACACCGCACGGTGTACGAGGGTGAGCCCACATAGAAAAGTAAGCGCTCGTAACTCGCCTTCATGTTGTCACACGCTCGCAATGAAGGATAATTCCCTGAATCGAATGATTTGAATACCGCAAGGCGCGCGCTCGCGAGGGCGGTGAATGGCCGCCATGCCTCGAGTATCAGAGAATTGCCCATTTTTGGCAGTACCACATCTTGTAGGACATTGGGTACGCGGCGGAGGACCGAATGATAAACCAAGGAATACGAAATGGCTCCCCGGAGCAACGCCGATAAATCGGGGGCAGCGAGGCCTCCCAGGAACTCAGCGCACGTCATGGTTGCACGGAGGAGGCCGGACTTGAGAGCGGAAGCCATCCCTATGCGACGCGGGGCATCGGCCATTGCCCAACAGAGGGGACGGAGGCACATGCCGATTAATTCCGTAGCACGAGGGTTCCTGAGACCACGGAGAACATATGCCCCGTCCACCAGAGTGTCGACCATTCCAGCGGCAAAAAACGCTTCTGGAGATACCAATGCAGTCACTCCATCGAGGAACGTCAGAACGGGGAATAAATAAATCAATTGAGGAGCGGTCATGGAATGTCCCGGCCGGCACGCAATAAGTCGAATGTGCTTCATAGCGACGGCGACCAGATCGAGTTGGGTTCCACCGAGCGCTTCAATAAGCTCGTCTACGTGTGTGGCGGCGGCTGGATCACTGAGGAACTGGCCCAGCACAAATGCGGCGAAGTCAAAATCGGCGACGAACAAATTTCGCTCGACGCAGTCCGTCCATACGCCGGCGACCATAGTCCAAATTCCGCGAGTGGATGCAACCAGCTCGCCAGTTTCGGGATGCGACCTGAAGGTCCGTATAGTGGACAGGAACTGGACGCGGCTCGCATGTTTCGCGTCCTGTCCGCTCTCGGACTCCGCAAGACATTGAGGGTGGGTGTCGAGGAAAGTTATCCACGCCCAAGCAGGTGGCCAGAGGATTGGGTACAGGTTCTCCGGCAGGGGGGGGAAGTATTGGTGCGCCTCGATGGATATGTATGCCCTCATGCAAGTCGATATGAGCACGTCCCAATCCGGGTCCAGGACTCGTGGCCATTGCACAGCCTTCCAATTCTCGCTTTCGTAATTACAACCTTCCTCCTTACAAAGCTTTCACTGTGCAACCCATAGGCAGTTTACATTATGTGGCCCGAAACCCCTTCAATTAATGCAAGCACAAATATCTGGACGAAATTTCGGGTGGGAGGATCTGAGCTTGGCTCCGGATCCGCTCGGCAACACTTACAGTGTTTCCTGAAAATAATAGGGGAAGTCAAAGCGGTCAGAGCGCATCGATTTTGGCGTGATTCTGATGTGGATTCTTGACCGATTCGCCAAGCAGAATCCATCAAGAATCGGGGTCAGGTTTGACCCCCCCGATTCTGAGCTCGCTTCTGAGCACGATTCTGAGCACGATTCCCAGGTGTAGTCCTTAGCATACTAGAGTATACAATTGCAAATTGTATAGCCACTAAAGCACCCTACGAATTCAAGGTGCTCTTCAGTGGCGGTGTTACCGTAAGGCACATCAAATCGTTTTCATGCCCCGACTATCGTCCCGCCAGCGTCGCGCTCGCGACGTACTCCAGACCTTCCTCGAGCACCATTCCACACGCATCAAGAATGTTTTTCGCCGGAAGAAGAAAACCAAGCGCAACTTGGCGCGTGCGGGCTTCACCTCACACGAGAGCGAGCAACTGACGGCCTTGGAATTGGTGGCACCCGCCCTCGACACTGTGTCTATTGACATGATCGTCGACTCTGACTCGGAGTCTGGGGATTCCTCCCCTAGTTCTTCAGTCAACTCGGACATCTCGAGCACCACGGAAAGTAGCGAGGACTGGTCAGATATTCTAGGCTCGGACTGGCGACTTGGAGGATCCTCCTCCAGTTCTTCAGCTTCATCGGCAGACACTCTCTTCGACTCGGAAAGTATGCCAGACCTGCACACGGCAGGATATCCTGATTCGGACGAAGAAGATGACTCCTCGGAGACAGATACCAGTTCCGAGTCTACCTCCCTGTCTGGAGAGGATGCAGATGACGAAGAGGGCTCGGAGCGGGATTACATGGAGATATCGGATGCTGGGCAAGACTTTCTTGGCCGGCGCACCAACCATCCACTCAGATGGGTGCGGCACAATCTGGAGGAAATGTACAGTCACCGTTACGAGATGCCTCGCGACACCTTCCCTCGTGGCCCCGCCTACCTCCGTCATGTCCTCGGACCGATGAAACCCGGCCAGATCTTTTCCGCCAGGAAGTTCGCATGTCGCCTTTCACGTTTGACTGACTCGTCCGCAAGATTGCCAACGACCCCGTCTTCGCAAATTATTCCTCCAACGGCCAGATGCCAATTGAGGATCAGCTCGCTATCGCCTTGTTTCGTTTCGGGCACTCGGGCAATGCTGCTGGCCTTCAGGAGGTTGCGAATTGGGCCGGTGTCGCAAAAGGCACGATCACCCTAGTGACACGGCGTGTGATGACAGCCATCCTACGCCCCAACTTCATGGGCACGGTTGTTTGTATGCCGACTGCCTCGGAGAAGGAGCAGGCGAAGGCCTGGGTTGAAGCACACTCCTGCAAAGCATGGCGGGATGGATGGTGTATGGTCGACGGTACATTAGTTGTTTTATTTGACAGGCCATTTTGGTTCGGAGAGAGCTATTTCGACCGCAAATGCAATTACTCTCTCAATATTCAAGTGCGTGCCTACCAAATCTTGACCGCCATGGCTGATATCACCCAGGTTGTCTCTCTTCCCAACCTACGAATAATCGACTTCGGCTATGGCTTTACTGGCAGCACCCATGACTCGACCGCATGGGAGGGGACACTTCTCGCGCAAGAGCATGAAGCACTGCTCGAGCCCGGAGAATTCATCTGGGCGGACTCGGCATATACTGTATGAGAATATAGTAGCCACGTACATATATACTCAAATGTTATTCAGGTAGAACCATGGGCTGTTGCGCCGTACGAGAAGCCATTTAGCCTTCTCCTGGGAAACGAGGAGTTTAATAACCATGTTTCCATGGTCCGTATTCGATCGGAACACGCGATTGGATTCTTGAAAGGCCGTTTCCACTCACTGAAAGGTTTACGCGTCAACATCAAGGATGAAAAGACCCACAAATTTGCGACTTATTGGGTTGCCGCCTGCATAGGTGTGCACTCGTTTGCCATGCAGAGGGAAGCCGAGGAGCGTGGGCAGGACAGCGACGATGATGCGGTTATGGCTGATCCGTTTATTCAAGAAGGGCTGTCATCTTCTGACTCCGAGGACAATGCCGGCCCAGCAGCACCAGTCATAGCCCACCCGGGCAAAGCCAAACGGGAAGATCTGAAACACCGTCTATTCAAAGCAAAGGAAAGGTGTAGGCGATATCGAGCACGAAGGCTCCTACAAGAGGAGCTGGGTATGGGTAACGACAGTGGGGGATAATAACCAAGAGAGTAAGGACTGTGGGGCAGTCAATGAATAGAGTAACGACTGTGGGGGATAGTAGCAAGTAGAGTACGAGCAAAACTTTATGCGGCTGAAAACGTACGAACAAGTAATGACAGCACTACCAGTAAGCGGCGGGAAGCGAGGGCCATGTCCGAGTGTGTCCGAGCTTGGATTAGCACTCACTGAGTCCCGAGGCTATTCGCGAATTCAGTGAAGAACTGTTCCTCGGCCGTTGTGAGGCTGAAGTTCGCGGTGCCAGATGTCAAGGGGCCAGGGGTCACATTCCCAGGGAAGGCCTCGAACTCGGGGTATTCGTTGGGCTCTGAAGGATAGCGCGACCCAGACGAGGTGGATGTGGTATCGAAGACGCTGCGCGAGGCGGAGGAGGTGGTCATGTCGAAGAAGGTGCGTGAGACAGATGATCCGCCGGCAGCTGTCGCGGCCATCCGAAGCTCATGGGTGTTACGCATCTTGAGCTCCTTGAGCCTCAGCTTCATCATGGTCTGCTCTTGTTTTGCTCGTTTCTCCTCTCGCCGCCTATCCTCCCGCATCTCTACCAGCCGACCCTTGACCTCGGTGGCCTCCATGGCCTGGCACATCCGAAGCTTGGCCAGCTCACATCACCAAATCTAGGAAAAAGTTGTCTGTGAATATAAGCGATTACGATCTCCGCAATCCTCATAATCCCCACAATTATTGTGAGCCCGCCGTTATGCGGACGTCTGCACGTGTGATGTTCACGATCCTCACAATTATTCTGAGGATCGTAATGCTATATAAGGCCTTTTATGCCCTTACGACGAGCACCTGATATTCTACCGGTATTGGGCCCCAGTATCCATTGTCCCAGGATTCATATTCCAACGGCGCGCACGTATAAAGCATCAAGAAGTGTTATATTCACGACTCTACGAACATACATACATGCAATAAAGGTCAGTACCCACAGAGGGAGGGCTATCACGAACGCGAGGAGGGTGGTGGGGGAGAGGTGGGAGAGGGGGATTCACTGGATAACGAGCACAGAGCATGATTTGGAGACGAAAGGCCGACCACGGAGTACTTGACAACCGGACAGCTTGAATGATGTAAAGATTTGACGGTATCGCTTGAGCTTGAGACTTGTAGACTTTCTTGCCGTTTCTTGCCCGGGTCTTGCTGAGGATTGTTCAAGGATTGCAAAGGATACTCGAGGAAGCGCCCGGGAAAGTAGATAGGAGCCGCTTGACGTGGAACAGAAGCACGCAACACGAAGGAAATTTGAAGGCCCCCAGGCGGTGACGGGATCTTGGGCTTTCGTGCTTTGACTCTTCACGCGAACCAATGGGGCCAGGGATACAACAGAGGGGGACCAGGAGCTTGAAGAGGGAAACACGACGTGGTGGGGGAAAGGAAGAGTGAATAAGCGACGTCGCAGCGAAGGTCAACCCTCTAGCCATCAATCACGCGATCCAGGGCGCACGGACCATCGGAGTTGGAACGTTAATGCCGGCGGCGATGATGGCCGTGATCTCTCCGGACATGTCCAATTCCAGTCCGCACGGTTCGGTGCAAGCTCGAGTGCAGGAATCCAACAGGCTGCAGTACAGGCAAGCGAATTTAACAACGTACCGTTGACTTCACCAAATAATATAAGACTGCAACCAGAGCGAGTGAATTATCCAATAGCGAGTGTCTTCAATCGTTCGCGATGGTGGCAGGTATGTAGTACTTACACCAAGAACAACTTGTCTTGAGTACTCTCGTTGTAAGTGAGACTTACACGAGTGAACTTGAAGATACACTTGCCAAGTTTTTAATCAAATTCATAATAGTTCATTAACGGCCAGAACATAATACAAGGCCTTACACTCCGCTTCAAGAATTGTATGCCAGTTGTTTACCGCTCACAAGGATTATGCGGTGATTGTGAGGGATTGTGAGCGGTTGTGATTGAGCATCATTATTGCCGAGAAATCACGATCCCCACCTGGCCTTACCATATTTTGACGGATTTGGTGATGCAATCTCTTGCTGCCATGTCATCTCCTCGCTCTTCGCGATCTCACTGAACTCGGCAAGCTTGGTCTTCTTGGATGGTTTGGGTGCGGCAGTGGGTGCAAGAGCAGCGGGCTTCGACGTGCTGGGCTTAGCAGGCCTCTTGCGGTGTGCTTCGTTCCCCTTTACCTTGAGTCCACCACCTGACTCGACTTCATCAGGGACAAGGACCTCTGTCTCCGAGAGCACCGGCGACGAAGGCTCGTAGTCGTCACCGCTCACAGCAGCCTCCCCCTCCTCCTCATTGATCTCGGAGAATGTGCGCTTGTGCATGCGGCGCTCAGCAGGCTCGGGGGTCTGCTCCCAGTCGATGGGAGTGCGGGGTGTGTTGTCATCCTCGAGCTCTTCCTTGGCAGCAGGCTCGTCATAATCTGAAGGTGCGGGACCTTGTATGATCACGTCTGCCTTGAACCCCGTGCTGCTGTGGCCCACTCCAGTCGGAACGAGGTTGGGGCGCTGCGCAATGAGGCCGCGCATGTCAAAGTACCACGGGCAGCTGTCCAAGATCTCCGCTAGCGGCACAATCAGCATGAGGGCATGCACCAGAGGGTCAGATGCAGGCACGTACCCCACTTCGTTGTGAATGAGTTCTCGACACTCATATCGATCTCCGAGGCATTCTTGATTCCTGCACCCGTTTCGCCCATCTCGTTGTCAAATGCCCGTGTGATTTTGGCCATCCTATGGATGTGGGTCAGCAAGAGGCTCGGAAGACAGAAGGTGAGGCTTCCTTATGCGCTCAGCCGGTTCTTTATCTTGTTCGCATAGTGCCGCTTATCCTTTGCAGTCACGCATGCGGCCAAAGCAGCTTGGAACTTCTTCGTATCGCCTAAGAGCTGCACGAACAAGTCCCACTGCGCGTTGATCTTGGGCTTTCCACCACCCTGGGTGGTTGATGCATTTGGGCCGCATGGGGGGAATAGCGAGCGTTTGATGACCTTGTCTTCCGTGATGAGCACCATGAGTCTGACACTGAGTTGCCTTGCTATCTTCACTACTTGCGTAGTCTTTGTTTCTTTTTAGACTTCGCGGCCGCTTTGACTTTCTCTGTCAGCTTCCTCTTGCGGCCAGGGGGTTTGAGCGGGTCTTTTTTTGGGCGACCCATGTTTTGTCAAAAGAGGATGCAGGGTAGTTTAGTAGGTCGACGACAGTAGCAGAGAATAAAATTTGAATTATGTAATTCACAAGTGTGACTAAGGGGAGGGTTTAGGGCGGGGCCCGAGCTTTAGGGCGGATCAGATTCTCGAGGCGATTCTGAGGCGATTCTCATGCAGTTGCTCCTCCAGAGGAGGAACAGCGATTCTGAGCGATTCTGCATCAAACGTGATTCTCAACCGATTCTCGACATCAGAATTGACATCAGAATCACGCCAGAATCGACGCGCTCTGACCGCTTTGACTTCCCCTAATGGCAAACATCATTTTTTGTTGGCGTGATTCCCAAAAAAGAAATTGGCCTCTACTTCTTTGGTATGCCTCCATTCCCGCCCCCACTGAGTTACCCTTCGTACATGTGAGACTATAGACGCCTCTAGTGCTGACAAGCTACCTGCTTGGTATTCTGGATAAAGCTTTGTTAGGGTACAAAGGCTACATTGAGCTACTTTCTGATCTAATGAGCGAAGATCGAGTCCTCATTAGAAAATATAAGACCCTTATACCGAGGAGCACGGCCCAATAGCATGAGTATCGAGCATGGGGAACCAGAGGCATGCCCACGTCGAAGATAGCAAGACATACATGGAGAACGCGCCCACCTGAACGGCGAGCACAGGCATGCACCGTGCGCCGTGCACACGGGAACGCCCACGAATCCGCAGACAGTTCGCAGTGTCAGTGGTTCCAGAAACAACGCCTTGATGTCCGCATTGCGCCAGCAGCAGTTGAGGCGGTCGCATTGTGCCAGCGGCAGTTGAGGTGGTCGCACTGCCGAAGCGCCGGTGCAAGAAGCGCGGAACATGTGCAGCGTCTCAAAAAGCACGGAGAGGGTGCTGCATCTCAGGGAACGCAGCCAACATGTCGGTGTAGACACTTGCGTGCGGTTGACAGAATACACACAGATCGCGGCCAATATGAATGCGGGGTGTTTCATTGAGGAATGGCAGAGGAAGCACAACAGTTTGGGAGGTCAGACTCCTAGTTGTGAGCTGCCAGGTGCAACAGATATAAAATCCCTGGACGCACAAGGGACATTGATGCAGCATGTCCTATGCCTATCAACTTGCTCCCGAGTACAACGACGTCAGGTGGCGGTACACAAAAGTTAGTGGGAGGCGGTCAGGCCGCATCATCTCGAGTCTTCAGAGCGGCCGGTCAACTAGACGGCGAGGTTTCATGGGGGAGTTGTGAGTAAACAGAGGCAGAGTAATACAATGTGTCACGCACTACGAGACCAAGTGGCGTGCCGGCCTACCAGCGAAAGCCCAGTTCCTACAAGTACATGAGGACAAACACAGCACGTTCATGCCGCCCTGGTGCGCAGCACGCTGTAAACGTGCAGAATCCGGGCAGTGAACCCGGGGCTTGTTCTGCCCTCCGTCAGTCACACAGGAAGTCTAAACGTTGTACGCGGGCAATGGAACCATGGGTTTGGTGTATAGATGTGCCCACGAGGCCTGTGCGGATGGTCATTGTGCGAGAAAGTAGGCCTGTGTGATTTTTCTACTGGAGGACTTGGAAGGATTCACATTGGAAATACGCACTTCAGAAAGCTTGATTGCCATCTCAAATCATCTCTACTGTACCTTCCGAAGGTTTTAGTACATGTGTTTGGACCCGGACGGCCAGAAGACATGAGAAAAGAGCAAGTGGCGAGAGGCAGAGGCCAATTTCCATTTTGGGAATCGCGCCAAAAAAAAAATGATGTTTGCCATTATTTTCAGGAAACACTGTAAACCGGTAATCCTTAGCATTCCATCAAAAGTTGACACCGGCGAAAGAAAATCTTGCAGTGTAAAGGTTTCGGAAAGAGCTGTAATCAAGGAGTATGATCTGTGAGAGAAAATAGATAGCGCTTCGAGCGAGGAGCAGACGGGCAGGGGTAAAGTGCCGCTTTGCCTTTGTAAGTGCCGCAGACTGCCGCTGCAAAATTTCAAATTGCTGCTGCATGTGGCAATACTGCCGCTGTCCATCACACTGCCTGCGGCAGAGTCATGCAAGTATTGCCGCACGCATTGCCGCAAGCTGCGGCAATGCCTTGGAATCGGTTGTGATTGGCACAGGTAGGCCTTCTGCCGCCGGCTAATGTATAATAGCACTATGCACAAGATAATTTCCGAGCCGGTTATTATGTTCAAGTTGCTGCTAAGTAATTGCCCAAACTGAGCCGCTGTTCAACTTCAGTTGTCGGGCTTCGTTCGTTTCTCCGGCTTCTCTCCCTCAACTTTTGCAGCCCCCTTCCGCATTTTGGTTCTTGGAAGGACTTTCCTGGGCGCCGACCAGAGCCTGGTGCAATGATGAATCAGCGAGCTCTAATCGCCAGAGGGCAGTGATGTCTCCAGACCACTAACTTAGAGGTCGGTCTGATATATCATCTATATCATCGCAGCGCCTAAAATAAATAATGACCGCGCTAGGATTCGAACGCAAAACCTCCGGCATTACAAACCACAAAGGAAATGTAACACATTAACCAACTGAGCCAACTTGAACAAAGCAGCATTGGATACCCTGCTGATAAGACTAGCCCCAGATACGCCTGGGGCAGGGTGCCGTGCGACGTTGATTGTCCGATAGGTAGGCGGCTGCCGGTGGTCTTCATCGTATTGGCATTGAGTACCATCATGTGCCGCACCAACGTGCCGAATCTTGAACTTGTCAAGGGTGTGGCTGCAAACCTGGCATTCGGAAGAGAATAGCAGAAAAGCCCTGGGACTGGACTCCTACTCGTGGATCTAGAGGAACATCAATCAAGGTATGGCGGAGAGTCTGACCAATGAACTGAAGAAAAACGAAAGTTGAACCAAATCAGTGGGGCCCTGTTATGGTTGCCCGCTTTGTTACCTGCAATAATGCCTAAATTTAATCCTAGGTATTAATAGTGGCCGAGGTGAGCCTCAGGGAATATGTGTGCAGTCAGAAGCAATTTCAGGGTAACTCGTGTAAATTTGTGAATGAGAGTGTTTCATTCACCCAGCATATATACAATGTCAATAAGAGTCATTTGGCTGTATAATCCCAAAAATATGCTCGGACCTGTTGAGGAGCCGTAGCGAACATTGCCGCTGCACGAAGTGCCGCAAAACTCGTTGGACGGAGGTTTGGGGCGGAATTTGCGATATTCGAGGTCTCTAAGTGCATGTGGTTAGGATGTGATAGGTGGGATGAGCGTAGCGTACGCAGAGCCAAAGATATTGAAGAGAGATTTTTGGAACCGTTGAAAGATCGCCGCTGCACGCCAAAACATTGCCGCTGCACAGTGGCTGTGCTACCGCAGATCGACCGTTTTGTTCACCGCGAGCGAGGGAACATGTTGAATCAAATTTTGACATTCGTTTCCATTCAGGATTGTGTGTTTGGATCCCCTGCGCAATTAATCTCAGAACTCATTTGAACGATGTTGGTGCTAACCAGCGCCGCCGACGCGCTTTTGACGGCGCCCATGAGGTTAAAATATCTCCAGAATGTTCATAAAGTCCTCAAACAAGCTGGGGTTGATCTATACTATAAAGCATCCGGGAGAGACTGGACCAAGAGTTGCTCTGGCGCCGACGAAGAACTTCCGCGGTGTTGCGCCGAGATCTACCTTTTTGATGAGATCGGTGCGGAGGGAAGAAGATATGTGGGACGGAAATAGGTTTCCCCAATTTTGAGGATTGCATTCCCGAGACCTGTGGAAGGTATACGGCGCAACGGCGAAGGAGGTAGGGGTTGACAGGCCCGATGCCCGCCGCAATGGCAGGGCCCAGGTGATCAACGATCACTTTCATGGTGTGCCGACGGCAAGGCTCTGAGAGCATTTGGAAAGAATCGAGTGCTCACCGTCGCATCCAGCGAGCATTGCTTACTCCCACTTAACTGCTGACTTGATATCCGTCTGCCGCTGCATGAATGAAAAACTGCCGCAGCAATGTCACATTGCCGCGGTGTCACGCCAAGATTGCCGCGGACGCCTTTGAGACTGCCGCAGACAATTAGCACGACTGCCGCAGCATGCATGGAGATTGCCGCAGCATGCACGAAAATTGCCGCTGCAATTCTTGAAAACTGCCGCTGCAAACATTTTGATAAAGCACAAAAAAAAAAAAAGGGGAACTGAAAGGAATTCGCAAGGCAAAACAAGGAAGGGCTTCAGGTCAGAGTCCAATTGCAGTCTGGGGAGTAATATTAATGCGAGTGCTTGGAAAATGAGCTCAGAAACCGTCCGAGCGGTGTGTAGATCTAGAGGGTTCGGGAAGGAAGAAGGTTTTGGAAAGTTCAAAGGGCACAACCGCCATCAGCTGATTTGTTTCGGCATTTCTGCCGTCGACTCCATTGGCTCTCATGCTTCAACACTGCCCTCCTCCCGCTCACAGTCATCGATTCGGCGCAAGCACGCTGGCGCAACTCCTTGGGACTCTTACGTCCAACGCATTGCACAGAAGGCGACCCTGTCGGGTATCAAACGGCGAACTGCAGCCGACGAATCCAAGACGAATCAGTTTGAAATCGTACGCGACAGAGGTACTTCAGGGTACTTCGAGGCAGTAGACCGATGATTTCCCAAAGATCACTGAGTTTGATGGTTCGGTCATTTATTCTCAAAGCCTTCCACTTCGCGCGTCCCTTAGATTTTTTGCACAGTTATAGTATACTAGTATAGGTAGGTACCCCAAAAAACTCCGGGGGAAAAACAAAAGAATTGAAGGAGAACGATCGGATTTCTAGACCCATTGTGCATTTCCAGACCCATTGGGCTTAATAGTAGGTAGGTACAGAGAAATTTAAACTCCTAATTGATGCTGTGAATTTTTACGATACTTATCCCCTTAGGATCGCTCCAGGTGCAGCGCGTTGATTCCTTCCTTTTCTTGGACATTACGAGCCGAGTAAGAACAGGGGGATAGGATTGAATGTGGGGAAATGGGCGTGACAGCCCCAAAAAAATTAGCCGGTCGCCACCGAGCACCCCATCAGCTCCGTTTTGTTACCGGTCCGCTTCCATCAACCAGATGGCTCGTTTTTGGCGGGGCCGCTCCGTCGGAGCCGTGCACCCGATCAGGCCCTTAATAAATGCACATGGGACGTAGGCTTTACCCTCAAAAGTACCTCTTCGGAGTGACGTGCACTGATACGCATCTTCGTCCTTACCCTGCCTTCCGAACTCCCTCCGCATGACTGGGTGGAGAGCAAAAAATCAAGTCAAAGTCAAGTCAAGATGTCTTTCAAATTCCACATATGGAGGACTGCGTAATATTTCGCAGATTGCACACGTTGTCCTTGGTCCTACGGCTTGTACTTGTGGTCCTCGTGGTCTTTGACACCCTCCATCGTCCCTGGAGATTCGCTATCACCGGTGGAGTATATTGCCGACTCCACTTTGAGTTCGATGCGTGTGACCGTGGCCACTGAAGGCTCGGTACGCGCTCAGAAAAGCTGCAGATATTTGCCTAAATTACCGACGGCGTTCTCACCAAAAGCGACGACGCGACCCTGCGACAGGCGCCGAGATGGCGTTGCAAGTTGCTGAAGTGGCCCACGGTCCGGTTACGTAGTACGTACAAAACAAACCCGGACACCAATCGATCGTCAACGTAACAGGAGACAGAAAGGGGAATAGCGACGAACGGTCCGTAATGACGGATCATTTCTCACTTAAATTTTTCGCGACTTCCAGGCCTGCATTTCCCTTTCACTCATTCACTCTCGCCAATCCCACCATGGGCACCACGTATGATCTAAGCTTGGGGTGACTTTTTTCAGACATTCAGCAATTGTCCAAGGCCTCATTTGTTTAACAGCTGCCTCCTCGTCTCCTCATGGGCTAACATGGTGTAAGGTGTCGTCTCTGCCACAACGTCTATCTTCTATTAAATCTCCTTTGCACCTAGGCTCTTCACACTGGAGTATGTATCTCTCATGATCATCTGAATACCTCGAGACTAAGAATCATCCACAGAATAAAAGAGTGCGTCATCTCTCCTTTCAATTTGACGAGTTCTGCTGATCACAGATGGCAGGATTTTCAAATACTTCAGTCGATACAAGCGCGGTAAGTCTCGACGATTGGTCTGTGGTTTATTTACCATTCACTCATAAGCTCGCTAAGACTCGGTATTCAACAAAATCATGGTCCTTACTGCGCTCTCGGGAGATATACTCACAGTCTTTGCCTGTCTTTCTTCCACCTACTTGTACACGGTATCCGTGAGTGATCATGCGACGCTATCGACTTCACAGTAACGTCTAACCGTCTTTTTCCATGGAAAGCATTGGGGCGAGCTGGTATGTGGTTTCTTCCCGCCATAACTCTAAGTTGAAGATCGGTGGCAGGATTACGTCGCTTCTCAGTGAGACGTTATTTTGCGAATGCCTATTGTTGCTCACCCGGATTTCAGACCGTGGGGTATTGCAGGCTACGTCATTGGAACTGGAATCACCGGAGCCGCGGTCCAGATCTTCCTGGCCCGTATGGTGTTCAACCTGTCCGTGGACGGTTACCTATGCTATTTCTTGCCCGGCTGACCCTGGTCTCTAGGACAAAGCAATGGATCTGGCTGCCCATCCTCGCCTTGTTCATCATGGTCGGTCTCACTGGCGCCGGAGCAACCGCAGCGACGCTGATTGTCTCGCGCGCGATATCATCGAGGGGGGGACTTGTCAAGTCCGTGTACTAGCTTGCGTTTCTTTCAACTGGGTTAAAAATTTGCAGATGGGTGACGGTGTGGCTCAGCGGCTGCGTTGCCGCCGACACGTTCATCACGATCATCCTCGTCGCGAAGTTCCAGGCCCTTAAGACCGCTTTAGTGGGGACTAGCGAGTGAGTGAAACATCATTCTCGGAAGCTTTTCAAATATTTATTGCGCCTGGTGTTTAGCCTCTTGCGCCGCTTATCTCTCGCTGCAATACGGAACGGATCTATAACAACAACGGTAACGTATGTGCTTGAATTATCATCGGGAATCGTAGAGAAACTGAAGTTTAACAGTATCGTGACCATCGTACTGTTCAAGCTTCAACCGGAGACGAACTGTGAGTTGAATGGCTTGTTTTCTCGTGACCCACACCTAATTTAAACTATAGCGGCTTTGATGCTCGAGGTAAACTCTCCTCGCCTCTCCAACACGTCTGCTAACGTGTCTTTGCTCAGATCACCATCGGACGTGTCTATACCTTGTACGTCTCTTCAGTCCATCATGTTCATCTCAAACCTCATCGGCACAGGTGCATGCTTTCAAATCTCAACAACCGCGCATGGATAATCAACAAATCCAGCGGCGTAGTTGACGTTACCTCTGTTGCGTTCCGCCGAAATCTCACCACTGCCACGGAGTCCAATAAGACCGCCGTCCGAATCCAGACAGATATCGGGTATTCGACAGAAGATGGAAATGGGCAGGGGCTTCGTATGGACCCGCTGGTGTACGGGAAGCGGACGCCCGACGACGTGGAGCACGGGAACGCCGGGTATGTGGTCAGCGACAAGAAAGGTGGTAATTATGGGGAATTTTGAAGGATGAGTGGTTTTTGTCTCATTTTATCCTTACTGTTGTGTTCTGAGAGTATGAGAACATGTGGGAAGTGGGAATACCGGCGATCGATCCCGGATCCAGCTACCGGGATCAGATGCGACATAATCCGGCAGCATCGGCAGACAGCCCCCCTTTTTTTTTTGAGCGTTTGGGGTAATGAAACTTAGTCTGCAGAAGCATTCCAAGCTCTGCTTGTGGTGCTGGTTGTTCACCAGTCGTTGCCAGGGAAGATGTCCGGGAGGAAATGCCGTTACGCACAATTATCATCAGTGTGGGACTCCGGCCATGAAAAATTTATCCTATCCCGTTTCGATCATGTATGGGCCGCATACCCACTAAAACCCCCTTGTGTGTCCAGTCATCTGGCAATGAGGCTTCGTCCATAAGTATACCGCTCCAGGTGTTTAGCACCAATTGTTTGTTCAATGCGAGCGGTCCAAATTTTTATCTGATTTGTGAGGAGACGGTCACGCTGCAAAGCACGATTTACCGCTCCCAACCATTGGTTGTGGATCTCTTTTTCACTCAGTGTCCTTCCCGGGCATGTGATTACTCGGGCTGTACGGAGGTTCCAAATTTAATGCCATGCAACGGATACCAGTATAGCAAATAACCTCCCTTTGGCCGGGAGAATAACACCCTTATCAGACTTGAATCTTACAAGGTTGCACCCAAGAATCAATCCCCAGTTCAGTGTTGGCCACAGTGCATATTTCATTGACCAGAGTTGTTGTGTCAAATTCCAGATCAATTTCTGTCCTGGTGCGTTACATTCCAAAGCAATGTGTTCTAAAGTTTCAGGGACTTCGCAGGCATGACATCTTCCCCATATCTCCAGTTTATCTATATGGGACCAGAAATCTCCAACTCTGAATGTATTGTGAATACATTTCCAGTAAAACTCTCGTGTTAGACGCTGAAGCGTAGCTGACCGCATTGATTTCCAGATCGTTTGGTTAGAGGGTTTGTACCCTGAAATTTCTTCAACGGAACAACGGATACGATAAAGGTTGATGTAGGTGGATTTACGCTGCAATTTGGGTTGCAGCTTCTTGATAATCTTGGTGAAATATCGCTGGGAGCCGTGGGATAAGAGGACTCCCGGGCATTCAAACATGATGTCTATCTGTGTATCAATTTCGACAGTTTGAGCCTGAATAATATTCCCAAAGTTTGGTCGATAGTCTGTTACTTTCTTAAACTTAATGCGAGCCGCCCTTTCATTTGCAGCGGCCAAAACAGCTTTAAAGAGCGGGAGGTTCGGATCTAATAGGTCGTTCTCATAACGATGTCTTTCCTTTACCAGCATCCGTGACAAGACATCTGATGGCGAGCAAATGACTAGTGGCATATTTTTCTCGGTGTTATTCACGACATGAAGTAGTCCCCCTAATAGCGCCGAGGGGAAGTTCATATGGCCTTCGTCAGTTGCTGTTTCAATGGAGACTTCGATGCATGGATCAAACTCCTCGGGACGGAGAATCCGGGCATACAAAAAGACGGTCATCGGTTTTGGTTCCGGTCCAGTCATTATTAACCTCCTTGCTGGGACTTCATTGAGTGATTCTTCACTTGCAAAGATGCGGAAGCCAGTCATGATATCGGACAGGGTAAAATTCGGATCAAAGACCATTACTTGGTTGGTTTCTATCGGTCTCTGATTCCATTGCAGTTATTCCTCAGTTAGAGAGAGCATCTCACATGGATCCTGATTTTGCATGGTAGGATTCCATTTGGGAAAAATGCTGTCTATCAACATTTTTGCATTTTCAATGCATTCTCCTGGATGCATGCAGCCGGACACTGTTCGATCTTGATAGCATAACGGACAGCCACAGTTCTTGCGGCCGATTCCCGAAGGGTTAATTTGGTGTGGTTTTCTCGCCACCACGGTACTCCGGGTCGCAATAATCAAGGTGTTTTTCACTGCTCGCACCTTGTGATTCACTCGAAGACATGTTGCGGCAACTCGGCGACAGGCGTGCTTATACAAGTCTTGGTTGGTACCTGGATGCTTCCACATTGGCATTTCCAGCTTTACTTGATTGCTAACTGAGAGACCTGTGAAATCCCTCTGCCGCCCGCCGCGCTATGCCCCCGCTGCGCCCCGCCGTGCCCTGCATTGCCCCGCCTTGTCCCGCATCGGCAGCGTCGCCCAGCGACATCCACTCCCCACGGCCCCTGCACCGCGTGCGCTGCTCCCGCCGCCCTGCCGCCCCAGATGGGGCCCTCTGCGGTGCTCCTGGCCGTGCCCAATCTTTGCCTCGTCAGCGCGCGCACTATCCGTCACGATGTTTGCAGTTGTTTGGTCAAGGGGGAATCGGCTTTCGAATTTCGGCTATCGGGTCGAAAAGTTTTTTTCGATCTCCCTCGAGACCCCCCCCCCCCGCCCCCCTATATAGGGCAGGAGTTTCCCACCCCTAGCGGCGGGCCGCGTCTCCGAGTCATGTGCAGGCTCACCGCCACCTCACTGCCACCTGATGGGCAGCTTCCCAATCCAGCCGACAACATAACCACCTTCCTCACTCAATCCCTGGGACGCTCCAGGTCACCTTTAATGTACATTGCCTGCAATTAAAACAAAGATATGGTCCTTCTATAAGCTATACACTCATTTTGTACCATCCAAACTCATATAGCAGAGACTTTCGGGCCTCGGGGAGCCTCCTGACCCTCATTCTATGGCCCCTACACCTCCACAATGCTTCAGAAAGTGTTTTAGGTGTCCTAGGACTTCCGTCAAAATGTATAGTAAAAAGTTTTTTTCAGCCCCCCGGGGGACCCCCCCCCCCCCTCCCCATAGCCGAAATTTTAATGCCGATCCCCCCTTGTGTTTGGTTGCCGCTGACTGCCGCTGACTACAGATTAATTTCGTGTGCTCGACGACCTCAAGTGGAGATATAACAATGCTAAACAGTATAATAACGTCCAGAGTGTGTGGGTACAAGAGATGGGAGCTGACAGCTCGCTTTGAAGGCAAGTTCGATGGTTGCCGCAAATCACACTGCCGCTGATTGCCGCTGAGATTGCCGCTGCATGCGGCAACGGCAGTGTAGCGGCAAAATCCCTTTGCCCGGAGCAGATGATCATTCCGCGGCCAATCCGATTGTTGGCCAATAACTTGGATTCGGCTCGCACCAAATGAAGACAACCTACGACGAACATCAAATTCTTCCGCTGCCTCAGTGTGCAATTGAGATTGAATTGCCTATCCTTTAAAACGAACTGAAAGACATTCACGTTGCAGTTTTAGGCATTTCTCGTTGACAAATTCAATTGCAGAGTTCTGCAACCTGTGGCGCCAAATGGTAGCCAAACTGGAAGGGCCGACCAGCTCGCCTAGTTTCTCTTGCGCTCGCAGTGTGCCCTGAGACGCCTCGTGCTGGGAAAGTCGCGGGTCTCTGTAATGGAGGGCTTCATTTTCTGAAATGGACTGTTAACAGGTCAAACAGAGAAATCTTTCAGTGTGTTGCGAAATTGATTGCGTCGGACAGAAAATGGTACGGCACGCAACTCACCACTAGAGGGATCTGCAACATTGGGAGGTGAGAGCAAAATGACTGACGGAAGAGGGAGGAAAGCCGGTGCTGAACTAATAGGCAATCGATGTGATTTGAACTAAACCTTTAAACTCAAGTCCTTTGGTACACAGGTGTGGATTTTTAATTGCTCGTTGTCCAGTATTTTGGACCAGGTCGTAATGACTAGATGGGGTGCCAGAGCGGGGTGTTTACCCTTACGAGGTCTATTGGCCAAAGTTATGTCCACCTGCAGCCTCTGATTCATAGTGAACTTCCATTTGTTTATGATTTCTTCTTCGGTTGCATGCTCTCCGTCCCGAGAAATCACTCTTTCGTTCCTTAACTTCCAATTAAGGTAGGCTGTCTCGGACATCAATATCCGATAAAGCCGCTGTGACCCCTGCTTGATCTTCCCCTTCTCGTCGCGGAACTCAGCAAGGCCGCAACCAAGTATGGTGCCCAACGACAGCTCGGGCCACTCGTTCTCATTTTCTCTCCACAGGGTTTCGGCCGCTGTTAGGATTTTGCGTTTTGCGGGCGTAAGTCAGTAATAGATTACTGATGTCGTGAGTGATGTTTTTGGAAATATGAGTTTATAGGTCGTAAGTCGTTAGAGCGTATCTGACTAGAGCAGATAGCAGGGTTCGTAAATTCTCAATGCGAGTGACTCAAACTTAAATCGGTCAACCAGTATAACTACAATTGTGACCTTGTGTCCCAGTGGGCTCTGCGCTTAACAAGGGATAACACAAGGCGATAACTTCCTATAGGCTACAGTGGGCTAGGTAGTTAGTTGAAATCGGCTATAGGCAACTTAGGCTAGCTTATTCGAGGGGTAGTTGTAGATGCTACGTAGTGGATTGAAGTAAAGATGTGGTGCCGTCACATGAGGACAGGCTCTCATTATATAGCTAAGGAGTGTGGTTGCTAGAACATTCTACGTAGCATTGGAACATTCTTGTGTTGCACTAGAATGTTCCTTGAAATGGTTAATGAATGTGAGTCAGAGTTATGGAAATGTTCTAGAATATTCCAGTAAGACCAGGATTATACTCCGAACATCTCGCAGGTACTGTGTAAGTAAAGAAGCATCTACATAGATTGACCATGCACTAAACCATAAGGGATTAGCACTTAATTGATGTGGAAAACATGTGGGAAACATGTTTTCGCAGCGAGCACGAGTTCAAATCAAACTCGGATAGTTCCGATCAAATATTGATGGATGTGAACGTACTTGAGTTTAAGCTGTTCAGAAGCTTGAACTTGAGTCTGAGTCAAGTTCTGGGACTCAGAATAATGATTTAGAAGTGTGTCTTCACTATCAAGCCAACAATAGAATATTATAATCAATAATATGCAGAGAATTCAATGAGATAATGAATTCTACAATATTCCATAACAGCCGCTCGCCAAACGGTTGCCCGGCCCGGGCTCTCACATTTGAGCAAAATGTGCTCTAGATCTTCGGTGACACCGCAATCTTTGCATGTCGCTCGCTCCTCACATTCCGGTATGTGGGTCCAGTATTTCCCTATTCGGTGTGCGTTATGTATCCCCTTCCATAGGAATTGGGCCGATCTTGGGAGGAAATCTTTCGATATCAGCGACTTCCAAATGTCCGCGTCGGACACGTATTTGCCGAATTTGTCTGCGGCTGCCTTCCTCACGACGTCAAGCATTTTGGCCGTTGAGGGTCTTGGGGCCAGTGATTTTGTGTGAGTCTTTATTTCGCGTATACTGCGGTAAAATAGACATTGCCGGTTGCCTTGCAGGCTGAGGCCGGGGAGGGCCGTGTCCGGAGGTAGCGTAAGTACCCACTGTTCATTTGATTGGGTCCTCGCTGCACTCTTAGCGAGCTCAGAGGCTTGTCTGCAATTTTCTCTATCCGGGGAGCCCATTGCTGTCACTTTGAAGTTGGTTCGGGCCTTCCTTGCTTTCAGCTCGGTGGCAAGGCATCACAGTACTTCCCGATGTGGTACGCCCGCCCAACCTTCATGTTCCCACCCGGTGAGCTTCGTGTTCATCGCATCTCGAACGTAGTTCTGCGTGCTAATTATTGTGAGGACAGATTCCTTATTTGTCATCCGGATCGCCTCTAACACCGCAAAGAGTTCAGCCGCATACTGGGATTGTTCTCCCACTGTAGGGAGACATTTCCCCCGATTCCTGCCGTCCTCTGGACGAAAATGCCAGCCGCTGTGCGGGCCCTCTTACTCGATGCCGCATGTACCGCCCCGGCAATGGAGATCTCTTCCGTTGCGGCGACGGGTATTGCGGCAGTTCTCCTTCGCACAGGTGGGTCTACTCTCCCTTTTGGCTCGTCCATCCTGTTATTACTCGGAGGCCTTGGGCGAGCGATGTAGTGGCCTTGGGGGGTACAAAACTCACGATTTCTTCATCGTGCCCGGCGTGCGGCTCTTCGGGAGCTGGTTCTCCCGCTCCGCTCCTCCTCGGGACCCATCTAGGGAGGAGCTGTCGTAGGCGTGCGGCGGCAGCCTTGGCGCACGCGTGGGGGTTTTTGCACCCCCGTATCGTCCTATCCTCCTCGCATGCATCGCATGCACATGCACATGGGGCCCAGATTTGTAGTCCTTGTGACCAATTTTTGGGCAGGTTCGAACCGGTCCAGCCAGGTTCAGAGAATTCTGAAAATTTTTGAACCTTGAACTGGACCTTCGGTCCGGTTCGGTGAACCTCACAGCCACTGAACCGGACTTTTGGTCCGGTTCAGGTCCGGTTCAGGTTCACCAGCAGTTCAGAACCTGACCGCGGTAACACTATACGTGATGTAGACTCGGCTACATCATCGTAGCCAAAGGTGTGTCTATGTCTCTGCCACGACCCTTGTCTACCCCCATCGACGAATGTAGCCAGGGGTAGCCCAAGCAACGCCATCGTAGCCACACCTGGGTCTACAGGGGGCCGGAACGCAGTGATATATGGAAGTGCCGGCCTCGTAAGCCTTTCGGCAACGGAAATTCGGCACTGATGGGTAGTCGTCGATGATGACCCATGGCAGCATGTTGTTTACTTACCCTCCACGTCTCCACGGCCGTTGAGGGATAAATAGGCTAAGAGGTGGGATCCCTTCACTCCGGCACTCTGAGACGGGAGGACCACGACTGGGCTTTTAAATGCCAGAAATCCTGTCTTGCTAACCGTTACGAATGACTAAAGAGCACGGTTTCTGTAACCAAAATTTACAGCGTAACTTCCCATGTCTTCCTCGCGAATAAATGTAGCCCGGCGGGAGTCATGCTCAGCCCCGCGACGCAATCCATTTTATCATGCATGACGTTGTCGGACCACTGCTGTTGTTACTCAGCCAACTTCTCGCTTGCCTGTGGGTTGACAAATGGTGCGTACACATCGCAGCCTGTCTTATCCAATGAGCGTAAATTCACGGTTAGAGATTTTTGAGACACAACGCATGTTTACGGCGCCGGTAAAAATACTGTTCAATCGGCCATCAGGATGGGCAGTTTATCCAGCACCTCGAGGTCCGCAGTGCCTGCTCTTCATTCATAATCCTCCGCGTAGCCGGATCGCGCTGCAACCCGCGGGATATGCGAATTAGCTCATCCTGGATGCGTGCGTCGGCTGATCGTAGGGGGAGGACGAGATCCGGTGGCCAGGTCACATGCATGAGATAGAGCTTGATGCGCCCGTCGCGCCGAGCGCGCGCCTCGTGATCCGCCTGCTGCGCTTCCAAATCGGAGTGCTCCTCCCCGCGCTCACCGAGAAAAGGCGAATAATCGATTAAAGGCTAGCCAATCTTAGAATAGTCCAGCGTGACATAGAGATGCTCGCCCAGATTTTCCATCTCCAGGAGCTGTAGAAGCCAGACTTCGCACCTTTGACGCTGGTAGTCAGAATGGATTAGAGCGCGCAGGAAGACTTCCGGGTCTCGTCTGAATTGCATCAGGGTACACCTCGATCGAGATAGGGGGATGTACTAAGGTGGAGGGTGCGAAGACGGTTGCATAGGTCGCGTTGCATCGGCCAGTCCAGTCGTTGGCAAGATTCATCGCAATAGTATATTTTTCTGCAGCGAGCACAGCATTTGAATTTCTTCCTTTCCATGATTTTACCGCATTATGGAAGAATGCGTGAAACGGTTGATTACAATTGAACGACCTCATTACCAGATTGTCATATGCGTTCAAGGCGACATAATCCTCCGAGTCGAAGTGCATTTTGAACTCCAGTCGCCGCTTTGCGTGAATGACGAAGTCCTCCCACGTTTGCGACATAGGTGTCCCCGGGAAGGGTGCCATCCGCGCCTCCGCCTCGGGAAACACCTCTTCCAGTGCCTGCAGAACCGAGTAGTACATCGTCGATGGCTGCAGGAGCTCCGATAAGAGAGCGTTCAGATATGGAATCCCGCTCTCTAGGGCCAGAGTTATACAGAAGGGGGATAATGACGCGGAGGAGCCCAGATCGAAGCGCCTCGGGGCATCGACAGGTAGCCAGTGGCACGACGAAACCCTACTGCAAGGACCGCGGTGCATTCACGCAGTGTGTCTTGTGTATTCTCGTGCTCGAGCAATCTCGGTAGTCGCCAAGAGGCCTAAAAATTCTTGTTCTCGGAGCGCCGCGTGAAAGGGGTCATCCAGGGATTGCTTAACCTTCGAACGTCACAAAAGCTCGCTGCGCAGAGCTCGCGGATCATCAGAACTTCCGGAGGGTGAAGAGTCGCATGCAGCCCCAGAGAGAGCTGGGCCTTGTGAGTACGATTGCGAGAGATTGCAAAGCAAAATTGGGAGCAACAGATAGGCTCGAATGCCCTTGCCGTGTCCATTCTTTTCACGTTTCGGTTTACGATGCGCTCGATACAGACGGAGAGACTTTAGCAGCGGAGTTGAATGGGATGTCGGTGCGAATGTCAGTGAGAAGCATCGTTTGCGGCTGAATCCTAGAGGGCCATCACGCTGGTCACAGGTGGGTGGAAGTAAAAAAGGTGAGTCAAAAGGCCACGTGGCTGGACCGGCGATTGCCGAAGCCTGTCTCTATCCACGATGTCGCGTGCGCCTCAAGTCACGAATGTCGTTCTGCTACTCTCCGCGTACATCTCTTCTGCGGCTAAGAAAACCCATTCAAACCACTCCGCAGCATATCTTGACATGCGCAAATGAAAGCGCACCCTCCCAGACTCATCTATCTTCCTTGTCCTCGGTGCTGAGTCTCTGTGGTCCACAGTGGTCGTCCAGCTACATCTGCCGCCGTCGTTATCAGGGGTTGCCACGAGGTTTTCTTAACAGAAGATTTCCTCTGCTCAGCGGCACTTGTTTGCTGAAGTGACAATCCAGGGCGGACGCGAAGACCCATTGGTGGTTTAAATGGTGCGCCATTGATTAGTCCTGTACCAGCATTTGCATCCGCGAAACTCGTGGAACGATTGCGCATGGCGGTCCATGTGTACTCAATCCAAGGACTACGAGCTGGGTAAGATACATTTCTATTCAACGTTATAATACAACTTTCAAGCTCAATCAGGATACAAAGGACGGCATAAGCAAGCTGCGGAATTGAGGAACATCAAAACAAGTGAATCAGGTCCGAATTCAGGCTACGTCCCGCTCCACACGTCATACAGTCTCACAGGACTCGCAGAGCGCGAAGACTACCTGCTTGTGCGCCTGGAGCTGCGCGCGGACGGCGGGGTCGAGCGCTCTCGCGCGCGGGAGGGGGAGTATCTCGCTCCGGAACGGGCTGTGGGCGATGCGCCCTGGCGCGATTCGGGACAGGATCAAGTCAAGATACACGCTGTCGGAGAACTGGAGGCGGGAGCGGAGACGGAGGACGCGGAGGCGTGGCGCGAGGTACTGGGTGGGATCGGGCGTCCAGGTGAGCGCGCGGAGGAGGGTGTTGCTGATTAGCGCCTTATCGGCGCGCTGGTGGTCAGCGAGCTCGAGGCGCTCTAGCGCGTGGAGCGGGCGCAGGCACTCGAGGAGCTGCGTCTCATCGATGTCCACGTCGGACAGGCACAGCACTTTGAGATGGCTGCTGAACGACGAGCGCTCGGCGAGGTCGAGGAACTGCGCGTGCGGCCACGGGAGCGGGGACTCTCCCGCGCGGAATTCGAGCGTCTGCAGATGCGGGAGGGTCAGGCTGGCGACGATGCCAGCCAGTGCTTGCTCCGCGTGAGGGCGGTGGAATCCTCCGGAAACGTCGATGGAGAGGCGAGAGATGTCCGAGGATGTGGGCGGAATACCCAACTGAAGAACATGCGCGCGATTACTCCGCCACTCGTCGAGGGAAAATTCGAGCTGGAACGCGTGTGCCTGTGACAGGTTCGCCATTCCAGACACGGCCATCGCGAGATGCCGCGACGTTAACTGCTTGTAGCCCAGCAGGTGCAGCTGGTCCAGCGCCGGTGTGGCCACATTCGTCCCAAGCCCTCGAGCGAACGCGATCTTGCGCAGACGCGGCGCGCCACGGAAGAACTCAACGGGCGCCGAGTCGTGCTCTCCATAGGTGTTCAGCTCCAACATCTCGAGGAGGGGCAGCCGCCCCTCGATCCCGGCGAAATGGTGCATATCTTTAAAAGGGCACCCGAATTTCGCGACCCTCCACCGTTCCGAGTGTCGGGCAAGGAGGTCGAGCGCGGGCACGTGCGGGGGAGTTAGACTGGCGTTGGTAAAAGAGACGGTGAGCGGGACGTCGCGTCCGCGGTCCAACGCTGACTGGAGCAAGCGCATGACCGTCTGCGTCCACTTGGGCGAGAGCCAGAGGCCCCCGTGGAGATGGATGGTGCCCCAGAAGGCCGGCGTGTCCATGATGATAGCGTGCCAGCGCGCGCACACCCGTGATAGGATCAACAGCGGCATCTGCGCGAGCCGGTCGAGTAGCGAGCAAGTGGGTGTACTCGCCACGGTCAACGCGAATATCTCCCCGAGGATTTCCGTCGGCAGCCGCCGGATGGGCGCACAGAGGCCGCGGCAGTCGTCGTACTGCGCTCGGAGCGTCGCGCGCTCTGCGACTAGTTTGGTGAGCTGCGCTTCGAGTTTCGCGATCTCGTCGTCGTAGCAGGCGAGCCGGGCTGACAGGGAGCCAGTAATGGACGAGAGTTGGTCAGGAGGAAGCTGGCGATGCGAGCGAAGCAAGGCGCGTATAAGCTCTTTCTGCCCCGACTCTGGAAGGTGGGGGGCAGCGCCGTCGAGCCTCGTACTGGCCATGTTGGGAGGCGACGAAGAGGTGAAAGGAAGTGTCATGATGTGCAGGAGAAGGCAAGCGCCATGGTGCATGTACCTTCTGGGTGGCGCATGATTACTCCCAGGCACTGTCAGATTCTTACGCCCCACACGGAAGCAGTCTGATGGGCTAAAAAGACACTAGCTTTCTAGAGATATCGGTGCCTCGACCGAACGTTCTAGATGCATTCAGACAGACTTCAGCCTAGGCATCGTCAACCTTCGTTGTGGACTCCTCGTGGCCTCGCAGCCAAATTTTACCTTCAAAGTGTTCATTCCTTTTTTATACCACCGTCCGATGACCACTGATTGTGTTCTGACCTCCGGATGAGATCCATTCAATCTACGATGGAAACTTGATGGAAACCCGGAGATCACGCTAGCAAGCGAGTGTTCCCATCAACCCTGCCGTGTGTTGGCCGCTCCGTGACCACTCTGTGACCACTCGGTGCCACTCAATACCTGTCGATGTAGCTCATTAAACCCTTCATAGGTCGTCGAAATACAACCCGTGGCATTGCGGGGCACTTCATTTAACTGCCCCGCGCTATTCTCCCCCGCGTTTGTAGGGTCGAATATCAGCCCAAATACCTCGAAATCAATACCAGTTGTGAATGCTTAAGTCATAGCCAATGAAAACCGCCCGAGGTGAGGTACCATGCAACCCACCAATCCCACTGTCCTAAATCAAAAGAAAGAAAAATGAGCCTGATATTCCGAAAGTTCGAGATGGCCGAGATGGCCGAGATGACCGAACCGAATGCAGCCCCAAGTAAAAAAATATATCTGAATTGACACAGAGCGCGGCTGATATGCGGGCGACAATCGCCACGTAGACAGAGGCACTGCCCAAATTTCTGATACGTCAGCCTCCTGCCAGCGATGCGCCGTTACGACGCCCATCCCACCTGCAAGTCCGATCAGTGGCAAAGGGTCATCGCTGCGAGTGCGGCGAAAACCTAATTCCAGCGCTCATCTCAGATTAATTCTTTTTATGCCATTCAGGGCTTGTGGGTCTTTAGATACTGCCTCCGCGAAGTCATCAGTTGCAGACAGAACCCCATTGTTCCCCTTCAACAGGCGGATCTCTGTGAAAGGCCCCCTTCCCTGGATTTGAACCTCAGCTGCGTGCTAAGCATGACGGTGAATGATAACGAGGCCCTCCTCGAAGATTCTCGTCGTCGTCCTCATATTTTCAGGCAAGATTGCAGACCTATGCAGAACTATTACGAAGGCGCAGTGGGAGTCCTGGCGGCCACAGGACCTTTATTAGATATTCGAAGTCATCATCAGATGAAGGGGTATAGGGTAATCCCAGCCCCTGGCAGCTCACGATCTCCTACTGTGTCTAGTTCCATAGTTCAACTGAACGATATGCGCAGAGCAGAGTCGGCACCACGCGGCCATCACATCACCATGCGATCCGAACACTCGCTTCCCGGCGTTCCACGAAATAAGCGCCGGCTTCCCATGAACTGCCCGTGCTCGCCGGTGCCTGCCCCGGGGACCAAACGCTCAGCCTATCATCTGTGGACCACGCGCCAAAAGCGATAACGCGACGCTCTCTTATCCGGTTTGTATTCGTGCGCCGAATATTCCAAGGGCGTGAGGCCTTCACTGAACATGGGGATATTCTTGGGATATTCTGGGGTGCAAATCAGGGCAGGGAGACAGAGCGGAAGTGATCATCTTGGCAGCTAAAACAGAAATTCCGCAGCTGGCGTCTGATGGACCCACTCGGAAGCCCGACGGCTATTCGGTTATATCAGACCCGATAGGAAGAATTCTCACCACCGGCGATTGGCCCGCGGCTCGCGACTTCTGAGGATGATAAATTAGGCAATGAGCTGTAGCTGGTTGCGAATTATTTCGGCGGTTACACCTTCTCATATTTTACCGCATCGGCCTTCATCCCCTCGCTGTCAATATCGCATAGTTCTGAGTAACTAAATCTTAGACATTGTGAAGACTTCCAGCTGGCTGTTGCGCCATGAAATATCGACGTGAAATTGCTATCTTCGCAGTAGTTGAAAATGGACGGAAGTTGCATCTCATTTGTTGAATATATAAGAGGTATTAATCGAACCGTGTGTGCCTATGTAGTATACATCCACTTCGAACTACGCTTACAACAGCTCTAAATGATACATGTATGAAAAGCCCAGAAATACAGGTGGTGCATATTTACATACAAGATCCATAAAACTTTAACTCAGAAACCGCCTCAAAGCCCCGCAACAGCCGCGCTAAAATCCGAATGCGCCGTCGCAGCGGAATCGCACGCCGTGGGCCACGAATAATAGACGTCATCGACGGACGCCTGGAGCGCTGACAGGGACGGCCACAGCTCGTCCTTCAGGCCGGCCGAGTTGATCTCAGCAGAGATCAGCGCAATCTGGCGCGCGACCGTGTCAATCGTCGCGAAAAGCTGCGATGGCCGGGATTAGTCGCGGGTCGTTGCAGTGAGGCGGCCGAAGACTCACGACTTGCGATCGGGACGCGGTGGGCGTCGAGCCTGCAGCTGCAGTATACGCGGCCAGGTTATTCGACTGATGTCGACGGTTAGCTAACAGGATTTATCGGAGGTAGAAGTGGGACGTACGACTAAATTCAACTTGCCCGCGAACGTCGCAGCCCGTGCGGTAACAGTGTTGATGTCGGTTCCGAGCGTGTCCGTGAGCGTGCCCACGCTCCCGAGGATAGCGTGCACAATGTTGGAGACAGCCCCGGTAAGCGTAGTGAGCGCGCCGATTAAGTCGCTACCCGCCTGGTTCGCGGCCGCCAGCGCATCGGTGAGTTGCGCGGTCGCGGCGCTAGCGGCGGGGCTAAGGGCGCTCGAGGTCAACGCGGCGGAAACTGAGGCGGACGCGGCAATTGAGGCAGACGCGGCGCCAATCGCAGATGGTAGCAGGCCGCCAAGGGCAGACGGGACGCCACTCACTGAGCCAGACGGGAGAGCTATAAACGAGTTGAGTTGCATTCGAAGGACTTGTGCAGATAAAGGACGTACCACCGCCGAGCTGACTCGTCGCTGAGGGGATAAGTCCAGTCGCCAACGAGGCTGCTGCTTGTGTTACGCCGGCGGGAAGAGCGGTAAGTCCTGGGAGGCCAGTGGCATCCGAGGCCAGCCCTCCAGCGATTTGGGTCGGATCCGCAAGGATGGACGAGGCTGCGCCCCCGAGATTGCTGCTCAGGCCGGTGACGATGGATACTGGAATGAGGGTTGCGGATGTCGGAAGCGCAGTAGCAGCGCTGAGGAGCGAAGAAACGGCCGGACCAGCGCCTTCGAGGATGGAAGTAGGAAGAACATTGATAATTGGCCCCGGGAGAATGGTTATAACTGACGCAGGCGAGTCGGTGGGGAGGGAAGCACTAGTCGCAGATGCGGCGGCGTTCGTGGCAGAAGCAATGAGGCCGGTGACGATGGGGATGACACCGCCGATGGCGCTGGTTGCGCCAGAGAGTATGGAAGCAGGATCGGCTGCGCCAGTTGCAACGCCCACTTGACCAGTCACCTCAGAAACTGCAGACCCAATGACGCCGGTCGCGCCAGATAATATAGATCCAGCGCCGCCAGCAATTGAAGTAACGACTGCAGATGGACATTAGCCTCGAATTCGGAGCCAACAATGAGGCGACGCACTAGTGCCCGCGCCGATTTGGCTCGTCACGTCAGAAAGGCCAGAGCCAATTGCGGTGGTGGCCCCAGAAAGTATGGATGAAGCGTCCCCGCCGATGGAGGTAACGACTTTCCATGGAGATTAGCGCTGACGAATAGGAAAGGGAAGATATGGGACTCACGAACACCAGTTGCGCCCGTCGCGTCGCCCAGTGCGCTAATCAAATCCGAAGCTGCAGAGCCGAGTGCGCCCGTGGCACCAGACACTATAGATCCAGCGTTGCTAGCAATAGAAGTGACGGCGGGACCGGCAGCGCTCATCACGGCGGACACCCCAGAGTCAATCGCGCTCGTGGCGCCAGACAGGATTGAACCAGCGTCGCTGACAATCGAAGTAACGACTACGAAAATTAGAAGGAAAACGAAATGCGGGAAAGCGAGACCTACCAGCACCCGCCGCACTGGTCGCAGCTCCAGCTTGGCTTGTTACGTCGGAAACCGCAGACTCGATTGCGCTAGCCGCGCCAGAGACAATGGATCCGGCGTCGCTCGCAACAGAAGTTACAACGGCACCGGCGGCACTAGTTACCGCGCCCGCTTGGCCAGTTATGTCAAAAGCTGCGGACCCGAGAGTGCTAATGGCACCCGAGATGATGGATCCAGTGTCCCCGGCGATAGAAGTAACACCTATCCGAACAATTAGGCCAGAAAACGAAATGCGAAAATGCGAGACATACCAGCACCCGCAACACTGGTTGCGACACCTGCGACGCTCGTTATATCGGAAACCCCGGAATCGACTGCGCTCGTCGCGCCAGAGACAATGAATCCGGTGTCGCTCGCAATGGAAGTTATGACGGCACCGGCGGTGCTAGTCACCGCACCCGCCTGGCTAGTTACGTCGGAAGCTGCGGACCCGAGAGCGCTTGTTGCACCAGAGATAATGGACCCCGCGTCGCCGGAGATAGAGGTTACAACTATGCGAAAAATTAGGCGGGAAAATTGACATCGAAAATGCGAGCATACCAGCACCTGCCGCACTCGTCACGACGCCAGCTTGGCTTGTTATGTCGGAAACTACAGAGCCAAGGGCGCTCGTGGCGCCCAAAGTTATAGACCCAGCGTCGCTGGCAATAGAGGTAACGACAGCTCCTGCTGCGCTCGTTGCAGCACCCGCTTGACTCGTGAGGTCAGAAACTGCAGATCCGATAGCACTGGTGGGGCCAGAGATTATAGATCCAGCGTCGCCGGCAATAGAAGTCACAACAGCACCGGCAGCGCTTGTTGCAACCCCGGCTTGGCTGGTGAGATTAGAAACCGCAGAATCGATTGCGCTCGTCGCGCCAGAAATTATAGATCCAGCGTCGCTCGTGAGCGAGGTAACCACTATATGGAGATAAGCGTCGAATGGTATCAGGGAGCAAACATGAAACTTACCAGCACCCGCTGCGCTAGTCACAGCGCTGCCTTGGCTAGTCAAATCAGAGGCTGCAGACCCAACAGCGCTAGTCGCGCCGGAGATAATGGATCCTGCGTCGTTAGTAATGGAGGTAGCAACAGCACCGGCAGCGCTAGTCACAGCGCCAGCTTGGCTTGTGAGATCGGAGGCTGCAGACCCTAGAGCACTGGTCGCGCCAGACATAATGGATCCAGCGTCCGCCGTGATCGAAGTAACAACTATCCGATAGTGAGGTTGGGAGATGGAATGAAAAATACGAGACAGACCAGCACCAACTGCGCTCGTCGCAGCGCCAGCTTGGCTTGTAAGATCAGAAGCTGCAGACCCAACAGCGCTAGTCACGCCAGAGATAATGGATCCTGCGTCGCTGGCAATAGAAGTGACAACGGCACCGGCAGCGCTAGTCACAGCGCCAGCTTGGCCTGTAAGATCGGAGGCTGCAGACCCTATAGCACTGGTCGCGCCAGAAATTACAGACCCAGCGTCGGTGGCAATGGAGGTAACAACTGCACCGGCAGCGCTCGTCGCATCGCCCGCTGCGCTGGTCAAATCAGAAGCGGCAGACCCAACAGCACTGGTCGCGCCTGAGATAATGGAGCCAGCGTCACCGGTGAGCGAAGTGACCACTGCAGACGAATATCAGCATGGAAAGGTAATAAAGAAGAAGCAAGGAGCGTACCTGCACCGGCTGCGCTCGTCGCTGCACCCGCCTGGCTAGTGATATCGGAAAGTGCGGATCCAATCGCTCCGGTCGCGCTAGACAAGACAGATCCAGCGTCGCCCGCTATGGACGTAACGACGCCTCCCGCAGCGCTTGTTGCAGCACCCGCCTGGCTGGTCAAATCGGAGGCGGCTGAGCCGACTGCGCTAGTTGCGCCAGAAATTATGGATCCAGCGTCCCCGGCGATAGAAGTAACACCTATCCGAACAATTAGGCCAGAAAACGAAATGGGAGAATGAGAGACATACCAGCACCCACAACACTGGTTGCAGCACCCGCGACGCTCGTTATATCGGAAACCGCGGAATCGACTGCGCTCGTCGCGCCAGAGACAATGGATCCGGCGTCGCTCGTAATGGAAGTAACGACAGCACCGGCCGCACTAGTTACCGCGCCCGCCTGGCTAGTTATTTCGGAAGCGGCAGATCCCAGAGCGCTTGTTGCACCAGAGATGATGGATCCCATGTCACCGGTGATCGAAGTGACCACTGCAGACGAATATTAGCATGGAAAGGTAATAAGAACAACATGGAACTTACCTGCACCCGCCGCGCTCGTCACGACGCCTGCCTCGCCAGTTATATCGGAAGCGACAGAGCCGATTGCGCTCGTGGCGCCAGAGACGATGGCCCCTGCGTCCCCCGTGATCGAAGTAACGACTATCCTAAAATTAGGCTGGAAATTTGACAACGAAATGCGAGACGTACCTGCACCCGCCGCACTAGTCACAGCGCCAACTTGGCTGGTCAATTCGGAGGCGGCAGAACCAAGGGCGCTAGTAGCGCCAGAAATTATTGACCCAGCGTCGCTCGCAATGGAAGTGACGACGGCGCCGGCAGCGTTCGTCGCGTCGCCCACAATGCTGGTCACATCCGAAACGGCAGACCCAATCGCGCTAGTCGCGCCAGAAATGATGGATCCTGTGTCGCCGGCAATAGAAGTGATGACTGTTTGGGGAAATGAGCCCGGAAGGTGGGGGGAAATTTTGAACGCATACCAGCACCGACAGCGCTCGTGGCTGCGCCAGCTTGACTTGTGACGTCGGAAACCCCAGAAGCAATTGCACTCGTGGCACCAGAGACAATGGAACCAGCGTCGCCGGCGATAGAAGTAACAGCTATACAAAAATTAGGCTGGAAAATGGAATGCAAAAATGCGAGACATACCAGCGCCCGCTGCGCTCGTTGCAGCTCCAGCCTGGCTTGTTACGTCGGAAATCGCAGAGCCGATAGCAGTGGTCGCGCCAGAAATTATAGATCCAGCGTCAGTGGCAATAGAGGTGACGACGGCACCGGTAACACTCGTGGCTGCACCCACTGCGCTCGTAAGATCAGAAACCGCGGAATCAATTGCGTTCGTCGCGCCAGAGACAATGGACCCAGCGTCACTGGCAATAGAAGTGACGACGGCACCAGCAGCGCTGGTCACATCGCCCACAGCGCTAGTAATATCGGACACAGCAGAACCAATCGCGCTTGTGGCGCCAGAGACGATGGATCCCGCGTCGCCCGTTACAACTATCCGAAAATTAGGTTGGAAAATGTAATGCAAAAATGCGAGATATACCGGCACCGGCAACGCTCGTGGCTGCACCCACTGCGCTCGTAACATCTGAAACTGCAGAATCAATTGCGCTCGTCGCGCTGGAGATAATGGATCCGGCGTCGCTCGCAATGGAAGTGACGACGGCACCAGCAGCGCCTGTTGCAGCACCCGCCTGGCCGGTCAAATCCGAAGCTGCAGACCCAACAGCGCTGGTCGCGCCTGACACAATGGATCCTGCGTCGCCTGTGATAGAGGTTACAACTATCCGAAAATTAGGTTGGGAAATGGAATACAAAAATGCGAGACATACCAGCGCCCGCTGCGCTAGTTACAGCTCCAGCTTGGCTAGTTATGTTGGAGGCAGCAGACCCAACAACGCTGGGCGCGCTCGACAAGACAGACCCCGCGGCCCCAGCGATGGAAGTGACGGCTTCTCGCGATAGTCAGCATACAACCTAAAACACGAGCGTACAGGACGTACCGGCTCCGCCTGCGCTCGTGGCGGTTGCGACCGCTGAATCAAGTACATCAGCATCTTCCCGTCAAAGGACAAAAGACAAGGATATCAAGACGTACCGCCAGTAAGAGTGTTCACGATCCCGGTGGGAAGGCTGCCGGACAGGATCGACGACACGAGCGCGCCCACGTCCGTCAGCGCGCCGTTGACGCTCACGCACCCGCCGCCCGGCGTGGTGCACCCACTTCCACTTCCACTTATTCCACTTCCACTTGCGCTTTCCGTCGGCGCGGGCACGGCGACGACGCTAAGCACCGAACCCAGCACGTCGTTCACAACATCCGGCGAAAGAGGAGCGCCCGTGCGCGGGTCCGAGGCCCCGTCGAGGAGGGCGAGCACCGCGGTGGCGAGTGTGTCGATGGTTGTAGGCAGCGCTGAGAGGGCGGAGACGGCCTGCAATGAACGTGAATGAGTGGGATGTAATGAATAAGGAGAGGAGAGGAGAGGAAGGGGACGCACGCTGGTAGGCGCGCCGGCGACGATCTGCGAGACGAGTTCCGGGACGGCGGCGAGCACCTTCATATAAATCAATCAATCAGTCAATTGAACCGGGATTGAGGAGGAACGCACGGTGGTCGGCACCACCTCAGAAACCACCTCCAACACGCCGTTCAAGAGTCCGCCGGACCCAGCAGAAGCCGTGGGGCTCGAGCCGCCGAAGACGGAGGTCGGGAGAGGGCCGCCGAGGATTGAAGTCGGGAGTGAGCCGCCGAGGACACCCGTAGGCAGCCCGCCGCCCAAGATGGACGACACGAGCGCGCCCACGTCCGTCAGCGCGCCGTTGACGCTAACACATCCGCCGCTCGGCGCCGTGCACCCACTTCCACTTGCGCTTTCCGTCGGCGCGGGCACGGCGACGATGCTAAGCACCGAACCCAGCACGTCGTTCACAACATCCGGCGAAAGAGGAGCGCCCGTGCGCGGGTCGGAGGCCCCGTCGAGGAGGGCGAGCACCGCGGTGGCGAGTGTGTCGATCGTCGTAGGCAGCGCTGAGAGGGCGGATGCCACAGCCTAGTTGGAGAGTGAATAAAGTGTAATGAATAAGGAGAGGGAGGGAGGACACGCACGCTGGTCGGCGCGCCGGCGACGATCTGCGAGACGATTTCCGGGAGGGAGGACGCGAGTGCCTTTGTAAAATCAAATCAATCAACTCAACCAGAATCGACGAGGAACGCAAGACGCACGGTAGTCGGCACAGCATCCGCCACCACCTGCTCAACAGTGCCCAACACGCCGTCGAGGAGTCCGCCGGACCCAGCAGAAGCCGTGGGGCTCGAGCCGCCGAGGACGGAAGTCGGGATCGCGCCGCCAGAGACGTCCATGACGGGGACGCCCGTAGGCAGCCCGCCGCCCAAGATAGACGACACGAGCGCGCCCACGTCCGTCAGCACGCCGTTGACGCTCACGCACCCGCCGCCCGGCGCCGTGCACCCACTTCCACTTGCGCCCCCGGTGGGCGCGGGGAGGGCGACGATGCTAAGCACCGAGCCCAGCACGTCGTTCACGGCGTCCGGGGCGAGCGGCGCGCCCGTGCGCGGGTCCGAGGCCCCGTCGAGGAGGGCGAGCACGGTGTCGATCGTGCTGGGGAGCGCGGAGACGGCCTGGTTTCAGAGTGAGTGGGATGTAATGAATGAGAGGAGAGGAGGGCAGGGTACCCACGCTGGTAGGCGCGCCGTCGACGATCTGCGAGACGATTTCCGGGAGGGAGGACGCCACAGCCGCGAGCGCCTTCATAAATATCAAATCAATCAATCAGTTGAACCTGACTTGAGGAGGAGGAACGCACGGTAGTCGGCACCACCTCAGAAACCACCTCCAACACGCCGTTAAGGAGTTCGCCGGACCCAGCAGCAGCCGTGGGGCTCGAGCCGCCGAGGACGGAGGTCGGGAGAGCGCCTGTGACGGGGACACCCGTAGGCAGCGCGCCGCCCAAGATCGACGACACGAGCGCGCCCACATCCGTCAGCGCGCCGTTGACGCTCACGCACCCGCCGCCCGGCGCGGTGCACGTTCCGCTTCCGGTGGAGGTGGGTGCGGGCACGGCAACGACGCTAAGCACCGAACCCAGCACGTCGTTCACGACGTCCGGGGAGAGCGGCGAGCCCGTGCGCGGGTCGCTTGCGCTGTCGAGGAGGGCGAGCACGGTGTCGATCGTGCTGGGGAGCGCGGAGACGGCCTGGTTTCAGAGTGAGTGGGATGTAATGAATGAGAGGAGAGGAGGGCAGGGTACCCACGCTGGTAGGCGCGCCGTCGACGATCTGCGAGACGATTTCCGGGAGGGAGGACGCCACAGCCGCGAGCGCCTTCATAAATATCAAATCAATCAATCAGTTGAACCTGACTTGACGAGAAGACGCACGGTGGTCGGCACAGCATCCGCCACCACCTGCTCGACAGTGCCCAACACGCCGTTTAAGAGTCCGCCGGACCCAGCAGCAGCCGTGGGGCTCGAGCCACCGAGGACGGAGGTCGGGATCGCGCCGCCAGAGACGTCCGTGACGGGAATACCCGTAGGCGCACCGCCCAAGATGGACGACACGAGCGCGCCCACGTCCGTCAGCACGCCGTTGACGCTCACGCACCCGCCGCCCGGCGCGGTGCAGCCGCCGGTGCCGGTGGAGGTGGGGGTGGGCACGGCGACGACGCTAAGCACCGAGCCCAGCACGTCGTTTATAACATCCGGCGACAGAGGAGCGCCCGTGCGCGGGTCCGAGGCCCCGTCGAGGAGGGCGAGGACCGAGGCGACGAGTGTGTCGATGGTCGTAGGCAGCGCGGAGAGGGCGGACGCCACGGCCTGGTGTCCAAAATGAGCGCGAGTTGGTGGACTGAATGAGGAAGAGGAGACGCACGCTGGTAGACGCACCGCCAACGACCTGCGAGACGAGTTCAGGAACGGCAGACGTCACAGCCGCGAGCACCTTCATAAAATGAAATCAATCAATCAATTGAACCTGACTTGACGGGGAGGAACGCACGGTAGTCGGTACCACATCCGCCACCTCGGAAACCACGCCGTCCAAGAGTCCGCCGGACCCAGCAGCAGCCGTGGGACTCGAGCCACCAAGGACGGAAGTCGGGAGGGCGCCGCTGAGGACGGAGGTCGGGAGAGCGCCTGTGACGGGGACACCCGTAGGCACCCCGCCGCCCAAGATAGACGACACGAGCGCGCCCACGTCCGTCAGCGCGCCGTTGACGCTCACGCACCCGCCGCCCGGCGCCGTGCACCCACTTCCACTTATTCCACTTGCGCCCCCGGTCGGCGCGGGCACGGCGACGACGCTAAGCACCGAGCCCAGCACGTCGTTCACGGCGTCCGGCGACAGAGGAGCGCCCGTGCGCGGGTCCGAGGCCCCGTCGAGGAGGGCGAGGACCGAGGCGACGAGTGTGTCGACGGTTGTAGGCAGCGCTGAGAGGGCGGATGCCACGGCCTGATTTAAGAGTGAGTGGGATGTAATGAGTGAGAGGAGAGGATGCGCACGCTGGTAGGCGCGCCGTCGATGATCTGCGAGACGAGTTCCGGGACGGCGGACGCGGGCGCTGCGAGCACCTTCATGAAATGAAATAAGTCAAATTAAATTACACCTGAATCGAAGAGGAAGTAGCGCAGAGACGCACGGTAGTCTGCACGCCGTCCTGTACATCAGAAACGACCTGCTCGACGGTGCCCAACACGCCGTCCAAGAGTCCGCCGGACCCAGCAGCAGCCGTGGGGCTCGAGCCACCGAAGGAGGTCGGGATGGAGCCGCTGAGGAGGGAAGTCGGGGTAGAGCCGAGGATGGACGTTACGGGAAGAGCAGTTGTGGGCACACCGCCCGCGACGAGCGCCGATACCGCGCTGAAAAGTCCCCCCAGCAGACCGCCGCCATTCGCAGGGTTCACTGTCGCGCTGGCTTGCCCCGCCGTCGAAGGCGAAGTCGCGCCGAACAGCACCTCCGACACGAGCGGCACGACGCCCCCCGCGCCCGCGTCCTGGAGGACGCCGTTCACGCTCACGCAGCTCGCGCACGCTGGGGTGGCGCTTGCGGTGCTCGTGGGGTCGTCGGCAGGGAAGACTGGCGCGGGTTGGGTTACGGCTGCGTGAATAGCGTCAGTAACGATATACATCCCTGGGGAAGGAGAGGAAAGCGTACCGCCGGCGAGGGTCGTCACAACACCCGTGGCGTCCGCGATAATCGGCACGACATTCGCCCCCACTGAGGGAGAAGAAGATAAATCAGCACGCTAAACTCGTCCATGGTTACCGAGAGAAACAAACGTACCAGAGCCCGTCGCTTGCGAACCACCCTCCACGATGGGGACAACGACTGGATTGACCGGAAATTAGCCTTCCCCTTGCCCAATAAACAAGGAATAATAGAAGGACGTACCACCCCCCGCCCCCCCGACGACGCCCGTAGGCTGCGAAACTGCGCTCGCGGGGTCCGCGATAATAGGGCCAGAAACTCCGGTGAGGACTGTTGTGCGAAGCGGATTAGATTTAGATTTGGGACGAGGGGGAGTAGATTTGGACGAAGGGGTAGATTTGGGACGAAGGGGAGGAGAGGTGGGAATGGAGGGAAGGGGAGAGGGAGGGAGGACGTACCGGAGGCAACAGGGCCGGCGCCCGCTTGAATCACGCTCGCGGCGCCCGCGAGGACGGGGCCCACGGGGAGGGCGCTCGTGGTGTTCACGAGGATCGGGAGAATAGCTCCAGCGACAGCTTCATTTATAATCTGTCAGCCCCAGCGGACAAACGTACGAATTAAGGAAAGACGGACCGGATTCGGCGGCGGGGACGACGCTCGGCACGGCGGGAAGCACGGCCGCTGGGTCGGCGGGCGCGCTCGAGGGGAGCACATCAGCTAGTACGCTAGCGGGCACGATGCCGATGCTCCCCACCGCGGATCCCAGCCCACCCAGCGCGCCGAAGAGAGCGCCTCCGCCTGTTGCTGCAGAAGAAGGAGAAGGAGAAGTCGAAGTCGAAGTAACAGCAGGCGGAGTAGAAGTTGTTGAAGACGGAGACGAAGCACCCCCGTCGAACAGGATGTTCGACACAGCAGGGAGGAGCGCGCCGGCGCCTGCGGCGCTGAGGACGCCGTTGCCCGACACGCAGTCGGGGCAGTGCGTGGACGTAGTGGAGGAAGAAGAAGTCGAAGTGGGAGGGGTGGGGGAAGAAGTCGAAGTGGGAGTCGATGAAGAAGATGAAGAAGAGGAAGTCGAAGTCGAAGAAGACGAAGTGAAAATGGAAGTAGCGGACGAGCTGGCGGCGGTACCTCCGCCGTTGAACAGGATGCTCGAAACAGCGGGGAGGAGCGCGCCCGCACCGGCGGCGCTGAGGACGCCGTTCCCCGACACGCAGTCGGGGCAGTGCGAGCTCGTCGGGGCGGGCGCAGTCGAAGACGAAGTGGAAATAATAGCCAAAGTCGAAGTCGAAGTCGAAGGAGCTGTCGAGGAAGAAGAAGTAGTCGTAGTCGTCGCGCCGCCCCCGTTGAACAAGACGTTCGAAACGGCGGGGAGGAGCGCGCCCGCGCCCGCCGCGCTCAGGACGCCGTTGCCGGACACGCAGTCCGCGCACGCTGACGTCGTGGCGGCGGCGGTGGAGGTGGTTGTGGGCGGGGCGTTGAGGATCTGCGATACGGCGTCGAAGAGGCCGCGCGGGCGGAGCGGCGCGGCGCTGGCCGTGCGGAGGAGGAGGAGCGCGAGGGCGAGGCGGGCCATCTGCACGTCTCCGGTTAGCACACAGAGAGAACGAGTGAAGGAAGAGGTGCGCACCGTGCGATTCGTGATAGTTCTTGAAGTCGTTATCGTTAGCGTCGAGAGGCGTAAAAAGCAGCAAGTCGTGAGTACGGAGGTCAGACAGACGGACGGAAGGACGAGACTGGGGCGTCCCGTCTTATACTAGGAGGAAAAGGGGCGCGGGCGCTCCACTGCATCCTAGACATTTGGGCCCGCGGAAGGGAGGGTCCAGTCAGAGTGAGACATGCGCGGCCGCGATCGCGCTGCGAAATGGCGGACGTGGTACGCAGATGGTGACGGCCACGCACGAGTGCGTTAGCACGCAGTGCATGCATCCAACAGAGGGCAGCGGGGGGGCGGGGGCGCGCGCGCGCGAGGGCGGACCGGGCGCGGGGATGGCGGGCACGCCGGGTCTCGCGCGCCCCCGTCTCAGATCGCGCGGACGGGTGGAGCGGCCTGGAACGTTCCAGCCGCGGCGACGCCAGATCCACGCCCAGCTCAGGTGCGGGAGCACCCCATCTCTGTCGTATCGTATCGCGCAATCGACCGCAAGTCGTTTTTTTTTGGCGAGACCCAAAGGGCAGGATGCCGACCAAGCTGGGGGCACCGCGCAAGTGCGTATCGAGCACGCTCGTTAGAGCGCACGAAGCTGCCTTCCCTGACGGCCGGCTGCAAAGGACAGCTCAACCGTGGTGCGAGGTGGAGAAGAGAAGGGTGTTGACGTGCCGTGTCAATCAGTGGCTGTGCCGCGGCATCTGCCGACGTGCCGCTCAAATCACCCGGCGCAGTGAGCATCCCCTGCCCTCGGACGTCCTCCGTTGGCCGCGGCCGGTTTCCCGGGCCGGCGTCAACTGAAGTGGCATGGAAAGTCCAACAAATTTGCACAAGTTATGCCGCCGCTCCGCTACGCCCTTCAATCAGTGCGTTGCAATCTAAAAATTGAAAAAAAAATTGGACGCAGGCATGCCGCGGCGTGTCTTATGCAAGGATTCGATCCAACAAATCGCGGTACAAAAATCATAGCGGCCCCGAGATGCACGTGCATGCGTGGTCAGACAAACTGCCCGCCCCCGACCCCGAACTCGAACTTGAACTTGCGGAAAATAACGTACCCAGGACCTCACAGGAGGTAAGCGTTCGTAGGGACTTTACCTATCCAGAGCCCGCGTGCCTCCGCACCTCAGCTCGAGCAGGATATGCAGATTTTTGCTTCTTTTTCCCCCCTTTTGCGAAGACAGGACGCCCAAAAGAAGAAACCGCCCGGTAGATCCGGGCCCGCAGCGCGGCAGACTGCAGTATAGGATGGGGCGGCACTACTAGCGATACATACATACATACATACATTATCCACGAGCCGAGCGGTGAAACAAAACGAAACGCACTTCTGGTCCGGGGGGCGAGATGGGAATTAAGCAGGCGGATGCGGGAGCGAAGAGCGCCTGCATGACGGCACGCGCCCGGATGATATATTTAAATTCTAAACTCTAAACTCTAAAACATAAACCATCCAGCACAGGCGCCTCTCCCGCCGGCCAGCAGATCGGAATCATAGGTGACGATTCAGGCGGCCTGGGACATTGACAAGTATTCCATCGGCCCCGCTGCGATCCGGCACTCTGCGCACGCGCGGGTCGAGGAGCGCGGTTCGTAGGGGGACGTGGCGGCGATGGCGAGGGGTTCACATGTACTGTAGGCGAGAGCGAGAGCAGGGCGGACAAACGAACGTCGTGCTGTTCCTGGAAGTATCCTGTGACACAATGAGGACGTTATTCGGGCATACCGGGCTTCGGGCAGAGCGCGAACAAGTCATACGATTTACTGGAGCTGCGTCGCGGTCTGCGTGTTGATTTGGAATTGGAATTCAGAGCGCACGCAGTCCGGGGCGGACATTGCGCGGAGACGAGCATGAGGACAAGCTGCCGGAGCCTCGCGCGCATTTGTTTTTTCCTACCATTCAATCCAATCCAATCGATCCAATCCCTATCTCAAATTGAGCGTCGGCGCCACGACGTGCGGATGCAGCGCTATATGTACGACCTGCGGACCGGAATTTGTGTGTAGGTTTCCGGGAGCCCGTAGGCAATGACATTGGCAGGACGGCGCGCATTGCGTTGAGAAGGATCCCGAGGGGGGAGCAGCTGGAGACCCCGACCCGTCGAGAGGACGTGCCAGCGTCAGTCAGCGCGAAATCAAAACGATGCAGAAGCCGCGGCGGCCAGGTTGAAGCTGCTCGTCCGACCCTGAACATGTACGGACGAAGCAGCGACGAACTCGGGAGAGAGACAGAAGGAAGAGGTTGACTTCCGAGGAGGATTTGGGGAGGCTTGATATCCAGAATGAACCAGCATTGAACAGTTCGAGCTCATTGAGGAGCGGAGCAAGCTGTTCAAGAGCGAAAATTCCCAGGTGGCCAGCTGCAGAGGGCCGGAACGGTTGCTGCGTTGAAAGCTAGGGGTCTATTTATACTCTGAGAATTATCGGCACGTAGATAGTGCCGCGGCCTAGAGCCATGATAAATCGAGCGGTGCCCCTGCGCAAAGTACTACGGACGGTCAGGTGGGTACCCGCGGAAGTAAGGTCATTGAGCTGCGGACTCAATGGGTGAAGACAAATGGGGAATTATGGGCGCGCACCCGCGGCGCCGAGGCCGCGGGCTCGTGCGCTGCACGAAGGAGCGTGCTGCTGCGGTCGGAGGAAGAATGGAGATGCGTGTTGGACGGAGATAAAACCAAAAATATAACCAAGAACGGTACGAATAATGTGTTGCCCTCGCCGGTTTTCGGCTCGGATCATACCTGCGCCCTGTGAGAGAGGGAACGAAAAAATAATTATAACAGCAGATAATAAAGAAGCTAGATCCGATCATACGTCGGCTTAAAATAAACACACTAGATCGCAGGAAATCCTTTGCCGTTTATTTCGCATCCTCATCGGGTTCCGCCGCAGTAACAAGGGCCGGATGGACAGAGGCAGCGCCTGCATAATGGTCAGCTCAAACGGAGATCAAGCCTCTGACATGCGCCTGCCTGCTCAACGTGTCGGAGGTGACATAATTGTGAAGTCCAGGGTCATGGAACATTTGAGCATAGTCGACGTGATATCCGTGTGAGTCATGCTGCTGGGACGGCCTCGCAGGCGCCGCTTGGACTCTGCTGGATGTCGGATTCATGGGATTATAATTCGACTGTGTGGCCCAATACTCAGGAGAAGGCCCCGTGGCTGGCCCATCGAATCCGCCATATATTTGATGAGGGTGGTGCAACGCGTTTGGCATATAAGGATATGCTGGGGTCGGGGGTGTAGTTGGCGAATAAAAATGGGACGTATTCGAGTGCGCTGCTGAACTGTGTGGAGAAGATACTGCGCCGAACTCTCTCTGTCCGCCATGCGACTGGATCGGTGGTCGCATATAAAGTCCTGGTGTCGCGGTCTGGACGGGATTCATGGAAGATCCATCGCGGCTTGAATTGTATAAGGAGACCTCATCGGCGACCGAGCGGTATTCGCATTGGAGGCTCCTACGTGTACACCGCTCGCAGGGATTGTGAGGGGAGTCCGCCGGAGGGATACACTGACGGAGGAAATTAGCCGGCAGGCAACATGCCACACGAGAGATATACACTGACTTTGACTTTACGTTTACGACAGTTCACGCAAGCGACGGGGGCCCTTCTCTTCATTGGGAATGTTGCTAGAGCTGACTGCGATGGACTCTGGTGGGCCATGTTCAAGTTAAGTAGGGACGTTACAGGAGACGAAGTCCATTTTATGAGCTGCGCGGAGAACCCATCAAACTAGCTGTTTACACGGGGCGTGTTTCAGAGGATTCCACGAAGCGTATTTAAATTTTAGCGCTTCTATTTGACGAGTTGTAAACTTTTAACGGGCGACGAGTGTGCAGTTCGAACACAGCCAATATTCAATATACCCCCCAGAATTTACTCCTGGCAACTCACATCCAAAGCAACAATGGTACCCTGGTTTAGCGAACATGAGGAAAGCAGGATAAGAATGAGGGAGTGGGAGAATTAAGTGACAGCCTGATGGAGATTAGATCCAAATCCCGCCCGCCGCTGATGGATACCCGCAGTCATCGCGGTAGATCCTTGCGCTTGAACCCCAACAAGCCCCCGGGACGCCCCGCGATAACGTATCAGCCCACCATTCACTTGTAACATGGCCTGGAGCATCAAGGCGTACAAGAACTCGAAGGATAAGTTGTGTTTGAACATCAATGATGATCCACAGATTATGCAGTGGCAGAACTAGCATACTGTACCATTTCGACCGAGTGTTCAAGTGACGCGTGACGTGGGCCTCTGAACTGAACACTTTGGGTATCGGTGACGGTGACATTGGGCTTTCTCGCCCCAAAAAACACCCAAAAAATCGGTCCGGCATCCATGGGATTTGTCAGAATGAACACTTGAAAAAGTGAACACCTTAGGTAACGCGTGACATAGGCCGAACACCCGGTCTAAATGGTACAGTAGTGGCTGGAGCTCAGATGATAAGGTTGGCCGTGTTGCCAATGCTCAACATCGGAGACAACTACGCATAGCGGAGGCGGGGCGGCGCCGCCACCGGCTGTATTTAAATAACATTCAGATCCCAAGGCTTATCCAGGGATCGCAGATGCTCTGAGGGGCATGTTAATCCTGAAGGTGGCGAGTGGGTGGTAGGGCTCTAACCCGTCCGACCCGTACGACGGGTCGGGTATTTACGGCCGTTTGTGACCTGACCCGTACCGTACCCGACCCGTAGAGAAAGTCCTCGGGGGCCCCTACGGCCGGGTCCCGGCCGTACGGCGGGTTACGGCCGTAGCGACGGGTCTGGTCGCACGTTTCATTTTTAGGGATTTCAGTCGCGTCTTGGGACCGCTGTGTGCGCGCCAGGCACTCCCGGGTGAAAGTTAGAGTGCCCCCATAGATGTTTTAAACACCTGACCTAGCGAAATCTTCTCGGGGACTCGGGGGAGCAACGACTCTTGAATTTTGATGGGGACCACGGAGAGTATCAAGCTCGTCGTTCGCTGCGAAGTTCGATGGTTTCAACTATGAAAACCCCAAAATCTTGCTCAATGCATATAAAACCAACATCTGGCTCTTGAAACCCCCTGATTCAAGTTGAGGACTATTTGAATTTGTAATCGCGACGTTAACACCAGCCATTAGAAACGTCGACACACCATCAATGAGAACTGTGAAGCCCGATGAATTATTGGGGGTCACGAAAGCACATTTGGGCTCACTTTAGGCTGGTACGCACCGCTCCCTCTACCTAATTTCGTTCATTTATAGGTTAACCCGTACAACCCGTAGACGGCCGGTTACGGGTGACCCGTTTACGGGTACACCCGTCCCGTAGCCGTCCCGTAGAGAAATCCAACCTGTGGCTCTACGGCCGGGACCCGGACCCGTAAAACGGCCCGCGAACCCGTGGGCTACGGGAACGGGTGAGAGCCCTAGTGGGTGGCACTCATTGGAGTACACTGGAAACCCCCCCCTCCAAAAAAAAAATCTTCCCAGAGGTGCAACCTACCGTCCAGCCGATACTATTGAAAGATGCCCAGCCAGCGTTGGAGAATCATATTTCGATCAAATATTGATGGATGCGAAAACCGGCTCTCGAAAGCCTGTATCCTACGGTAGCGGGAATTGTCGTCCGAAGTTACGGCCGTAACTTGACGGACTCGGCAAAATTTGGGGGTACATCAATTTTCGTCAGCGGTTTCGCGCAATCGCCTGCTAAAATGTGTGGGCTTGCCCCAGCCGGCGATGATTTCCGAATAGACACTCATAATCTTGCTTATCCTGGCCGTAGAATGTTTCTCCACTTCGCTCCCATTACGACCGGTGCCGCCATGACGCGCTTGGCGAGACTCGGCCACCTCCCTTAATGGACTCTCGCAGCGATAACAATCGTAGCGTGCTTTGCATCAGAGCCCATTAATAACAAACACTTCAACAGACAAAGCTCGAACATCAATCGAACGCGCCCTAGCAAGGACGCGATCGTCGTACAGCTCGGAAAGGCGATAATAATGGGAACCACACATTCCTTATCTGTGTGTCCCATGAAGTGGATGTTGCACCGCGGTCGCTTTGTGAAGCCCGTATCTCCCTTTTGATACCCAGGGCCCATAGAATAAAATTCTGAAGAGACAGAAGACTAGGTGCGGCCGATCCACTCACGCCTTGAACTTTAACCCAATGAGAATATTGAGATTTGAGTGTAGGGCGTGGGCCGCGAGACAAATTCAAACTCCGGGCTCAGCCCAATTTAAATCGATCGTCCCGAATTGTACCAGTCTGGCTACGGCAAAGTGCTTGCCACATTTTTCTGCCATTGGTAGGCAGACCGGTAATGAGTCTATGTGTGTGGCACATGCTCAACGGATGCTGCCGCGCCGTATCTCGACACTGATGATTAGTCCATAACGACGAAAGAAGGTGCTAACAATTATCAGTGCACAAGGCCAGAATGACTACGAAACAAGACTAAACATTATTTGGGGTACAGGTAATCACTATTCTCCACCAGACCAGTCTGCCCACGGAATCCGCAGTTGTTCTCCACGCCTAAAGCAACTCTCTCGGTATGGAACGCGACTTGGCCCACACAATCGCCGTATTCGTACGATAAGCTCTGGGTCCCGACGGATCCCGCGTGGGTCGTGCGCGGCGTCCCAAAGATGGTCTTCTGGTACGGAAGGCGCGCGCAGTGGTTGGGCGGCTCGCCCGAGTTCCAGGGGTACCACTTCACGAAGCCCGCCTGGCTGCTCAGGATGCCCCCTGCGCCCACCGGAAGGGTGTAGTTCCCGATGTGCACCTGCGTCCCGTCGACCGTGTCGATGGCTGTGCCAACCCAGACACGGTTCCCCGTGGTCTGCACCACGAAGTCGTACGTGCGGTTGTAGACGCCAGGCCACTCGAAGGAGCACGAGACGCCGGGGCCGCCGTCGGCGCCGGGGGTGCAGTTGGCGTCGCTCGTGGTGCTCCCGGGCACAAAGTTCGAGAACACGCCGTGCAGGACGGCCTTTCCGCCACTGTCGGGGCGCGGTTGGATACCGGTATATCCTACGTCCGCCAGCCCCACGAAGCCGAACTGCTGCGCAAAGTAGTAGCCGGAGATGTGGTCTGCCTCGACGACGGTGATCGGGAAGGTGATGTCCGTGAGCCCGGTGGTAGGCACGTTGGTTACAGACCAACTGGAGCCGACTAAGGCGCGGGCGGCCGGGAGAAAGCCGGCGATGAACGCGAAGAGGGTGAGGAGGTTCATATCTGCGCTGTATACAGGTCAGCTCTCGGCCGCCAGGGGCGATGACTCCTCACTCAGTTTTTGGTTGAAGGACGATTGAAAGGGAGGGTTTTTGTACGGGGGCTGGGAAAGCGCCGTCGAATTTATGGGAGCACAGTAATAATACTGTGACGGCCTTGGAGCAGTTGACAGCCAGCTCGGCGCCATACACTCGGAAACTCCACATCCTGAAGAGTAAACGGAGGACGGGAGAAGAGCAGTGAAGCAAATATGGTGCGGCGTACATCGAAGTAGTTCTAATGCCGTCACGCCTTTGAAAACGGCACACTGAATGCTTTGCACCTGAAGCTCTGTGAAAATAACCACTCACCACAGGGAAACCGTGGTGGCTTTAAGAGATGCAAGCTGATTCGGCAGGCCGCTTGCCGGGTGAGAATTCTGAGAATTGTGTATAGAATAGCTCCCCATGGACAGGCAGAATCTTGAGATATGGCGAGTTTTCGGCCTGCGTTAGTTCCCCGTCGGCTCACGATCTAAGCGAGTTCAGTCCGAGACCGGATATGTGTACACTACAAATGTAGTGTGGACAGCAGACTCTCCTGCCCATCCGAATTGACCTCGAATCCGGGCTTAGAGGGGCTACTCCTTTCATGAGGATTGTTGGTGGAAGGGAGGAATGACAGATTGACCGCATACATGAGGGGTGGTGGCGCTTTCCCGAAGATGGTTATTTTGCTGCCGACTTGTATGCAAAATGCCTTGCATTTTCCCAAGTGTTCCGTTACCTACTGACATCAAAGCCCGCAGTTGAATTATTAGCTGACATGGTAAAAGATGCTCTTTCCGTGCGGGCTCGTGAGGCGGTTGTGAAACCACTGCCGTTCGGCACTGGGATGACACGTAAGATGAATCCTTGGTCACAGGTGGAGCTTCACCAGTGCCGCGTTCTCTTCGAACGGAAGAAGTTCCTTGAGGCTATTATGCGCTTGCACGGAGACATGATATAAAATCGCACCTAGATTCCAAGAGAATTTCTTCGCGTCTTGCGATTTAAGCGGGGGGATCTTTCTCGCAGGAGAGATCAGAGCTCACAAAGGGTTCACCAGAATGTGACATTGGCCCGGCTGGTACCCATCCACAAATTGTCAAGGTCGAGACGCGCATTCCTCAGCGCGCGGCATATCGTGCCCGGGCCCGCCTAGTCAAATGTGCGGACACGGTCTAGAGGGATTGAAGAAGCATTGGAGACGGAAGGCACCAAGATCTTGACCGAGGTACATGATGGTAAAACTGTAAACAGTACCCGGCTTTCGCCGTGCGGTCTCGAACCTACTTGATCCGCGCCAGCAACACCGCCATCAACCGCTGTTTTCTTCCACCACCAACTCAGTACCAACTCCAAATCAAACTCTATCCAACTCGATTGGCTATTTCTGCGCAATTCATAGAGACGAGGCTACTACAGTCCCGATTTGAATTTTAATCCCGTGTGCGAGCGTTATCATGGCTACCAGCCCTTTCAACTCTGCTGCGACTCCTCTCCTCCGTAACCTCTGTGTAGCCTACTGATACACTCACACCTACACAGTCCTTCTACAGATGGTGTTCAATTCGGGTGAACAAGATGAATCGCGTACATTTAGATTATACAGCGCATACTGGCATACGGGCGTCGCGGTGAGCGGCGGGAGCAGGTGTGTGACGAGCGAGATCTCGAGCTCCCTCAATTGCGGGCATTTCTGCGCTCAAATGAGGAGGGCTGGAATCAAAATCTCCCGCACGGTGGGCATCGCGAGCGACGTGAGGTCTGGCCACGCCGTTGCAATATCGAGGATGGTGGCCCCGCCGAATGACATTGAGGGAGAATCACGGAGAGTGAGACCTTGAGATGGGGCAGGATGAGGAGCGGCAGACGTGTGGTCGAGATGGCGGGGGAATAGAGGTTGGTGATTTCAAGTCGGCGAAGCGAGGGGCCAGTGAGCGGCAATCTCCTGGCGGAGGGGGGTGCTCCAGGTAATTTCCGCACCAGTCTCGATACCCGCTTGATGATTAGGGTCTCCAATACCCCCGGCGTCATGAGACTGAACAAAATTGCGAGGATGGCGGATGAGCCACAATGGATGTGTAAATCCTTCAAGGAAGGGAACCACCGAGATCCACCCATAGTTGCCGAAAGCACGCCGGCGAAGTCTGAAAATTTGAGATCTAGATGCAATCAAACCAAACCCTCTAAAGTGGCGAGCGTTGTGAGATATCCAGGCGGAAGGGCGTTTACCGTTGCTGTTATATTTACTTCTCGGAGGTCCGGAAAGGGCGCCGGAACGTCTCCGAGCTCGAGATACCGCTGATTAAGGAGTGTTAAAGATGACAACTGGCGGGATACGCCCGCTAACATCGAGACGAAAATCGTGATGCAGGCCATGTCCAGGGCTGCAGAGGAAATCTTGACGTGGCGAATCGTCGGGGGAGACAAGAAGCAGCGCTTGAGCAAATGAGCACCCGGGATCTCCCAGCGTGCCGATGCAGTTGATAGAAACAGTCCCTTATGGCGCATAGCTAGGGTGGGGTAGAGATTCGGATGCCACCATCGCGGGCTCCATTTCGGTAAGCAATTGGGCGAATTTGTTTTGCATAGAAATGCAATCGAGGCCAATAGGAGGGGCTTATCGTTCCGGATAGTGTCTAGAGCGGACGAATAAATAAATAAACGCATCAGAACGAGAGTCGGACGGCTGTTCTCACATAAACGCCATCGATCACTCTGAGGGCCGGTAACAATCTGAGGAGTTATCACAAGATATCAAGGGCTGACGGGCAGAAATCCATGCTTACCAATGTGGCAGAGAGCAGGGATTTTCGAAATTGCTGCATGTCACCAGATGTCACCGGAACTGTCGGTAGGCCGATTTCTTCAAAGATTAGTGCGAGAATTGAGGGTGGCGCTACGGATTTCTTGGATGGATGCTGGAACAGTGGGAAGGTCGATGACGAGGTGCGGATAGGCAGGATATTCATGGTGGCAAGAGACAAGGAGAAAGTCTGAAACAAGAACAAAGCTGATTGCCGGTCGGTTTCGTCAGCAATCAGTGGCGGTGTCGCGGTTACCTTTGCTTTCCTCCACCAACCTGCTACGAACCAATGACGAGGATTGACCACTGCCGCTTGATTTCCTTGTGAAGAATTCTCCTGGCACGAAGCCGGGGACAGAACATTGATTCCATTTGCCTCCCTTTCTCCCAAAAGTCCGACATCCCTGCCATTTATATCCTCAGGCATTCGTGGAGCGCAGCGCTGCATAACTTATCCAAGTTCTTGTCCTCAAAATCAACATCATCTTTTCCGAAGAATCCACTCTCCTTGCACATCCTGTATACTTATGGATTTAGCGGCCGGTCACCAATTCACGCCCACGCACGCAGGGTGCCGGGCAATTGCCAACTCATTCCTCTCCTACGTTTCTCGTCATGCAAATGCCGTGGTCTCCACAATATTACTAAGCTCTGCAAAGCGATCCTAGCCACCTAGTCACTCAGCTGTAGCGCGACTTTCCTAACCTGCACCGTGGACACTCAACTCCCAAGTATCCAAGTATCAATTCCCACTCCCCTCTCGTCCTGCGGAGCTGGTAGATCAACCTTTCCCTCGATTCAAAAGTCTCCGCGCTCCAGTCTATAGCCCACCCAGCTTGTGTCAGCTGCCCGTCCAAGCCCCGAGATACACCCTGATGCGCCGTTTAAACGCAGATAGAATTGTGATATGACGTATAAGAAGGCCATAATGGTACAAACAACACCACTCATTTGCCAGCTCACATCTACTTGTCCCGACAATGCTCCGCATGCTGGGGTTCGTAGCCCTCGCTGTCGTGGTACTCCATGTCCTGGCCAGCCCCACTCAATCCCCCCTTACTTCGGATGACACCGGTGCGCAGTGGACGACTTTTCCTCGGCCGATCACTCGCGTCGCTGTGATTGGAGCGGGACCGGCAGGACTTCAGGCAGCAGCGCACTTACTAGCCTCGGGTTTTTCTGTCCGTCTGTTCGAGCGCGCTCCATCGCCCGGTGGGAATTGGTTCTACACGGAGGCCACCCCCGTCCGAGAGTCTTATCCGTAAGCGACTTCGTTTCTGTGGTTAGACCCTTAAGACCTATCGTTATTAGAGACAACGATAATCCGAAGATCTTTCCTGACCATTTCCCCGCGACGTATTATTATTCCGAGGGAGACGATGGGATCAGTTTGGATGAACGATGGAGGGAGCACTGGCAACCAAGACCTGTTTGGCACGACCTGGTCACGAACGGACCACCAGTACGTCAAGCATAGATGAGTCTCGTACTTTCTGACAGTTTTCTTCGAACAGGCCGCCACTGAACTCCCCGGCGTCAAATATCCTGCTAACACTGTACGTCCTTTCATCAGCGTTGCCGTGTGTATTTACCTGGCGGCCGGATAGCCGTGGACCATTCCCGTCCACGACGTCCAACGACTCGTCCGTTCATACGCGTCCCTTCATGGCCTGAACACCAACGACCCCCCACGGCCACCATCGACCTCTGCAATCACGTCGTACGCCACGCGCGTCGAGCGCGTCATAAAATGCAACGCAACGTCCACGTGGCGTCTAACTCTTCGCCGCCTGCAATTCCTCGCCGAATCCAATCGCATCCAGGAGGACTTTTGGGAGGAGAAGTTCGACGCCGTCGTCGTCGCCACGGGGATGCATACGACCCCGCACGTTCCTACCATCGAAGGTATTGAAGACTGGAGCAAGGCGATGCTCAAAGGGGAGTGGAGCATGTATCATTCGCAGTCGTATCGACATCCCGAGCGCTATTCTGGGAAGGTGCGTACTTATATCCTCCGTACTATGTTCGGATGCTTGTAGCTTTTTCTAGACGGTCTTAATTGTCGGCGCATCCGTATCCGCTACGGACATCGCGCGGCGGATCAGTCCGGTTGTCCACCGACTAATTGTCAGTATTCGGGTGAGCACTGCCCATTACATTCGACCCATGCAATGATCTACAACCACCCTACAGCAAAATCCCATTCGCGACGCCTATGGTCTCGACATTCTCCTCAGTTGGCCAGCGAACGCGGAACTCGTGCCCGAGATAGCTGCCTTCCAACTCCTGTCGCGCCACGACGCAGGAATCAACGACGGGCGGATCCGCCTCGCCAATGGGACTGTTCTTCAAGGGGTGGATGAGGTTTTGTCACCCCCTAGCTCAGCGTTCTTGTCTTACACCTCATCTATCTGCCCAGGTTCTGCTGGCGACGGGTTACCGTGCGAATACGTTTCTACCTGAGCTGTGAGTCGGGCCCACTTTGGCATAAATTGACCACGGATTGAGCTCCCTCTGAGTTCAGAGTCAACCCAGCTACAATGAACAACCTCCACTGGACGGGGCACTACATCCACGACCCCACCCTCGCTTTTGCCACTGGTGTGTTAACCTGCATCGTCACACGGGTGCCTGACCACCGTGTTGCAGCTGCCCCCTGGACCTACGGCCGGTATCAGAGCACGGCTTTCGCGAAGGTCTGGGCCGGGACAGCGCGGCTTCCTAGCCGCGCGCGCATGTGGGAAGACTACATCAGCGGTAAATACCAGTTCGGCGGAGCGGTGGATATATTCGCGCAGCAAGGCACGCCGTTTCTCCACCTGTTCTCTACTTCTTGTCTGATGTGTAGGGCGAGGTACAGCCATGGGTCGCCAGTACGTCGCGTGGCTAAATAGCGAGTCGCTCGAGCTCGGCGGGCAGTTCGTCGAGCCGCTGCCCGTTGAGTCAGTGGCCTTCTCTCATGAGCCCCACCACACCGAGCTAACAAACCACCACTGGCAGAGACCGCGAGGTGTACGTGTATTTCTTGTCTGAGCACTACAAAAAGGTATTTTCCCGCGCTGCTTTCTTTGATTCAATGCCATTCGTTTATTCCCCCGGCCCATAAATTTACATGGAACCATAGAACTGGTTCACACACGAGAACTTTACGCGGTTCGACGAGCTCCCCGCAAGCGAGTGGCCGAAGCCCGGGCCCGGCGGCAACTACCGGACAAACGTAGACTGGTGATCTGTCGGTAGCCCAGGACAAAAGCCAATTAGCATCGGACGCTATGCATAATGTGGTCTATAGGACATCGTATACATTGTCTTCCTTTAAATATTTTCGTGCCTCAATTGGGTGTCGGTTTACTCCCGACACCAACGTAGCGAATTTGATCCGACAGAGCGCGACCCCGGCGATCACGAGATACCGTCTCGTCGGATCACTCTCGGGAGGGGCGGCTTCGAGCGGCCGCTGATGGCATCAAGTCTGTCTTGCCACCTTGCTTCACTAGTCCTGGACGCCTCTTCCTCAATCAGTACTATCACCTCATGTCTCGGGCTTGGATCTCAAATATTTGTATTCTTGAGCATCCGTCCGGGTTGGGGAGGATTCTTAATAATTGAAAACTGGGAAGATTGGGGTCGTTCACGGTTCCCTTTTTGTGCCCTTTTTGACTCCATTTTGTGTCCTTTGTGAATCCTTTTGCACCCTTCTTCCAGTTCACTCTGCCTTTTTCAAGCATCGAACCAGCAGGCTGTCCTAGGGCCTCAGATGCATCTTACACAGTTACACTGAATGTTAGACACCCGTAACCAACCCGTAACCTTTGAGGTCTCCTACTAGGGACAAACCAACTAAGGAGAAAAAGAGCGCAAAAAGGGAGCGAATTTCGAAAAGGGATGAAAAAGGGAGCTGCGTGCGAGGGGTTTTTCCCTTTTTGCTCCCTTTTTTATGGTTTTTATGCAGTTTTGCACATAGAAGGCTACTTTCTTCCCTTGTCGGCCCTTTTCACGTAGCTCAGTTGAAAAGGGGGGGGGCAAAACAGAGAAAACAGTGGGAACACAAAAAGGGCAGAAAAAGGGAGTGAAAAAGGGGGAAAGGGAAACTGTGAACGACCCTGTTATCACTCAACTGTTGCTTCATATTTATCCGGCGGCCTGTTGGAATTTTTCTTATCTCCCCGCTGAATTGTGAATAGCCCGAGTTTGATTGACTCCTCTGCATTCGAATTGGACGTTTTGTTGGCGCCTTCGCCCGAAATAGGACTGCGCGGCTGCAACCCATATTCGAGGCTTCCGACTCCTCAACGCGCACCGGCGCTGGTTGCTGTTGGTCCCTCAAGCGCCTCGTCTTATATGCTAGCGAAGCCATCCTGTCCGTGCAGTTTCCAGGTGCAGCACGCTCGAACGAAGTATTTCCTCAATTTCTTTCGGTCGGCAGTCGATTCAACAAGTGCATTCATCGAGGCAGAACTATATTCGGGGGGGGGGGGGGGACTTTATAAGGCGCATCAAACCATCCAGCTCTTTGGCTCCTTTTGAGCAATCACTTCGGGACCTGGGAGATGCCTTACTGTGTACACGGGAGGCGCATTCTTCAAGTGACGGGTAGTGGTTGAGCCAAAATAAACTCAAACTGAATATTTCAGCTGTTCGAGTACTTTTGGGGACCTGGGCGAATGCAAATCGCCGGGTCCCTGACAGCCGGGGCTTTATCTTTATTTTGCCCCACTTACTGTGTACACGGGGAATTGTGGATTGTTCCCATCTTCTCATTCCTGGCGGTCGCCCATTTTTATTTTTGCACAACGGCGAGGGCGAAGACATATGTAATCGGACAGGTGGAATGATGTTCAAAATTGCACTCCGCAGCCATCGCAATTACCACGGCTGATTACCTGAGCATCCACAGCCTGAGGATAAACGCAAATGACAAAGGATGATCTCCCGAGCAGATCTGGCTGGGGTACGTCGCCGCCAGTATCTCTCCTGCCTAGGTCCGAGCGCATTGAGATTGTGGGCCGATCAGGCCTGTCCCCACTGGGCCGTTCGGCCCTCACTTTTCGTGGAATCCGCACCAGGTGACGCCGCCCAGTCCGTCCTGCTCGGAATCGAGGTGGCGGAAGAATTTTTAGGAGGTTACGGACGCACCGTCGTAGGTAAGGCATGTGACTTGTCTCGCAGTAGGCCAATAGCATAACCTAGATGAATGGCAAATTTAAGCATCGGCACTGCCAGTGTTGACCTATCTGCTTGTATGACCTCGACTTATCTTCGGTTAACTGAGATCTCTCGCTTCAATTATGCCTGTCTGAAGCCTTTTCAACTTCACTTTGGGAGTTTTCGAACCGGAGCTTTGGATAATCAACCAGCTCAGAACGGCAATTATTGTGAAATTAGATCATCCGTCACCCAAGGGTGCGCAAAAGCCGCCCGGTGCGTGCTTGGAAAATTAAACCTGTTGCATCAGTCACCTAACATGAAGAATGCCACACCGAAAACAGCAATGCTATTTTCAAAAACTTGGTCATCTATTAACCACGCGAAGCACCGGTGAAACCCTGACTATATGGACACGAGTGAAACTTGATACTACTATAATGGCTCAAATATAAACCACTACAATACACCAACAACACCACTATATCCGCTACAGACAGACTGCGGGTTCGGGGATTCCAACGCTAGATAACGCTGTTCGCGAATCTGAATTTATTACACAATAGAATAGCTAAGCCGAAGCTTTAACTAATGTTCTGCCAAGTCCGTTTAATGGTCCTCTAGCCGCTCAGATGAGCCACTAAGGACAATTGGAACGTAGGTGGTTTTAACAGGTGGTTGGGATTGCTCCCGGTGATCTGTGCGATCGAATTGGTTTGCCAAAGTCTATTTATATCTCTCCGAGCGGTGGTGTTTTAAGCCAGTGCGTAGAGCAATATATCCAAAAGTTCCATATAATTCAGATGTCCAGAAGCCATATATCCATATATCCAGAAGCCAGAAGTTCCATAAAATCTAATCCATACAATCACTGACAATTGTGATCTGGAACTGCCAACCGCGTGGGGCTATTAATACCCACCTAAGTCCGTTATCTCAGTCAACAAAGGTCTCTTATATGTTTCGAGCCAGATATATATTTAGATAGCCAACGGCCAATGATTTGGAGTAAGACCGAGCTATACGAGCAAGGCCGAGCGACTTAAATTGCAGTATTCTTAGAACAGAACAATTCAAATCAACCAATTCAATTCAACCCCAACAGACTAAGACTACTGTTCCCAGAAGCGGCAGCACTTAAGCTGACCACCTGAGGGGCAGGGTCCAGTATCCTACTACTGCTAAACGAGCGGGTATTTATACAAACTGGCCGTCTAAATAAGGAAACACAGAACCCAAACATTAATTAAAGAAAAGTTGAGACAAATATAGCAAATAGCTGCCAAACTGAACCTGTTGAACGTTAGTTTGTGTCGAAAATAGTGTAAAATGGTATAATTGGTGCACAACCATGCGGCCAGGGCCTAGGGTTGGCTTGGTTTGCACTGAGTAATCAAATGCCAAGCCAAACTTGCACCGGTTCGGACTGATCAATCAAGCCCGCAGCCCTCCTTGCTGCAATATCTACTCCATGATTGGCTCCTCTGTAGCCCTATCTGTATCCGTGCAAGCCCAGGGCCCGAGGGCACGGATAACTGCCTCATTCGGCCGATTCGGGGACAACTCGAGTCATCCCGGAATAATCCTAGTCCGCAAATGCTGATGGCAGCTGCCCAAGTTCCTGTCACTGATTCTGAATGTCTCCGAGGCTCTGGAGACGTCCTGAATAGCCCGAAAGAGTGTGACTCCCAGTCACAGTGACCAACAAAGTCACAAATGAACAATAAGTGCTCGCAACAGACACAACAGCTCTGTTGACACAATTCAACTTGTAACCAGCGCTCCCTTGGGTCTCCCATAGTCTAGATGGATGGTAGTTGATACCCTTGTTCAGAACACATGCAGATAAACCCCAATTCGTTCACAGAATGGTTGAGTTATTCTTTAATTAAAGATTTGGTACTCTCTTGAAATCCAACCCATAGTAGTATTATCATTCAAGTCGAGCTCCGCTGCTCCAATACATGCTTAGGATCCTAGCTAGCTGCTCGGGTCTCACACTAGCCCATATCTGGATGTATAACAGCTGTGTAACACAGTGCAGAAACATGCAAATCAAGCAAATTCAGCCATGGTCATTCAGCCGGCTTATCACCGGGGCTCGAAGCGCCCCGGTGAGCTCTTTAGGTCTAGGAATGCGCATAAATACTGTGCTCTTCATCGTTGAGTCCCAACCTCTACCCCTACGACTCGAGCAAAGCATTTGGGTGCATTTCATTCCTCCCCTTTCCTGGAGCTTTGCTGACTCCCCACATAGGATGTCAGACTTCTACGTTCCACCTGAAGGCATCTACTTCCGCATCATTGGCTATGTCAGCTCGCGTGCCCTTTATTCTCGCACTTCAAAGGAGCCGACTTTCGGCGGCTTTCTGGCGAGCGTGGCCCCGTACCAAGACCAGTACTTCTCACTCGTGAAGGGCACAGGGGATAAGGGGGGCCTCTTCCTCATCAAGAGCCGCGAAACCGGCTACGTGTTGTTCTCGCGCGCACATCCTGCACCGCACGTGGGGCACATTAATGGTCGATACGATGACAAGTGAGTCGTCTGGCCATTCCCCGACCCACTTCTGACGAGCTGTTAATTCCGCAGCTGGTTCAAGCTCGACCCAGGCACGGGGCAGTTCACAAGCATGGTGCGGCTCGTAGTGCCGAGCACGGAGACTGTCGTTGTCTCGCGCGACAACACCGATGAGATCGATAACTACCCCGCCAAACACCAGGTGTACCCAGACCAATTCTTTGCATTCGAGTACGAGGACATGGTGGTCGACCGCATTGAGTACGAACTCAGGCTCGGCAAGATCATCGCGAGCACCCCGAGGGTACTGGCCAGCCAGACGCTCGACAATAACACGGACCACAAGCAGGAAATGTCCTTCGCCATGAGCGAGAAGCAGACTCAAACGAGCAGCTTTGACTACACGACGGGCTTGACGCTGTCCGTTGGGGCTACAATCAAAGGTGCGGCTTGTGCTTCTCGTATCGCCTGAACAGTATGCTGAGATAATTGCAGCCGGTATCCCGGAGATCGCAGAGGGGGAGTTCCGCATGGACACGTCGATTAGCGAGACGTGGACCTATGGAAAGACCGAGTCGTTCGAGAAGACGTACACCGCCAGCTTCCCCGTCAAGGCAGGGCCGCACATGACTGTGCACGCCGTGTCGACAGTCAATGTCGGCACTCTGGAGGTTCCCTACACGCTCTATCTCAGCTCCAAGTCCACCGGTACAAAGGCGGAGACGCGCGGCATCTGGCGCGGCGTGTCGTCCTGGGCCCTGCGCCACAGCATCTCCCAGGTCCCGAAGTGATTGCTCAAAAGGAGCCAAAGAGCTGGATGGTTTGATGCGCCTTATAAAGTCCCCCCCCCCCCCCCCCGAATATAGTTCTGCCTCGATGAATGCACTTGTTGAATCGACTGCCGACCGAAAGAAATTGAGGAAATACTTCGTTCGAGCGTGCTGCACCTGGAAACTGCACGGACAGGATGGCTTCGCTAGCATATAAGACGAGGCGCTTGAGGGACCAACAGCAGCCAGCGCCGGTGCGTGTTGAGGAGTCGGAAGCCTCGAATATGGGTTGCAGCCGCGCAGTCCTATTTCGGGCGAAGGCGCCAACAAAACGTCCAATTCGAATGCAGAGGAGTCAATCAAACTCGGGCTATTCACAATTCAGCGGGGAGATAAGAAAAATTCCAACAGGCCGCCGGATAAATATGAAGCAACAGTTGAGTGATAACAGGGGAGAATCTTCCCAGTTTCTCAATTATTCAGAATCCTCGCCCAACCCGGACGGATGCGTCAGATGAAGGAGAAGACAGTAACCAACTAATATGAACATTGATGGAGGTGAGGCGGTGGAGAAGCCGGTTGATGGACAGCAGAAATAGGATGATCGAGAGCGCAGATCCCTGAGGTGCACCTTCCACGGCACAGCGAAAGGGAGCAGTCCCAACTCCATCGACAACCACAGTCACGCGGTGGTGACGCAGAAACGAGGCGGCCCATCGAAGACTCGGGCGCGGGAAGCCCAGAGATGCCAGCTCGTTGATAACAACGGGTGGGAAATCCGATTAAAAGCTCCTTTGAGGTTGTAGAAAAGGGTGGAGATGATATTCCTCTGGTTTAGTTCCTCCTTGACGCCGTGGATATAACCATTAACGGCTTGGGCGGTACTGTGACCCGGGGGTACGCCGTACTGAGAGGGGTTGATGAAACCAAGCGACTCCGCTTTGAAGGACAAGCGATCGGCGACCAGACGCTCTGGTGGTTAAGCCAGAATGTACTCATAGTTTTCCACCGGTCGCCAAGCTTTTGCAGATGGTTTGTCCTTCTTGCCTTGTTCGTGGATCGGATTCGCCGTGTTGGTCTTGTAAATGACGCAGACCCAGGGGGCGATGACTGGCCACCCGCTCTGAACATACCCCATTTGAACGCCGTGTCGATCCGGGGCTTTCCGAGCCGAGGACTTGTGTATCACGGCATCCACTTACTTGAAAGTCATATTCGTTTTCGATGGGTATGATGTCGGCGAGGAGAATGGGATCGACTGTGGGGAAACAGGGTGCATCAGATGTGACCACGGGAGCAGGCAATAGATCTTACCTGGCCGCCAAGGGCGGAAGTTCATCCTGACGCTGAGCCCCCGAGTGATCCCCCTCGCTTTCTCCGGGTGCCGTTCCCAGCTAGACTCGTGACCAGTCTGCCTACGAGGAGCAAAAAAAATGAGGCGAGCTCTTTGCCGTAGGCAGACTGGTACAACTCAAAATTTTCTGATGAGCCCAGTCGCTTCCTCTAGTGAAAATACACAACTTCGAGGGACCCGACTTGAGGTCGACTTGAGTCACTCAAGTCAGTTTTTTGACTCGACTCGACTCGGCTCAAGTCGGCGCCCCCAAGTCGACTTGGAGTCGATTTGTCCCGAGTCGCGGCAACACTACTCCGATCACAGTCTTTCCCGAGCCCTAGATATCAACCCACGTATTAGATTAGTTTAGTGTCCTTTGTCGACCTCCGATCACAGTCTTTAGCCAGTCCCATATTAGCCCCTAGTGTCCTTCGCCGCCCTCGACTATAGTCGTGCACCATTTGCGCTCACGCCTCTCGCCCATCGCCGGAGTTGCCCTCACACTTACCTGACTGGTATTGGGACATCTTAGACCCACCTCGCACACCCTCGTCTATTACTCCCGCACTCGGAGTTGTTGTTGTTCATTTATTTGTTCAGCTCCCGCTCTTAGCCCCGGAGTAGGCGTATCACCGAGGCCAATCACATTACCGGAAATATGGCTAAGGATGTCTGGTAGAGCAATTGGCCGCAGGGGATGGGCGGTAAGATTGTGCAGCTCAAAGTCGGGCTCGCAATGAGGTGCCGCATCGACGGATCACTCTCGGCAGCGCGCGGAAGTGCTCCCCCGCTTCAAGCGGCCGCTGATGGCATCAAGTCTCTCTTGCACCACGTCGATGCTTCAGCAGTCCTGGACGCCTCTTATCCTCCACTTCACCCAGTATCACCGACTGTCTTCATGCTTGAAATGACCCTCGATCTCACTGGGTCTCGCACGCAGCGATGCGAGCAGCGACTGGAAATGCTCTACGAATCCTTGAAAATTGTGGGCAGCATTCTTAGGCTGTGGCTTTATCCCCAAATTCGCACCTGGCCATATTCGAGATGAAAACTTGGGCGTTGACTCCACACCCAACTTATGGAATCCATTCAATGCCGGTTCGGGTCTCCTGTCACTCAGCGCTGGTGGGATTTAGAATAGATACATGCATAACCTTCCACCAATCCTGAACACGGCTACGACTGTGCGCTCCTCTGACACACTCCCCAGCGAGCTCCGACGCCATCCGCGTTCAGCGATCACTTTCTGAAAAAATTGAACCAAGATTGTCCAGCGACTCTTGACATTCCCAGTCCTTATGGTGACCATTCGAGACGTTCCTCACTCAGTTACAGGTATCTACGTATTCGTTGCCAACCAATGTCGCCATGGCATACTGACCTGTCCTTAGTTTCCGATCCGTGCTGCATCATACGCGTGACGAACAGACTCCAACTGCGCGGCTATCGATGGGATTAATTAGAATACAAGCCTTGAAGATAAGAAGGAAGCTTATGTAACTCATAGCTGGACAGTGCGGCGCGAAGATCTGCATGGCGGCAATGACGATATTCAGGGACTCTATCAAGCCTTGCGTGTGGGTCGATGCGTCTTGAGTGCGCCTCCACACAACTTCGGCGATGAACACAAGGGACGTCGTTGTCCACAGTGGCTAATGTGCAATTAACAAACACCCCTGCACGGAGCTAATCGTGATGGATAGACTCGCAGCCAGGACCGGGTCGATGAGGCCAATGCTTGGGACGTCTGTCTTCGCCAGGATACCGACCACTCCGCGGGCAGCAGACAAAGCGTTGCTCCGCGCGAACGTATGCTCGTTGACCAGGGGATTGTGCAGCTTGATCGTTGCGACTCGGGCGAGGGTGTGTACTACAAGCATGGCCTTCGACTGAATTGGAGGCAGGACCCCGGTGAATGCATCGATCTTGCGGTCGAGGCTAATGAACTCCGGATCGTTCGGGGAAATACCACCTAAAGGGCACCATGAGTGCCGGACATGACAGTGGTTTAGCCCACCTGTGCGATGGCGCGCGCTAATTCTCGTAGCGCTCTCGAACAACAGGGCCGCCTTTGCGTGGAGCGCCGGCTCCGATGACTCATCATCCGTATCGTTCACGAGGAACCGCGCGATGGTGTCGCTGCTGTGGCGGGGAAGGAGATCTGGGCGCTAGTACGGCAAACCTCGGGGTCAGCCCCTGAATATAAGCGCCGAGTCCAGCACTCGCCTCCACATAATTGCCGATCTCCAGCGGCCACGGGGTGTCGATCTTTAGTCCGGTGCTGCCGTAGGTTACGTTGGAGGGCGACCCCTCCATGCTTGCCCAGCAATTGTTGAGCGTGAGGACGCTCCAGAATGCGTCGATGCGCTCGCCTTCCTCGCGCGTGTCCGTGGGCGGAGACAGTACTTCGCCAGTAGGCGGGAGCGCTCCGCCATCCGCGCTCCGGATGCGATGCAGCCCCGCGCTGAGGGCGATAGACACCGCGGCGCTCGTGTGGTACTTCCCCTCGAGGAAGCGCGCGTTGCGGATGAAGTAGTAGGCGAGGAGGACGCACGCCTGGATGCTATGCAGCACTGTACGTGGATGCGATCCGGTGAGGCTGTTGGCACTGGTGCGTAATGCATGAGCAAGGAAAGCCGGCTCGTAAGCGGTGATACGTTCATCTTCTGACAGGTGAACACCCCATAGGTACATGACGTTCAGAAGAATGGGCGGGAGGTTGCACCGGTTCGTGCTGGTAACTGCGTCGTGGAACGCCTGGATGTCGAGGAAGAACCCGAAGCAAGTCGCATTATGTAGGAAATTGTGGACCCTGCGACAGCTGGAGATCAGGAAAAGACAACACTCAAAACATTGGGGGCGTACAGTGCTTGTAGTACGATGAATGGTAATTCCTGTGCAGAGGTTGAGGTGTTTTGCAAGAGAAAAACAGTGTGCATCTGCGTACAGTCGGCATCAAGCTCGTGGTACTTTGATTCGCTGAAGCACCGGGCGTCTGTTGTAAATCTGAAGCGTTTGAATTGTTGAGTCCTTCCGATACGCTTTCCGGCACGTACAAAAATGGTTCATAAGCGGGCCCAAGCCCATCGTGTTTGAAGGCGAAATCTGTGACCGATATGGTACGTTGCCACGGCTACTGGAGGCCTGGGGGGCGGTCGTTCTCTGATCTTTGGGATGCTCCAGTTGCGCAATACGGGCTTGCAGGATCGAGATTTGTTCTGCGCAGACAAGTGAATTCAATATCCCTCCTCTCAATGAACTTGGACTCACCTTCGAGCATCTCTGTATTCGCTGGACCACCTTCCTCAGTATATCCGCAATCGCCAAGGGTATCGGAATGTCTTGAGCATGGTCCACAGATGGGGTGGCGGCCGTCACATTTCTCGAAACTTGGATCAGTTTATCCCATGGCGAGACGCTGAGGAATCAACCTACGGTTTTTCTGTGTCTGGGAAACCAGCGCACCATCAGGCTGCATTCGCGCGAGACCTTTCCTGAGCACTGACCGACAATTGACGCATGCTTTCCATCTCGGTAACGGCGTGGGTGGAAAACTCTCATTCATGACTGATTCAGGGTGTGTGGGTGGACAGGCTCCCGAAGAACACACTGCTTAAATCAGTTCCACCCAACATCCGCTCGACAAACTGAACCCCGTGGCTAAATGGGGCAGCGTCTATGCAAGTAGCCTATTGAACAAGATCAGCCGCCGAGTGACAAAGCCCAACGTTAGGCGCTTAGTAGGTGGCCGAGCTCCCCGAAGCACAGTACAAAATCAATTGCTGCGTAACTAATATCCATATGTATATGGTGTGCGATTTCATTCGACGCGCATTGGAATGATTCGAGGAGCTTAGCAACGGGCCTAGGCTGTATCAGCCCATACCAGTGGAACTTCAACTTAGCATATGCCTACTCGAGCCCCATTCTCAACCGTCGAAGGCTCTCCGACACTGGGCTGTCCAACACCAGCAACTACAGGAGGTGTAGATGTGTCAGTGGTACGTTCGACACCACCCAGGCCCCTTGGAATTCGTTCCCTGGTGGAATTGAGGTTTCAAACCAGGCGGTGGAGTAAAGCCGTATTCCTTGCATAGAATGAACTGGCGGATGAATTTAAATCACTCTCGAATCAAGGACGACGGGGGTAACTCTGATCAGGCAGAGGGCCCGGGCGGAGGGGTTGTGGTGGAGTATTCAGTACGAGGGGAAACGGTCACAGAACACCGGCGTGTTAAGAGTGGAAAATCCGCAGTTACTCTACATTAAACCTCGGGGATATGGGTTCTTCGGCCAGGAGCTGGAGTATCACCAGTAACTAAGCTCTCATGTCAGTGAACATGGGAAAAACTGGTTAGAACAAAAATTGGCGCCCCGAACCAGCCCGATTGATCGTTAGAGATACTGAGGAGATGAGCACCCAGGTATATTCCCGCCTCGGAGTTGAGGATCCCAAGACAGGGAGTATTCTCATCACATTGCAATTGGCCTCGATTCCTATCACCGGATAGACGGAAATGGTGAATTAAAATAGATCTCCTGGACATGGAAGGCACTACATACATATAGCCTTATCGCCGAAAAGTCGGCCGATTCGGGATTAATCGGCTCCGATCATGGCCGGACTGGTAAGCAAAGTTGAACTTTAGCGCCTCAGGAGCTTCTGTCGACCCATGATCTAAACACAGTCAGTATTATATCATATCCTCACATTGCCCCTGGGGATCATCATCGGATGAACAATGCGAACAACCCTTCACCAATCATTCCTAATCTCAGGCTTATTAAGCCCGCATGGCATCAGTCAGATTTTACCAACATTTTACCAACCACGGCATTTACCAGCAACGGCGTTTACCAACCACCGGGATACTGTGAGAGCTAAGCTTCTATAAGGCCCCAGGCAATGCGAGAAATCCAAATACCCTATCAAAGTCCTCAGCCTCCTCGCATCCAACCCATATGTCGACGTTTAAACTATTCCAACCAAGCACAGTCGGAAACGTGAAAATCAGCCACCGCGTCGTGTTCGCGCCGACCACTCGATACCGAGCAGACGCTAACAGTACCCCGTTGCCTCACGTCGCCGAGTACTACGAGCAGCGCGCCAGTACGCCTGGCAGTCTTCTCATCTCCGAAGCGACGTATATTGCACCGCGTGCAGCTGGGGACAAGCATGCGCCAGGAGTCTGGTCTGAGCGCAGATCTCCGCCTGGAAAAGAGTGCGTTTTTTCTCCCTCTCCTTTGCATCACACACTCATGCTCGATAGATCACGGACAGAGTGCATGCTAAGGGATCCTACATGTTCCTGCAACTGTGGGCCCTAGGACGCGCTGCAACGGTCGAAACACTCGCGGAGGATGATCTCCCCTACGTGTCGGCGTCTGATGTTCCCCTTCCAGGCGGAACTGCGCCTCGCCCGCTTACCGTGACAGAGATCAAGGAGTACATCCAGCTATACGCCAGGGCCGCTTCGAACGCCGTAAACCTCGCCGGCTTCGATGGAGTCGAGGTCCACGGCGCGAACGGTTACCTGATGGACCAGTTCCTGCACGACGGTAGCAACATCCGCACGGACGCGTACAGCGGCTCGGTTGAGAATCGCTCCCGTTTCGCGCTCGAAGTCGTCGAGGCTGTGGTCAAGGTCGTCGGGCAGGAGCGGACCGCACTGCGCATTAGTCCATGGGGAACTGTGCTCGGTGCGTTATTGTTGGGGGCTGCGAACCATTTCTAACTGCGCTGGCAGGAATGCACTTCGATAGCGCTGGGCCGAAACCCACCTACACACACCTGATCACCCAACTCCGAGCGCGCTACCCCGAGTTCGCGTACCTGCACGTTGTAGAGCCCCGCGTCGACGGCGCTCAGACGGTTGCAATCAAGGCCGGTTACTCCAACGACTTCATCCGCGCAATCTGGGGTCCTCGCCCTCTCATCAGCGCCGGGGGATACACGCGCGAGACCGCCATCGCCGCAGCCGAGGAGAAAGGGGACCTGATAGCGTTTGCGCGGCTGTACGTCGCTAACGTGAGTGTCTATTGTATTTGAGCCATCCGAGCCCGCGACTGACTGAAGCGCAAGCCGGACCTGCCGTACCGCCTCTTGCACGATATCGCGCTCAACGTCGGGAATCGCGCGCTGTATTATGTAAAGGGCAGCCTCGATCCGGCGGGGTACACTGATTATCCGTTTGCGTCGGTCGATACTGAGAGTCCGGTGTCCGAGGAGGGCGCAAAAGTGTAGAAGTCATTATGTCGAACAAGTTTGTTATATTGAGGCCTGCACTTAGACAAGGGTGGCCAGTTTGAGAGAGAAGCATGTAATAGAGAACTGAATAAACTCATCTGGAGAAAGCGCGCAAAGACGCGGTAGAAAGCGAGCAGCTTCGAGAATAAATAAAAAGAACGAACAGAGACCCCGAGGAGGTGACAGAATCTCGGCATGCACGATTATATTTGTGAGCGGCCTTCGATTGTTAGATATGGCAAATCGTTAGCTCCAATTCACCTGATTCAAGCGTTGTTGGAATCGAGACATGGTTCCAAGTTTCTCCGGAAGTAACTCAGCTAATATTGTACTTCTATGGTTTACCTAGTCTCGAACCATCCTCTCATGACATCCCGTTCCGGGAACCCTGTCATTAGAGTTTGGGATAAAACCAGCTGATGGCAGGGAGCATTGCAAAATGCACTGGTGTCCGAGGACTTTGAGTATCTTGAGGGAATTTATTGCTCAAATCATGGCCGTTTTATTCAAAACCAGGACCGTTCCATCTCGGTGCGACTTCCGCATCTTCCCTTCCTTGATTTAATCAGTATGTGAAAAGCGAAACGATAAGAGAGGCTTGCAATTAGCACAGAAGTGGCGACGATGGAGAACTTAGAGAACATCTTGTAAGGCTTAATACCGGATGAGATACCATGGCCACAGAAGCTCCTGACGTCGTTTGGGAGCGCCAGGTACAACCAGAGTGCGCGGTCATCGATGCATCGACGGTGAAGCGGTGGAGGCTGCTCGTTCACAGCAGAAGATGCATTCTATGGTGAGAGGGCAAATACGATCCCATATCGAGAGTATGAAACGGTCGGGGGTATCAACAAAAGGGGGTGGTGGTGCTGATATATACCCAGTGTTCGAATTTAAAGGGAGTTTATACAAGGCCAATCGTCGAGTAAGCAAGATACTCCGATTTCCTTTTATAACCTCGAGCTCCCCCACGGCTGTAAACTTTCTATGGTTGTAAGAGACTACGCTCTTCTCCACCCCTTGGTCCAGTGCGAGAGTCGAAGCAGTGAGCACACTCATTTCCTCGTACTCATCCGGGCGCTTCCTGACTCGTGGCTCAAGCATGTTTTCATACAAGTCACCGGCAGCCCGGACTCACTTATAGCTGACAAGCAGTGATCGGCTTATCTCACTGTCTTGCCAGGTGCACCATCTATTAGTATTTTTCTTAGGGTTGATCTCATAGCATTACAAAGCTTAATTTTCTCGTTACCCGCCCTACATTTGATTGTTACATACATACATGTTGCGTATACGTGCTGAGTACTCCATGTACTCCATGTACTCCCCTCCCCAGCAGTTATGGCCATCCACAAACGGCTCATCGACACTGGAGGCCTCCTCCCACCTCCTCTCACAGAGAGCGGTTGATTTGGCCAACCTTCTGTCTCATTCAAGTTGTCGACGTGTGCTCGAGACGATTGGACGTGCGTAGACGGCATCGACAATAGGCCCATTCTGCGAAAGCGGTGATTACTGAGTGACACTGCGCAAGTACATCAGAAGTGGTGAATCACCCAACCGGGAGCGGGCTCGGAACTTTATCCGTAAGATTATTGTCATCATCCAGCGAATTATTCTGCGCGGGATCGTTCTCGAGGCATCCATCGAAGGTTTTTGTGGGAGAAGCAACGGCATCTGACAGGCATCGAGACATCCCATCAGGGCTGGACCGCTAATTTCGGCGAATCATCTGTTCGGAAGTTTAATATGGTCAATTGCCGTCTATGTATAACCAAGATTACTGACCCGTCGTCCAATTCGTTGTAACCCCGCGTCGCACCAGGGTCGGATGCTAACCTAACATCATTAATAACCCGGCGGATGTGTTCCGCGCAGACCAAGGAACACGCCAACTCACTCAGTCTCGTAGCCTGGCTGCTTCAATCGCAGGATCTCGAGACTTGTGCAGCCTTGTCGTAAAAATCGATGTTAAGGAGTAGATGCATGCCACTACCCTGAAGAATACACGCGGACCCTGGATTCGGCGAAGCGCGGAATAAGGACAGGCCGGTTGACGTTCAGCCACAAAACAGAATTCGGTGATGCCACGCCGGCCACGGAAAACACTGTCATAATAGGAGGTCAGTGACTTTGGAAAGGCCGCACGCATCGGGGAGCGTAGCAAGGTTGACAGTCCCCGGGAATGGAGCATCGAAACAAACACTCAATTCAGTATGGCTCCGAGAATTTGGCCGAGGAAATATTGCCCTAAGGTGAGGGGCGCAGATGCATTATTCTGGGAGCCGCGCATATTTGAATAGACTCGAGGAGCAGTCGCGTATTCGCCGAGACACGACGTAGCAGCATGTTGGTTACGTCGCTGGTGTATCATATGGCTGTTGTGTCGAAAATAAGCCTGACAGTGAGAATGATTGACACTGAATGAGCAATCGCCTCGTGTTTCGTGAGCTTGGCCAAGACATGCCTGAGCGCAGCGAAGGCACTTAGATCAGATGATATTTGAACGCCCTGTCCATGAAAATTCTAGGCACATCACATTAGAGAATACTGTCAGTACGTACGTGCAATAACCTCCGATGCAATTCCCCCCACCTCGAGATGCCCCATCGCGCTCGTGGTCGGAAAGCTGCGCGGGGCTTCGAGGGAAAAGAGCTTGGCATTGAGCAGGTGCGTCGCGCGGCGTACGGGGCACGTCGAGATGATGGTCGAGAGCATGCACGCTGATGTATGTGGTTGTGCTGATCCTGGGGGCTAATGCCAAACATGATGCGCCCTCCGCCCCTTTACACTGTACCTCCATCTTGTCTTCCCAAAATCTCCTTCAGCGACCAAAATAGACTCGAAATCTCGTCTCAAAGCCCTTTCATGCCGGTGGACTCGCAGTTGGGGCTGAAACTCGAGGACGCAGTGGATTCTGTTTCCAGCGATGTCGATCCATACGCAGAAGCTGCTCAGGCACTGGAGCAGGCACAGCGTGTCCTATCTGCTGCTCGCGCTACACCGAGGCCGCCTACCATGCTGGTTTCCGTCGCAGAACGACAGTTCGATGCTCTCAGAGCCGAGATCACGACTTTGAAGGCTGCGAGCGAACGAGATCTTGCGGCGATAGAGTCTCTTCGGAGAGTCGTGGAGAACATCTCCATCGCTCGGGATCTTGCACAATCGGCAACTCAGCAGAAGAGCCGCGAGATCGACGCCCTGACGGCCACGCATGAGCGGGAACGAACGGGATTCTGTGCGCAAAGGGAGGTGCTCCGTGGACAGCTGGAGGGGCTGCAATCGGCGAACGCCAAGGAGCGCGAGGCCCTGAAGAAGGACCGAGAACTCTTGACGACAGACCGCGCACTCCTCGCCGCGGAGACACAGACTGCGCACAATGCAATCCAGGGCGAGCGCCAGGCCATCGCCCAGCAGTTGCACCGCATGCTTCAAATGATCCAGCCCAATTCCTTTGCTCCCTCCACCGAACCCGCTTCGCTACTCCCTCCAAGTCCTATTCCGTCTCCTACGCTGCCAACTGGTGAGTCCGCTACAAAAATGAAGATATGCGAGTCCACCTCTGACCGACATGATCAGCGCATCCGGGCGAATTTCCTATTCTTTCCCGCCGACGACCGGAGTGCGACACAAGTGAGTTGATCCATCCGATCCTGGCGCCATAACAATCCGCTCAATTCCTTGATGCAAGCGAGCGCATACCCGTCGCCCAAGCGCCCCCGAACGGAGAGTCCGCCAAGAGTAGTGCATAGATTAACGGCGACCAATATGAATACAGGTGGTATGTCGCTCCCTGCAGCGTGACCTTCTCCGCTCAGCTAACTGCCTTACAGCACCGTCCTCGCCGACACCCCCAAACTCAACTCCAAGCTGCTTGCGAGGGCCATATTCGTACTCGGCGCCACAGCGCGGCCGATCCGGTGCATCGCCGCGAGGCGGCCCCTCGAGACGCGGGTACCCAATCTCTCCTGGATCCTGGGCACCGCCGCACACACCTCCAGCTCCGCCTGCTGCGCCGTCCAAAGATCCGCGCCGCCGATGAGGGGTGTTCAATGCGGCTATTCATAATCACTTTAACACGTCGGAATCAGTCAGTGATCGCTCTTGCCGTAGTTGTGCCATGCTTCCCCCAGCTCCGTCTCCCTATCTTGTTCTTGTATGTGCCTCACCGCCCTCCTAAATCTCGCATCCTCTGCCTCGTCATTCAACTCAACTGTATATCTGTCACCCGCCCTTGTGCCGTATATGTTCATCGTTACATTGCGCTAATCTTTTGTAATAGCGTCCATCTTGTGCTTGTACATACATGATCCCTCCCATTCCTCTCACTTGCCCACTTGGACGTGTATCTCGCTGCCTTGGGTTCCGTTACGGTACATGTTTTTTGTTCACCGTACTCTCGTGCATTGCAGCGAATTGGGTTTTCTCTATTGATTCAATCTTCAGTTCACCAACGACCCGGTCAATCAGACCACGCCTTATTTGGATAATTGTAGCCTCGATGCTCGGATTAATCATACTGTACGTAGTCAAAATGATAATGTCCTCGGTATTGCAGCCACAAGATATGTGAACTTTTGTGATGGTAGAGACGTTTAGTCATCATATGACGGGGGTACGAGGTGGGTCCTGAGTTCCCTGGTGAGTGCCTGCAGCTGTCAAATTCAAACCTGATCCGCTAACGTCTGATCCCCAGCATCTTCCGCATCAATGGCTGCGGCCTTGATATTGCCTCCGACTGGAGCCAATGCCGATTCCCTGGGGCTATGATTGGGCAATGAAATGGGAACAGGGCTGGATACCTCAGTCGTCTAACAGCCACTGCTGAAGCTGAAATCAGGGGGTTGAATATTGGAGGTCAAAATGTTCTTCACACCCGAATGATATCCAGAGGCAACATGCCGTTCATGCCGTCCACGTGCATGGTGGAAATATAATCAACGGAGGGCCTGGATACACCTAACTGTCAATTCAATTTGCACTCATTTAGAGCATTTAGGAACAAGAAATCCCGCCGAATCACAAGTCCATGGTGATCAGCGCCTGAGGGCGGCACCAGCGGCATCAACATGATTTGGCCGACTTTGAGTCTCACGCATGCCGCAACTCTGTAGAGGAATCAGCACAAAAATATCGCCCACAAAATATAATAACGAGCAACAGCTAACCGGGGTGAATGGCTGTTAATCTAGTCCATCTAACCGCTGCCGCTCACTGCGCCGTAAAAGATTGTGTGATTGCCGCTGTGATGCGTTCCGGCATGTGCCCGGCGTGCGGCCGCCTTGACGTCGAAACCACCACGTGCAAGCTCAAGCTCAAAGTGTGGCCTTCTCTGTACTACCAGCAGCGGACATCTTGATGCAGACCCATGGAAGCGATACAATAGCCCAAATTGAAGGTCTTTGCCCCTGCCTTACCCAACTGCGGAGCTGTGGAACTACTGTTTGCTATGCCATTGACAATGTCCATTATTTCAATGGAGGGAGGTGACCACTGTGCACTGCACATAGCCATCTGCGGAGGGCGGGTGGTAGCTGACCAGTTCAAACTCTGTTGTACTGCCATCAGCCGCCATTTCCCAACCACAGTTGGTTGAGTCTAACATCCAGAGACACCACTCGGACTCGAGTTTCCACTTTCCATAGTCCAAAATGGGTTCCGAGAGACTCGGAGAGTACAAGTTGAGTACAAAGCGCCCGATTCGGCCTGCACGTGACAGCAAGATTTTTTTGCGTGTTTTCACGAATTATGCAAAAGACAGTAGACCGCTTGAAGGGTCTTTACCACAAGCGTGAGGCGTTGGACTCGCTTGGCTATTTCATCACCTTCTGAACCTAGAGCTCGTTAGAGCCTGACAAGCTTCCAGAGGACCGTTTGGGGCTGATGAAAGATCGAATACGTGATAATGATAAGAATACACGGGGAATCAAGAGCCTTTCTTGAATGCAACGAGCAGATGCGACGGGAGTCTAGAGAGCTAGCACATTGATGGATATCACTAGGCTGCACAGGGGGCAAAGGCCAGGGCATGTAACAGTTACTTGCTGGCCAAGCATATACCAGGGCATGTCAGTGTCACACACAGCCTTTGTGTCTTTGTGATTATGTCTTCCTTTCAAGGTTTCTGGCCAACTTTGATTCCCCACAGCAATTTAAGATTTGTTTCATTGCTTCACTGGCAGTCAGATCCTCCCCCATTTCCCTCCAGTGAACCCCCCTGCGAGCCTCTTTCACATGTAATTTCAAAAGCGGGGCTCTTTGTAAGTTGCCCACGTGGTCGTGAAATCACACATGCCTGACTTGCCTCTTTGTTCAAATACAAGTTTAGGCCTCCTTGTTTAGGGCTATATCAGAATGGACTTGGAGCTGTGGATGGAACTAATCAGCAACAAGGAATGAAGCATATGCATTATAATACACCGACGCCAAATTCATCGCAGAGCCTATAAGCCGGCTGCGGCTCCGACATTCAGCTGCACTCGGTATGTTGTGGTGCTCGGCGCCACTCGGCAAAATCAACTACTGTACTATTTCGACCGAGTGTTCAGGTGACGCGTAACGGCCGATTTTTCCGAGGCCGTTAAAAATCGCGACAATTCAAATGAAAATTTATCGGCCATCAATGAACACTTGGTCGAAATAGTACAGTACACAGACTCGGATTGCCAAAATGCGAAATTCCATTTATCACGCCCTGGGACGCGATATTTTTGAGGCAAATTGCCAACACCAAACATCATCATCATTTCGATCCAACTCGTTACAAGAACGTCAAAGAAAAAACCCATTCCGAAACGCATCCTGCTGAAAGAATTCTGATGACCGTGTGACGGACTCAAAGGGTGATGGGGATGAGGCCGCCTCACTTCGTTCCACCGCTGGCTGCGCGCGCCAGCTCCGGAATTTCGACCGGAAATTAGTACTAGTAGTACTAACCAGTTGTTGCACATGACACTGATGCCACGGGGCTGCAGCTCAAGTCAGGTCGAGGCCGAGGAGGGCCGCGACTGCGGAGACGGCGTTGCTGCTGAACGACTAGAAGCTCCCGCAGCACTGGAGCGAGGTCGGCGTGGTCCCCGGGGTGTGGTGATCTGGATGACGACGACGCAGAGCTTAGAGAACATCTTGTAAGGCTTGGTAGAGAGCTTGAACCTCAGAGGGAGGAGTTTGATTGAGAAATTTGAGGAAGACGGCCACACCTTTTATACGTTTGTCCGGATGAGGTACTATGGCCAGAGACCAGAGAGGCTCCTGACGTCGTTTGAGAGCGCCAGGGACAACCAGAGTGCGCGGTCATCGATGCATCGACGGCGGAGCGGTGGAGGCTGCTCGTCAGATTCAAGAGCCCATGCAATTCACAGCAGGAGATGCATTCTATGGTGAGAGGAGCAAATACGATCCCATATCGAGGGGATGAAGCGGTCGGGGGTATCAAGAAGAGGGGGGCGGTGGTGTTGATATATACCCAGTGTTCGAGTTTGAAGTGAGTTTACACAAGGCTAATCGTCGAGTAAGCAAGATTACTCCGATTTCCTTATACAACCTCCCCCTCACGGTCTTTCCTCTAAGGTTGTAAACCCTCTAGGGTTGTAAAATATGACGTTCTTCTCCACCCCACGGGTTCAATGCGAGAGTCGAAGCAGTGAGCACTCCCATTTCTTCGATGAAACCCGCTCCGTCTGGCTTAATCGGGCCCGTCTCAACAGGACGCCCGATTATTACAGTACACAACAGAACAATCTTTGGGTGTACTACACTAAACACATGTTCTCAATTCTCAGATTCATCTGGCTGAATTCCGTCCGAAGACAGGTCCCCAGATAAATCCGGCCTCCATATTAATCCGGCCTCCCGATTCATAGCGCCGCCCGATTTATCCAAGGTTAGGATTAGGACGGGGGACTCTGCGCTGCGTGAGCAGTGCCACTCGACCAGGTAGACGTGTTCAATGTGTGATATTTATCAGTCCCAGGACATGATTTTTTTAAAAGCAATGAAACTCGCCGGCACGAGTCTGATTTATAAACTGACTTCGGTGCTGCCGGATGACCCCGGAACTAGCGGGAAGTATGCAATGAGGAAGCAGCCCGAATTATCTAGATGTCGTGAGTCGGAGGTCGAGCCCAAAGGACGATTTGAAGTCGCTGGATTATTCGGGCAGCTGGCGTAAGCGGGCTAGATCAATTAGGCTGTTAGATTAATCGAAATGGACAAAGAAGTTGTAGGTTGGTGTGAAGTAATTTCAATTTTTCAAGTAGCGTCTCTCACTGTACAGTAATACTAGTTTTCTGTCCCACATTAATCTGACCACAGATTAAACGGCCGTCCTGCTGAGATGGGCTCCGATTAAGCCAGACGGAACGGACGACAGTTCCTCGCACTTATCTGGGCGCTTCCTGATTCGTGGTTCAAGCATGTTTTCATACAAGTTGCCGGAAGCCCGGACTCCCTTCTGCCTGGCAAGCGGTGATACGCCTCCTTGGCTTATCTCACTGTCTAGCCAGGTGCACCATTTGTTCCTAGGTTTCATCTCACTGTATTACCCGTCAGCGTAGCTTGATTTTCTCGTTACCCACCCTACATTTGATTGTTACACACCCGGTGCGTATATGTACTTAGTACTCCATGTACTCCCGTCAGTAGATCCAGAAACGGCCCATCGAGACTGGAGCTGTTCTTCCCACGGAGAGCGGTTGATTTGGCTAACATTCTGTCTCCCAAGTTTTCGACGTGTGCCCGAGACGATTGGACGTGCATAGACGGCATCGACAACAGGCCCATTCTGTTAAAGCGGTGATTGCTGAGTGACACGGAGTAAGTACATCAGAAGCGGCGAACCACCCAACCGGGAGTGGACTCCGAACTTTGTCCGTAAGATTACTGTTCTCGAGACCCTGCGATTGGAGCAGTCAGGCTCCGAGACTGACTTGGGCGTTGCGTGTTCCTTGGTCTGCCCGGAAAACATCCGGGTCCGTGTGTATTCCTCAGGGTAGTGGCATGCATCTACTCCATAGCATGGATTTTCACGACAAGGCTGCACGAATTTTCCTGCGCCGGATGGTTCTCGAGGCATCCATCGAAGGTTTTTATAAGAGAAGCAACGGCATGACAGGCATCGAGACATCCCATTCAGGGCTCGACCGCTAATTTCGGCGAGTCATCTGTCCGGAGGTTTAATATGTTCAATTGCCGTCTATGTATAACCAAAATTACGGACCTGTCGTCCCAGATAACGTCCAGTTCGTTAGTAACCCCGCGTCGCACCAGGGTCGGGGTGCTAAATTAGGCATGATTAGATTAGCGCCCCCGGCGGATTCGGCCAGAAGCGTGGGATGAGGACAGGCAGGTTGACGTTCAGCCACCAAACAGAATTCGGTGACAGCAGGGTTGACAGTCCCCGGGAATGGATCATCGAGGCAAACACTCAATACATCATGGCTCCGAGAATTTGGCCGAGGAAATGTTGCCCTAAGGTGAGAGGCGCAGATGCATTATTCTGGGTGCCGCGCCTATTTGAAAAGACGAGCAGTCGCATATTCGCAGAGACACGACTTAGTAGCATGCTTGGTTACGTCGCTGGTGCATCATATAGCGGTTGTGTCGTAAATAAGCCTGAGAATGATTGACGCTGAATGGGCAACCGCCTCATGTTTCGTGAGCTTGGACAAGACATGCCTTCGCTGCGCTCCGGTACTTGGATCAGATGATATTTAACACCCTGTCCATGCGAAAATTCGAGGCACATCACATCAGAGAATACTGTAAGTCCGTGCAATAACTTCCCGTGCAACTCCCCCACCCCGAGCTACCCTATCGCGAGATAATTCTAATGGGACGCCCGGTTTCTCCGGGTAGCCCCTCCCAAATGAGAAGTCTTCTTGGGAAACCGGGTTTCTCAAGAAACCCTCCCCATAGAATTGGGCTTAGTCGCCCTAGCCACCGTTATAACGGGTTGTCAAGACTCACCAATGTCTTCGTCCTTTGTTTAAATCCATCAACACAATCTTCTGGTTAATTCTATTGTATGTCTCACCACTTAGAAGAATAGATTGGATTGCGACCAACCACGATTGTTAGCACCGATTGCTCGTCGCTTCTCTGCTTATTTTGGCCACGGACATTAACACAAGATACCTATCCCTCCAGCGTGAAAGTTGAGTGGTTTGCTTTTTTTTGGGGGGTGGTACGGTGTCACCTGTAGCACAATTGACAATGGGTTAACCTGCTAGGTTGCGTAAGCGTGGAGTAGTTTCGACCTCCAGTAAGAGATGAGGGTCCGTCCACTCCCATGTAATTGCATTTACGCACATCATGATGGCAGTTGCTGTAGTGTGGGACTCAAAAGCGCACCGAGGTAATTTGCATCCGTGCCTCCTCTGAGTTGAGTGGTTTGCAAACACGATTGAAGTACCAAGCACCCCATTCTGTCTACAGGAATCAGAGTTAGAAGAACCTATCTGATTCAAACTGGTGTCGGCCATGAGGAAAATTACTTCTAATGAGAGTGTGCACAACTTCAACAGTGGTCGAGAGGTTCAAAGCGCAGCACATAAGCCATTTCCCCGCGCCGGGGTTGCCCGACATTTCAAGGATATCTCGAATGGGAGGGATTTCTCCGGGAAAACGGGTTTCCCTTTACAATAATCTTCCATCACGTTCGTGGTAGGAAGGCTGTGCGGGGCTTTGAGGTAAAAGAGCTTGGCACTGAGCAAGTGCGTCGCGCGGCGTACGGGGCACGTCTCTGCGAGGTCGGGTGATGGGAGGTGGTTAGTGAGTTGCGCAGAGTTGATGGGGGAACAGATTCAGATAAGCTCAATGCAAATGGCAAATGAAGTGTAGCTCACCGTCTGTGCGTCGATTGCGTCAACGGTCCCGGTTTATCCGGAGCTTCCCCGTCGCGTCTGAGATTAGTTTTCAAGGGGGACTACGTTGATGCTGCCGGGGCCCGGGGTTCTCGGTTCTGAGTTATGCTTCATGAGCTGGACAGAGAGCAAAGGGAAGGAAAATCATGTACCTTCGATCACCGAGTGGAGGTGGGTTCATGTATGGGGCTTTCTTAGAGGGAGAGTCGGAGGGACACGATGTTGAGGCGAGATAGAGCGAACAACCATAGGAGCATTTGAACCACAGGCTGAGGACAAAAGACATTATTCGGACGGAAGAGCTGTAGAATGGATTCATGATGATGCTAGACAATATGTTGTTGACCCTGCGCGGATTGGGACCGGAAAATGAAGGTGAGGAGAGTGGAGAAATGTCGCGGCCAGTAAGGCAGGAACAATGCGGAAACATGCTGCCATGCCGTGGCCTCGTGTTACAGCGTGGGTTTGTGGGCATGAGGTCACGACACAGTGGCATATTACCGCATTGTTACTGCCCTTTAAAAATAAGGTAAGATGCCGGGGGCGCCATGGCCTCGTGCAATCCGCATGGTACCAATGAAGGGTTTCGTTGATAAGATTAGACATCCAATTAGATGAAGAGACAAAGCAGATATTTTCCTGCAAATGAATATTCAGATCGAAGCAGTGGCTGTTTAAAAAATGTGACCATCAATTGGTGCAGCCTTTCTACCCCCCTCCATCAACCATGTGTTCTGCTGTCGAGGCATACCCTCATTGATTTTTGGCTTCAATGCTGTGCGATCTCAGCAAGAATTCGCCGTCGGTCCAGAACCAATTTGATCAACATGTGCTCGCGCCACGCCGTTGGCATGAGGCCATGACATATCCACATGTTACCGCACTGTTACTGCCACGCCTCATGCCCCTGTGTGAGAACGCGGCGAGGGACTCACAGAAGTACGATTGTACTGCGGTGGAGGAGATCGGCCGTTTCAAATTGTCAATGCTGGAGGGAATACAGGCTCGATAGTCATTATCGATGTTGTGGTTCAAGGACGAAGTGATGAGCAAGTGATGGGATGCACATGTGTGTGGTTGTGCGGATTCAAGTCTCGGACCGCCCAATTTGGGAGCCTGCCATATACGGTTGTTTGGCTGGTTACAGCCCAGACCCTCATGACAGGTTCCCAAATTGGGATGTCATGAGGGTACTATTTAAACTGTACCTCCATCTTATCTTCTTCAACAACCAAAATCGGCTCGAAATCTCTTAAAGCCTCTTCATGCAAGGGAACTCGCAGTTACGGCTGAAACTCGAGGATACTATGGATTCTGCTGCTCAGGCACTGGAGAAGGCACAGCGTGTCTTATCTGCTCGCGCTACGCCAAGGCCACCTACTACGCTCGTTTCAGTGGCAGAACCACGGTTCGAAGCCCTCAGAGCCGAGATCACGACTTTGAAGGCTGTGAGCGACAGAGATCTTGCGGCGATGGAGTCTCGTCGGCGAATCGTGGAGAGCGCCTCCACCGCTCTGGATCTTGCACAATCCGCAATTCAGCAGAAGAGCCGCGAGATTGACGACCTGACGGCCGCGCATGAGCGGGAACGAACGGAACTTCGTGCGGAGATCGAGGTGCTCCGTGGGCAGCTGGAGGGGCTGCACTCGGCGAACGCCAAGGAGCGCGAGGCCCTGAAGAAGGACCGAGAGCTCTTGACGACAGACCGCGCACTCCTCGCCGCGGAAACACAGACTGCGCACAATGTAATCCAGGGCGAGCGCCAGGCCATCGCCCAGCAGTTGCACCGCATGCTTCAAACGATCCAGCCCAATTCCTTTGCTCCCTCCGCCGAACCCACTTCGCTACTACCCCCAAGTCCTATTCCGTCTCCTACTATACCAACTGGTGAGTCCGCTACAGAAATGAAGATACGCGAGTCCACCTCTGACCGACATGATCAGCGCATCTGGGCGAATCGCCTAACATTTCCGGCCGACGACCGGAGTGCGACACGAGTCAGTTGATCCATCCTATCCTGGCGGCATAACAATCAGCTCAATTCCTTGATGCAAGTGAGAGCATACCCGCCGCCCAAGCGCCCCCGAACGGAGAGCCCACCAAGAGTAATGCATAGATTACCGACGGCCAATATGAATGCAGGTGGTATGTCGCTCCCTGCGGCGTTCCCTTTCCCAACTCAGCTAAGCGCCTTACAGCACCGCCCTCGCCGATACCCCCAAACTCAACGTCAGGCTCCTTGCGAGGGCCATATTCGCACTCGGCGCCACAGCGCGGCCGATCCGGTGCATCGCTGCGAGGCGGCCCCTCGAGATGCGGGTACCCAATCTCTACCAGACCGCCGCACACACCTCCAGTTCCGCCTGCTGCGACGTCCAAAGATCCGCGCCGCCGATGGGGCGGTTATTCATAAACACCTTAACGCGTCGGAATCAGTCAGTGATCGCTCTTGCCGCAGTTATACCATGCTTCCCCTAGCTCCGTCTCTCTATCTTGTCCTTGTATATGCCTCACCGCCCTCCTAAATCTCGCATCCTCTGCCTCGTCATTCGACTCACAACTGTATATCTGTGGCCCGCGTACCGTATACGTTCGCCCATCTTTTTAATAGTGTCCATCTTGTGCTCATACATTCCATTCCGCTCGCTTGCCCACTTGAACTTGTTTATCGCTTGCCTAGGCCTCGGGTTCCGTTACCGTATATGCCACTTATATCTTTTGTTCACCTTCCTCTCATTCGTTGCATTCTCCGCCTTTACGCGCACTGGAAATTGCAGAAATTGCGGCATCTTGAATCGAGAATGATGAAAATCAGTCCGGATTTACGCGACCTAGACGTTTATTGACAGTCATCGTATGACGGTGGTATGAGGTGGGTCCTGAGCTCCCTGGTGAGTGCCTGCAGCTGTCGAACCTGATCCGCCAATGTTTGATCCCCAACATCTTCCGCATTCTCTCTGGCTGGGGCAAAGATATTTCCTCCGGCTGGAGCCGATGCCGACTCCCTCGGACTATGATTGGGCAATGTCGATTCCGCTGGGCCATAATCCGGCACAAAGTCCTGCGGCAAAGGAGAGACTAAAGTGACTGTTTCAAGTGGCGGAGCAACTATTTCGGACCGAGAGCTAGCCCCAACACCGGCAAACGAAGGTTGGAGAGCGAATGGCTCGGTGACTGTTCGAAAGTCAGTAGGATCAGACAAACACGAAACTAGTTGAAAGACGTACTGAGACTTAATCTGGCTTCGTTCTTGCCTTTCTTTTGCCCGGCTCTCTTCCAAATGAAAAAAATGATCAGGAACACTAAGCAGCAGCCTCCAAGAACGCCGCCGGCAATGGCGCCTGCATGGGAATGCCTCCCGCCAGTCCCCCCAGTCGCCGGTGCCGCAGTAGAACTGGGTGTACTGCTGGGTTGTCCGGGGATCTGGCTAGCATTGGCACCACTAATGGATGAACTGAAGTTGGGCTTGTCATGTAGGGTGAGGAACGAGGGGTCATAGGTGATATAGTCAATGTGAGCGCTCGGAGTTTGAGTACCCGCAACATCCGTGATTTTTGCCACCAGAGTATGATTCCCGGGTTTCAACGAGCGAGCGGAAAAATATACGAAGTGAGGTTTGGTTATGTAGTCGGGCTCCCGCGTGAAGCTGGCTGCAGTGGTCTTGCCGTCCAGTGTGAAGTTCATTCCTAAGAGCCAATCCGGTCCTTGGTCGTCACCCGGGGTAATTCCGGACACAGAAATCGCAGTCCCTGAGCATTTTAGTCCGGTCAGTTTCCTTTCTTTTATGGACTGACTGAAGCTTTACTCACCGGCGAATTGAAATGTGAAGGAATCCCCAACCACACTGCTGAAGCGGCTACTATTCCCATGGGGTGTCATTTTGGCAGTGAACGCAACTCCCGGATCATTGTCAGAACGCGGACCGAAGGGAAGTTCGCATGGTACTGGCAAGGTGTAGTTTGCCTTAACGGTCCAATTGCCATTCCAAATGATTTCTGAGCTCGAATCGTCGACAAGAATTGTCTGTCCTTTGAGGACAGTAGACTGCCCAACCGCGACCAAAGCATAATCAAGGGCAAGTCCGCGAGCACCGGTGAATCCAATTCTGAATTGTTCTGGATTGTCCAGGCCTGCCGACGCATAGAATTGCCCCCCATGCGACGCTGCCAGATATTTGTAGGCCGTGTAGTTCCGGGGATTGGTAATGTTAACATCAGGTAAGGCAGAGTTGCCAATCCCGAATGTTTGGTTGAACTGTGTCGGGGGCGTAATGCCAAAGAATGCGACCGACGTGCCTGTAAAATAATCCAGCTGAAGAAAAGAATGGATGGAACGGAATTGAATCTCGACCTTCGAATTCAAACACCCATGCTCCGTGTCCGAACGGTGTGAACTCTGGCAAAAAATTCGTGTCGTTATAGGTGCTCGGAAACCCATCGCTTATGAGGCTCGTTGTTGTAGTAAACCATCCGTCTGTATCGCCAATGTTGATATCGCCGGGCTGATTCCAAAGTACAGTGTCATCAATGACAATAGTGACCGCATCCGACATGGAGGCCTCTGAAGTCTTCCGGACGGAGGAGCTGGGCAGGAGATGCACAGGATGGGGGCAAAGATATGCGCTGGCGACGGCTGAGAACATATACACGGGATGACCAGAAGAAGGTTGTGTGCGTTTGGAGCTTTCGTACCAGATCTGTGGACAATCAACCAGCTGACATGAAAAGACTTCCACCCTGAGAACGGCAAACGCTGATATTAGGTATCTGGTCCTCCATCAACCCAGGTACGCTCTTATAATAGTTTGAAGAATTGATGATTGTGTCAAGCATTTTCTAAGGATCCTCTAGCAAGCCGTTGGGGAAGCATCACGCATTCAGCACGGCGAAGGCATCCGAGTCAGTCGCGGCCGTCCTGTCTATCTATGGGAAGCTGCCAAAAGCTTCACCAAGCACCAGATAATATACAATACAATTGCACAAACACCAGCTCATGAGATGCGCAAGATCGCCTCGTCGACAGTGCGCGCTGAGACGCGCGTGCCGCGCTCGAAGCTCTGAAAATAGTGCTCCCCGTACTCGACGCGCAGCGTGCCCGCTACCTCCATGCCTGCGGCCGCATCGGCGTCCGCACCAACATCCGCCTGCTCTGCAATGGGAATGGACTGCAAATCACCGACTGCATCCGCGTCGTCACTCACCCACTCGACGACATACCACGGCGCGTCCACAATCCAGCGGCGCCACGACGTGGGATCGTACCCCGCTGGGAACCCGTCCAGCACATCGCGCGCGGCGCACCCCAGCTCCGGCACGCTGCCGGGGAGCTGCGCGCCGAGCCGCAGCGCGCGGAGGTGCCGCGGGAGCCCCGGCGGGAGTGGCACCCGCGGATGGTGCGGCGTGAGGGTGTGCCGCGCGACCGTGCCCGGGTGAAACGCATCGAGGTGCGCGTTGATGGAGAGTCTGCGGAGCGCGGGGAACGACGCGCGTATGGCCTCGAGGAGCTCCTGTGTGACGAGTGTCACCCCGATCTCGAGCGCCTCGAGTGAGGGAGGCAGCTGCGCGAGAATGGGAGGGAGGATGGACGGCGGGGAGACGGCGGACACGGCGTGCGACGACCAGAGGCGTGCAGTGATAAGAGGGCGCCCGCGCGCGAGGGCAGGGGCGAGCATCGTCGGGCCGTGGTAGGAACGCAGCTGCGGGATACTAGTTCCTGGTAGCCCCGGGAGAAAGGCGGGTACGCCGGGGCCGTCGATGGGCGAGGCGCGCAGACGGAGGGAGGCGAGATTCGGGAGCAAGGCGAGCGCGTCTGCGAAGTGTGGGGAGGCTGCGAAGCGAAGGGAGAGATCGAGGGTGTGCAGCGCGGGGAGGCCACCAGGGTGAAGGAGCACTGCGCGTGTGAGGGTGTCTGTGCCTGTTGGGCCGGCGACGAGCCGTTCCAGAGAATGGGGGAACAGGAAGCGGAGCGAGAGCGCGAGCGGCGGGAATATTTGGATCGGGCTCGTGCTGCGATCGAAGAGGAACTCCTTTCGCGCGGGGATGGGGATGTCGCCGCGCGCGGTGGGGAGCATCTCGAGCTCGAAGTGGTCGAGCTGCAAGGACGCCAGAGACGAGAGCAGGGTGTCGTTACAAAGGGGAAAATGCAGCACGAGTTTCCTGAGGCTCGAGAAGCGGGGGAGGACACCCACCAAACGCTGCATCACAGGCTCCACCGGTCTATGCTCCACCCTATGCCGCCGATTGTACCCCGGAGGATACGGCGACACGAACAGCTCCCGTACTACGGGAGAAAAATGCGCTGAGCACAGGAAGTTCAACCGCGCTATGGAGCGCTCTTGATACCCAGATAGCTCCCGGGTCGCGCTAAGCCAGCGGAAGGCAAACGTCTCGACAAAGGGGAAAACCAGCTGGGTGCGGAAGTAGAGAGGCAGGACAATCTCGCGGAGGCGCTTGGAGACGCGGGAGATCCCCTCCAGCTCGTATCCCGGGATATCGGTCAAGATTGCCAGCCAGATTTCAGTGGGCAGGACGAGGTCGGATTCAGGAGGCGTATCCGGGATTGGGGAGCGCGGTTTCTGGGGAAAGCAGTCAGGTTACTTGCGGGGAGGTGTAGAACCTGTTACCTTCCAAAAGCTAAGGAATGTAGATGGTTTCCGAGCCAGCGGCGTAGCGTGGACGGTCATGGACGTAGCTGACAAGGTGGGAAGAGATACTAAGCGGCACAGCTTTAGCGGTGATCTGATCACAACACATGCCGTAACCGGCATTCAAGGCAAGCTTCAAGTTGGTTGCGGGCCAGTGCGCACACCGATGGTGCATCGGAAGGAATGTACTCTCACCGTCTCCCATTTCTCTGGTCGCAGTTTGAGATTTTGAGATTTTCCCGTAGGGACTTGACTGAACAACTAAGAACTTTTCAAGGGTACTTCAACATTGCTTCAACACCTCTAGGCATTTTTTGCCTTTGAGTTTCGAAACAAAAAAAAATGGACCCACCTGAAGCAAATGCTGCCCAGGTTTTTGTTGCTAACGCCCGCGACCAGGCAGAAAAAAAGTAACCTTAAGCAAAGTGAGCTGCCCTGATGATCCTCCTGCATCCCCGGAAGAAACCCAGAAAAAAATGGGACCTGTAAATACCGGTCTATCCACAGTCGGAAGCCCTGAACTTAGAAATCAATACCATTAAAATCTATGCCGGAGCGGGCGGCACTTCCTGTTGTCGGGATTACTGGCACGTGATGCTAGGCCGCGTCGAGACGCAGCAAACAAGCACAAATAACATGCCCCGATAGGGGCTCCGACCGTTGATTTCCGTTCCCATCAAAGCTGTGGCTTGACGCTGACTAAGCTGCGGACCAATGATAAAGCAAAACTTGGAGATAACATAACCGTGTCCCCAGCTGGTTGAATTACATAGTTAAATACTTCAATGAACCGATGCTGCTAATTTGCCTCGAGCGACCTAATAAATACAGCGATTCCGCTTATGAAGCTCGAAGGCCGGGGAACAAACATTGTAAACACCGCATTCTCTACCACGATGAGATCCACACTTCATGTCCAATATCCATTGAATATCTGCAGACTAATTACAGCCAGTTGCGGAACTTAGGGCGCGGCCCGATTTTTTTTTTTTTTTTGGATGTTTCGGATATTTCAGCTCTACTGAGCTTAGTTATTCACCAATTCCCTTGAAACTATGATCAATAGATTTGGCTTGCGATTCCAGAGGGAATGACGTTCGAAAATACGTTAGAAGCGTGGGAATTGCCTATTTCGGCAAATTGTGAGGCATCTTCTCCTATCAGCTCTAGCATTAAATCTACTGATCCGATTGACTTAGTTTTGGGATATATCATACTTACATGCATTACCTAGGATGTGTCGTGCCCAGATAACGATTAAAATGTTTTGTTGACATCTGGCATGGGACTTAAAACTGATTGAACTTGAATACTGTAAGGCTTTTGAATAATGAGGTAATTGGACAATCTGGGCACGACACATCCTAGGTAATGCATGTAAGTATGATATATCCAAAAACTAAGTCAATCGGATCAGTAGATTTAATGCTAGAGCTGATAGGAGAAGATGCCTCACAATTTGCTGAAATAGGCAATTCCCACGCTTCTAACGTATTTTCGAACGTCATTCCCTCTGGAATCGCAAGCCAAATCTATTGATCATAGTTTCAAGGGAATCGGTGAAGAACCGAGCTCAGTAGAGCTGAAATATCCAAAACATCCAAAAAAAAAAAAAATCGGGCCGCGCCCTAAGTTCCGCAACTGGCTGTAATTTCTATGTCATCAACACCTCTCGCTGCTCAATCAAAATTCCAGTTGACTGTGACCGGACGGATAACAGGTGCATCCAGCGCCGTGTACGCCGCCTGCGTCAACTCAATCGAACTGTCGATGCAGATCGGGCACTCGTCCTCCACCTTGACGTTGACAGACTTGCCTCCGACTAGATGGGAGGAAAGTCAGCATTTTAAACCAATGAAACAAGTGCTCTGCAGTCATACCTTGGACGGTTATTGTTTCGCCGCAGCGCGGGCCACCCGCGAAGAGGTTTGGTGAAATGGCAGCATAGAAGTCGGAGTCCGAGATGGAGGTCCCGCATTCCTTGAACGCGGAGGAGGGAATTAATAGGGACGCTAGAGAATAGCGCAAGGACTCAGTATGGCGCATGGGGATGAAATATAGGAAGCAAACCTTGTCCAACCGTCGCGGTCGTACGGGGGATCATCGCAGCGACTGCGAGGGCCAAGAACGTAGAGTAGTGGGGTGTATACTTCATTGATCCTTGCGATATAGAGGACCCTACGAATTACGCCTCGCTTTTATAAGCGGGGCGGGGCGCTCAATCCGGAATGGTTCTAGTTTGGCCGAACACCGCCGAATCCCGTGAATTACTCAAATTGAGCATCCCCGGGCTTAGTCGCGACATACCGCTGAGCCGGACTGCGTGTTTCGCCGGCTTACCGACGTTAGCCTGTTTGGGCTCTTCCCTGCTATGATCCTGCAGGCCGAGTTCGCGGCGAAGTCCAATCACCGCGCGGGGATCAAAGCCACCACATTTCTGTTATAGGTAGTTTTTTATCACCGTTAGCCGCGGATTACCTCGAAGTGTCGAGAAAATGGATGTCGAGCGCTTATGGTGGACGCCGATCACGGGCAGAATAAGCGGGCCTTCGTCGAACCCAAATGGAAAATTTCCATGCCAGGATGGGATGCATTAAATTGCGGACGGCGCCATGGCGATTAGTCGAGAACGAGGCGGTGTCAGTACCGAAAGTAGATGGATTTATACGCTATATGGACCGACTCTCCTCGAGCTTCGCTGAGAGTTTCAAACAGCACCCGAGACTGGAATGGCTACGATGCGCAGCCCCTGGAGCGGCGTTCCACCCTATTTATGCGGTCGGGCGCCGAGGCTGTACACAATATTCGGGGGTCCATGGCACTGTCGGGTGTACGTGAAGCCCTATTTTGGATCTATTTCTCACGCGGGTATGTATGACGGTGTACACTTCGTCAAGCAGAGGGGAACGGGCTCCGTCATTGACAACCGGAGCGCCGTTTTAGTGATGAACTGGGTGCCTTGAATTACAAGTCGTAAGCGCCCCACCCCAGGTCGGCAATGCCGTGAATGCGGCCTAAAGGCTAAGAGCCCCAGTTAGGTGCCCATGATAAGCAAGATTTTGCATTTGGTAAGACTGCGTGCTGATAGAAATAAGACTGGTAATGGGATCCAACTGTCCTTGAGCTCATTCGATACTCATCGACCTCCTGTTCGGTCTTGTGGCCTCGTAGACACCGATTGGGCCAAATCCGCCTCCAGCACTTTCCAACCGGCGTTGCACCGGCTCGGCCCATTCCTACGGCGCTCTTAGCCTTGCATCAAAAGTTGGGCATCGCCAAAGAATTGCACGCAGTGTCGAAGTTTTCGGAAGCAGCTGTAACGTCCATACACTATAGCACCCACATATGCGGACGATCTTACTGCTCATCTCAAACTGCTCGGTGCCGGGGATCACCCACCTGCGACATTCTCACTCAGAGTCGGCTAATTTCCTTCGAACAAGAGCAACGCTGTGGAAGAATCAGCAACTGCGACACTGTCATTTTTTTCACCTGTCCATCACATGATCTTGAAGTGGGCGAATCCGATCAAGTTTCACGTCCCTGAGCGTCCACAAGCTTATTCTAGACGCACACAGGTTTCGATTCTCGATAGTTAGTCCGAAGTAGGTAGGTCCGTGTGTTGAAATATAGTCTAGTATACTCACACCATTTAAAGGAAAATGTTGTAAACATGTAAGCTGAAAATGTATGAACTGTTAGCCAAATCACAGCTCATAGAACCGTGATCTTTCATTTGGTTCGAAAAGTGAAGCGGAAAGAGCTGCAATCAGCGGCTCTTTCGAAACCCAAAGATTTATTCATTGTCAGTAAGATATGTAGGGCTCTCCACAAGAAGTTCTTTCAGTGGTGCTTCCGGCCATATGGAAACAAGGACTTTAAAAAATTCCTTTGTCCGAACAAAGGAATTTTTTAAAGTCCTTTCATTCTGTCACAAGTTTACGTTGGGTTAACCCAACTATGTTTCGACGAGCATTGGCTTAAAGCGGGTTAACCCGCTTAAAGCCTCTCCTACTACCAGTACAAGGAGTCTGTAGCATACAACGGGCAAATATATGTGTTGATAATTAAGCCAATTCAGCCGTTTCATCCAATTCACCCGTTCACTCCAATAAGCCAAATTTCAGCCCCTGAAGCCAATTCAGCGCGTCAAGCCAATAAACCCGGTCAAGCCGAATCAAGCCGAATCAGCCGTATAGCCTGTGAAGCTCTTTCAGCGACATTGCACTATCTGATGAACAGTACTCATATGTTGCTGTCCGCGGGTCCTTACCAAGAGTCTGGTGTGCAGTGTGCCGTTGGGCACGAGTGCCACTTGGGTGACACAGTATACACCGAAACCTGCTGTGAACCCGGATTTGAAGGTCAAACAAGAATCAAGATACTGCTTCCTGCATAGCTTGGGATTGCCGGTGCAATAACACTGATGGCCAGGGGAGACTACGAATGCTTGCAGATCTTGGTGGAGAGAGTGACAAAGAGAGGTCAAAACAAGCTCTTGAGATTTCGCCCCCATCACGTGCCGCCAAAGAGGGTAATTCGCGTGGTATGTTTGTTCCACGACCGTAAACGGAACCATTGTGACGAATGTCACCACTCGTCTCTCTCCTCCTACCACGACCGCCCGCCCACCCGTTGCCCCTCCCTATGCGCGAGCGCTCCCTCCGTTCAGCGCGACACCAACCCCAACGCCCCACCCCCACCTCCTTCTAGGCCCTCGGCCCTCGTGCCGCCACTGTGCGAGTCGGCGACATGCTCAGTCGGATCGTATCGCCGTCGGTTGCCACCTGTATCGATATATCGGGTCGCCCGGAGGACTCCATGGACGGTGAGTGAGCATCTAGCTATCGTCCCCGCGCAGCGCCTTCCGCCCCATCGCGCGTTGACGGCCTGTCGGCGCATCCGACACCCCTGCTTCGCTCCTCAAGGCTCGAGCGCATACACTGGGGCCTTTTCTCTGCGTAGCTACCCCGTGTTTCGTAGTGTAGTCAATTCTAATGGCACTTGATTTTTATTCTGTCGTACTTTGTTTCATTGTCTGTGTTTTTCCGACTCGGTGGCATGAATGGGTGTGACGAGCGCTTTCCCTTTCTCAGCGATAAAACAAACATGACACGCGAATTACCCATTTGAGGATCACGTGTTGGGGGCGAAAAGTCGCCATCTGTCAAAACATGGCTGTTGTTTGTGTAAGTTTTTGATGGGCTGATTAATCAGCGCACAGCCACCCGGAATCACGCCGCTCACTGTTTTTATGCATCTGGCGTTCATAAGGCACTCAAACCTTCCAGAATATTAGAATTTTGCAAGATAACACCCTGTGAGGAGTCCATATACCCTCTCAGTATATATTTTGTCCTTCGTTGCTTGTATTTGACTGTTTAGACTCATTGTCACACATGATCACACGCAGTGACACACTGTGATTTCGCCGCCGGCACTTCACGTTTTTGAGCGAATTTACCCATTTTGGTGGTCTCGGCCGGGCTCGGCATCGACTTTATGTCAAATATCTCGGGATCGGTTGGGACAGAATTTTTATTCCGCTCTCGCCTATTCTGCCGGGGATGTTAAAATCCCAAAAGAGATAAACCAAAACAAATCTGTCCCAACCGATCCCGAGATTTAGCAATTCAAAAAGGCTTTGCCTCTTCACTTTTTCTGTGAAGAGGGGAGGGAAACCCACAAACGGGAAGGCGTTTTTGATTCGGATTTGGCAGGGAGCCTTCATCAATACACATGTACAAATAAATCACTGATTTAGTAGGCGGTGCCCACTCCCAGTGTCTTGGGTTTGTTCGATGATTGCCACCATCAAATCACGTGCATGCCACCTTTGTTCGCCGTTTCAGTGTTTGTGTCACCGTCATTGCCCATATTCCCTGCCTGTAAATCCGTCCTATGCATCATATGTATACTGGTTAGTGGATTCCACTTGCCAACAGTTCCATGCATGATATTCTGCAGGGTGCTGGGGAGAAAATTCATGCCACTTAATCGGCTTGCTTCCAAGCTGTTTGGCGTATACCCTCTCGATTGTCGTCGCCAACAGCGAGCACACCTCAGCCATGCTGTGGGCATCCGAGTGCCACAAATCCCACCCCGACATCCCGCCAAAGGCTCCCCACCGGCGCCACCCCGCCGCTCATCGCTGAGGAACCCGCCTGCCGTTTGTCCCGCTCGACCCGCACCAGGTGCCCGAGCCCGAGCCCTCCGCCATGCCCGACCACAGCCTCTACGGCTGCGCCATCCTCGCCGCGGACGAGCAGCAGCGCCTGACTCGCCAGCATTCAACGTGAGCGCGTGTGCGTACTACATTCAAGATGCAGAATGCAGATTTTTGTTTCACCAATTGGCTCGACAGCTTCTCATTTGGCACTGGCACAGAAATCATCTTGCAGCCGAATCACGAAGTGATATATATTCCTCGCGTGACTGGGTTAACCGGTTCAGCCGGGTTAATAGGCTTGAGCACTGGATTAAACAGCTCATTGGGTGATTTGGGTTAAACAGATTAATAGGCTTAATTATGGGATATTTCTCTTGTTCACTGTAGATAGTGTAGACTGCCAGATTAATCGGCTTAATCCTGGGTTAACCCAGCGTTCGCTGAAACACAGTCGGGTTAACCCAACCTAAACTGGATCTATTTTCATTATGCCTGAAATCGTTGCGGAAATAATTTCTTTTGACATGGGTTTCATCGCTGACAATGAATAAATCACTCAGTTTCGAAAGAGCCGCTGATTGCGGCCATTTTTGTTTCAGTTTTGGATTTAAAGGGAAGATCTGTTTTCTATATATTTTGATTTGGCTACTGATTTATCTATTTTCAGCTTACATGTTTACCTAGGTCAACATGTTCCTTTAAACGGTGTGACTAACTAACGTCCACCCGCCCGTTCGCGGTGCTTTGTATTACACTCGTGCGTGACACACGCATCGAGCGCAGGCGAGGCAACGTTCGAACACGCGGTATAGTCCAAGGCGACCGAGCGGAGGCGCAGGGCATGCAAGCGCTCTGGTCACGTCGGAGGATGTGTCGAGGGGCACTGCGGCAGGGTCCATACAGTGAGTAGAAAAAGCATGCGTACACGGCGCGGGTGCGACTGAGAAGCGCGCCTCTGGCCCCCATAAAGCGCGCAAGGCGGGCACATATAGACGGCCGCGCGCGGCGCAGATGGTGTTTAAACGGTGGGAACATACCTGACCACATATGAAGGGCGTCTTGTGCGTCGAGGCCGTCGTGTAGGATGGCGAGGATGGGGTGCTGGATGCCAACGGTCAGCTTCGGTAGCAACTGGGGCACACTGATAGGCACCAATTAATTTAGTCCATCGACCCCCTAGGTGCTTGAGTAGGGGGAACGCTTCCCGCTTGCGTCCCACGATGTCGCCGCGCTCCCTGCTCTGGTTGGTCGTCGTCCTGAACGGCGCAGTGTCGCCGAGGAGGATGGTGGTACGGAAGGAAGCATCAGCTCACCAACAACCAACCCGGATCACTTGCCGAATGTGGACAGTGTTGCATCTCATTCGAACTCTCCAGACTGGAGCGTTTCCTGTTGGTTTTCTGTGACAGTGTCGCAACTCGTTGGAAATCATCTGGCAAGTTTGAGTCTGACAGTGTTGTCGTTGACACATCCCCCTCGGTGCCATGGGATCGTCCACGGATGCCGTTGGTGCGGCTGCAATCAGTTCCTAATGCGTCAGATCTGCCTATATCTTATTAGTATTGCAGGGTGGATCGGTATCTCTGTTCGAATATAATTGTGGTAGGATTCACATGATGGTATACAATGGACACATGAGCGACACCTCAATTTTGAATATGTCTCGTCAAACACGATCTGAAAGATCCGTCCGCTCAACTTGGATAAACAAAAGACTTAAAGCTTGCAAGAGACGCACCCTCTATCCCGCGAGACGTTGACCGATTCATCGTTGCCATCGAGACATCCGACGGCGAGCGGAGCGAGTCCCTCACAGCGGCGCCATAGTTGGGCGGAGGGTGACTTGGTACATGTGGCAAAGGGGGCGCATCGTAGGGATTGGGGTCGACTGATGGCTCCCGCGGGATCATGGGGTTCGAATCTTGCATCTGGACGTCGTGGAGCTGCATCGGGCCCGTCGGGTGGTATGAACGGATTCGTTCGCCGGCGGGCGTGAACTCGGGCTCAAACTCCGGGAAGTTGATCTTGTCGAAATCGTCCTCGTCCTTGCAGCAGCATCGGCAACTGCAGCCTTTGAATGCGGAGGAGAATGGGAGATATCGGAATGCCGATGAGATGAGCCCTAGGCGTCTAGTGAGTTGTGCGGCTTAACACAGACAACGTCGCCCCCACCGCAACATGCAACACAAATGCAGCAGATACCGCAGCAATCGGCGTCCATGAGGTACGCCGCGTTTTGGGTGAACAGCGAGGCTGCTGGGATATGGAGAAGGTGTCTTAACGACGCGTTGATGCAGGTGATGGGTGAAAGCAGAAGACAAATAGGGGCGCACAGCCTCAAGCTTGCTGCTTATTTGTGTTTGCTTTCCGGAGCTATCCGATCTTTGCTTCAACCATCGCCTGCAACAAATCGGGTTTAAAGATTTGTTTACTCAAGTCTAATTTCGGAGGCGAGTCTCAACGTGCGCAACGCCCGCGCTCCCCACTTACCCCGCGTTTCCACCTCATAGGTCGGAAGCGAAACGCAGGATGAGACCTACCCCCCGGGTCGCAAATGGTCTCATCCCACGGGGTAAGTCAATCCTTATTGTGTCGCTTCGACACCTTTGACCTTCGCCCTCAGTGGCCGAAAGCAAGGTCAAAGCGCCGGCCCAAGCGCGCCTCTATTTAACCTGGCGAGGCGGACCTAGAGACTCTACTCGTGTCTCACTCCGTCTCGCCAGGTATGGACTCTTCAATACTTATATTTTGTCTGTCTCACTCCGTCTCGCCAGCCGCTCGTATATTTTCAGTCTCCCACCCATATTTTCATATCTCCCTCCGCTTTTTATACTAGACTCATGTACAGCCATCTCGGCTCCCTCGCGCCCGTCTACAAATGCATCCGAGCCTTCAAAGGCTGTTTATTGCTAAACCACCTCGCGTGATTCAACTTCGACTCGAAGAAATTAGACTGCTTTCCTGAGCGCAAAGAGCGTCACTGTTCCTGCGTTACCTGGAGGATCACCTGTTGTGGTCTTTTTTTCCCGCAAAGTAAGTCCACTGTCCATGCCCACTCAATCCAAACTGAATTTTAGGTAGTTGTCATCCATATGCACCCGCGATTTTGATTGACGGTACAGCGTAGGTTGGCACGACTCTCCTGCGGAACTCCCCCACGTCGCAAGAACAGTTATCAATTGATGTACACTAACATGGCCGGTAAAACAATCGAGTTTCACCCAGTTTCCATCACTCTCGATTCTGATCAGTTCAGGCCGGAGGAGGATCGGTGCAAAGGACTGGTCGCGAAGAAATAATGAGCATGCTTCCAGGAGAACGTCTCGGGAACTCACAGTCGACGCAAAGCTCCAGACAAGGGGCACACCCGCTGCAACTGGCGGGCCAGTACCACTGCTTCCCGCACTTATCGTAATGGGGTACGCAGCCGGCCTTGCGGTCGAAGTCGCAAGGGCAGCTGTGCTCAAATCCGCACCCTGGAGGCGCATTAGCATGATCCATCAGTACACGGATGGGAGGCTCACAGCGCTTCGTGAGACTTGTGCTCGGGCCTGGGGCCGCATGCACGGTGGTAACCGTGAGCAACGCGAGTGTAAGGAGAGAGCGGGTGAAGTGCATGGTTGTGCTTACTTGATGAGGCGCAGCTCCTCCCTTTTATACCTCCATGGCCGGAAGACGCGCTCCGCCATGAAACACACCAGGGACAATCATCGTAACCTTATGGCAATACCCTCGGGCCCTTTCGTGCATTTTACCCCATATTCACAACGTAGATGGATGTTCAACATTCTCCTCACTACCTCCCTCCAGGGACAGCCCCGGATGAAGCTACGCTACGCACGAACTCAATTGTGGATCTTACACTATGCCAATCAGGCCGGTCGGACAGCCCTCCATTCTGCAAATACCATATTAGCCTGTGCCTGGGCCGCGACATGAGAGCATCGATGTTGGAACTCTTGGTGGCCTGCCCCCAGGAGCACTGCTGACCCTGGACATCTCGGCTAGTGCATTGCATATATTCCACGTATTTTATAGTTGGTTTGCATCACCCAATTGCTTTTCGGCATGATGGGATTACACCGGCAACTCGGCATGCCCGACAATTCAACTCAAGCGGCAGTCTTTGGCATGACACCCAGATCCGCCGGCACACAGTGAACACAGTCAGATGATACGTAACGTACCGGGCCAAGACAATCCTGCCAATCCTGTCCACATATTTCCCACCCGGGGCAGCAAAAGTCAATTGAAAGTCGAGATCAGATTTGCCCGTAGAACTCCTATGATCCGCCCTTGGCTCACTAGACTGGAATCCAGTGCACGGAAGCCACTAAAGAAGAGGACACCCAGCATTGAGGTGCAATTGCATGGTTGGCCCTTATTGACGATTTAGCGTCGGCGTTCCGAGTACCCTGTCACCTTCCAAGTCATGTCGAATGCACAATGTACAATATAACCATCTATTTGACAGGCACCGCCGCCCAAATACACTGTTTCCCTCTCGATATTCAGCATCCGACCTAACGAGCCGGCGGACTCCGCGGAGACTCGTGGCTGACGTGGATGATATATCTATCAGTTTGACCCGGCAGGTAAAATAATGCTGCGCTGCAAAATAGCCGGCGCCGACGCGTGTCAACCGGAATAGCACGTTGAGTGACATGCGGTATGGAGGGCGTCCGGCGCATATGTGCCGTGTACTTCAATACCGTCCCATTTTCCGTCGTTCCCCGGGATCGAATCCTAATACTCCTGCCAGTGGACAGCGCCCAGTAATGTCAGACCTAGATTCAATTGCACTGGGCATGTTGAACCATTCGAGTGGCGGGCAAACGTATCCAATATTGGCTCAGAACAGTCGACCGATAACCTTTAACCGCCTGGCTAGACTCTTTAATTGATCCCGACAGGGAACAATTGAGCACTTTTATTCTTGCAAGTCTCGAGAGAAGCTCATCAAGGAATCAAGAGCCAGAAGTTTTGTGATTAGAAAGGACAGTTCACATTTATATTGGGACGATGAAATTCGACTACTTGTGGCATGGAATCGCATTCGCTGCCAAGGTACTATGCTCGCGACGTTGAACGGTGCCGCTACTCGTTCGGCCGACTGCTGTAATGAAACAGTCCGTAGATCCGAGCGTGATCGTCAAAATATTTCTCGGCTCGTCCGGAATTAGTTACGACAAGTTCTAGAACCAGTTTGTGTGAGTTCGGAGACATGATCCGGGAGGACTGGAACCTGGATATGTCAGCGATCAGTGGCGGTGTTTCACTTCCTACTTTTCACGCCACACGCCGCCGCCCGCATCCCTCGCAGCTGAGGCACATGGAAGCGTGTTCCCGTCCCGGAGCAGACCCGTCTGGATTTCCATACCATCTGTATCCCGCCCTCGATTATCGATCTACCATCCTGCGCGGGGTGTCTGCCACCGACTGGGCCTTTCCACATCCAAATTCCTGCGAACTTTTCCTTGAAAATATGTTCCTGGCTTCCTCCCTAGTGATGGTGACTTTATTCCGATGCTGGTAGTGGCCCACCGAGAAAAGATCGATGACTTTTATGAAGGCATACGGCTACCTCCGGGACCTGAATTTGACAGTCGTCTGACACAAGCCTGTCAGCATGGACTCGTGGCGTCTTCAATGGTACATTGGCTGAAACCGATCACCTTGCAATCTTCTCACCAATACCTTATCAACCGTCGCCCGCAGGCGGCACAGGTCGTCCTCTCCCCCCGATGTTGCACTCGCAAGTGAATCTAGAAAGTGGACCTATTCGAATCAGCAGTATTGGCCATTACATCCCACCGAAGCACTCAGGCGATGGGCTCCAGGACCCTCAGTAGGTTTCTCCAGCACCGTCAAGAGTCTTCATAGTGATATGTCGCTAGACTTATCCTCCTGTTCGGCTGGTGTGAGTACCTTGCCCGGTGATTTGCACGGAGCGAGCGACTCACAAGGGATTGTAGTCGGGGCTAGCCTGCTGCAACTCATGAAATACTCCTCCACATATTCAAATGCGTACCCAGCGGCAGCTCAAATACTCATTCAATCGGATTTGGTGTCGCTGGTGATGGGAAGCAAAGAGCCCAATGTACGTGGCGCACTTCTCGCCGCTCTCGCTGTCGTTGTCTGAAACAGGAACGTTACCCCAGAGATATCGCCTACGGCCCATTCTCGAAAAGCTTGCGGAGATGGGCGTATTGAGCGATACGCCGCCACGCCTGTTGCTGCATGTATTTTCCGGAGGTGCGCTCGCGGTCGCTATCAATGACACAGCACTAATCAGAGTGACGCTTAGGTGGCGCTGGCCAACTTATCTCGCTTGCCCTCTTACTCGGGTCCACCGCCCCAAACAAAACATTCCATCCGGTGGCCAGCTCCCCAACATGTCTTATCCTCGACTCCGCTCCGGGCTCCTTTCGCCATGTCGGTATCCAACGAGGCTTTGTCGCTTCTCTGGCCGGTCTCACGCGCCTGTGCGGCCTAGCGGTAGCCTCCGCCTTTTACGTAGCGCTCACGACTGGCTCTATCTTCTCTGGGCAGCCACGGATGCACGACTTCATCCGGAACAACCTGAACGACCCGAAATTCTTCCCGTGGATGGACCGCGCAGTGCCGCGGCTGTACCTATATTCGGATGCGGACCAGATAACCGCTAGCGACTATGTCCGGGCGCATATTGCGGCAGCGAAGAAAACCGGGTTGACTGTGCGGGAAGAGGTGTTCCTAGGATCCGCGCATGTTCAGCATTCGAAGGTATATCCCGACAGATACTGGGTGGCCGTTCGTTCCATCTGGGGCGATGCGATGCGTTCGAAGCTGTAATATGGGCGCTGACGACCGGCGGCAGGGATTTTTGCTAACTATTTTTGTCACCCAAACTTTTCTTGGATGAGAACGAACTCGGTGTAGAACCGCTACCGGGGGATAAATATGCCAAGAGATCTAATAATTCAGGCTATTCCTCGGGTCAGTTGGTTGAAGCATTTTCTCACTCCTTGCATATTATCCAGATGAATCACAGGCATATCGAGCTCTCTTCGACGGCTACGTGCCGCGCACCTCTCGTCTACCTACGTCTCCGCTTCTCAACGCCCGCCGCGCGTCGAAATTCGATCCAATCAATAATTGGAACCAACTTCCTGTTCATCGGCGGGCTGTTCATCGGTGGGCTGCGCAGTCGCAACGCTATCAGCTAACCCCGTCCTGGCCCAATCCTGGCCGGATTCATTAAAGCGTCAGCACGTCACGTGCAGTATTCGTCACCATAACGATCCTCCCTTTGCTTACTGTCTCCCATCACCACTGCGGGCATCTGTAGCACCAGCCACTGCTGCGGCGCGCTCATCCAGCCCGTGACTTACCGTATATAACCACTCCGACTCGCCCTTCATTCGGCAAGCTCGACCTCCTCACAACAAGAACCCAGTCATACGAGCATGTCAAGTGAGCTGTTTTGACGTTGAGCGAAAGACTCGTCGCTGACGTGGAGCAGGCCCATCCACCCCTGAGATCGCAATCTTCGCCTCTGGCTGCTTCTGGGGCACAGAGCACATCTTCGTCAAGCACTTCCCGCCCGCCAAGGGCATCCTCAAGACGACTGTCGGCTACACCGGCGGTCGCGCGGACTCGACGAATCCGGACTACCGCACCGTCTGCAGCGGCGCGACGGAGCACGCAGAGGCCGTCCGGATCGAATTCGACAGCGCAATCGTCAGCTATGCGGAGCTTGTGGAGTTTTTCTACCGCAGCCACGACCCTACCACCGTTAATCGCCAAGGCGGCGATGTTGGCACGCGTAAGTGTTCCATTATTTCCCCTCGTCTGTCCAAAACGCCTCCATTTCACCTCTATTCCGCGTGTTTTACTGTATTTCCCGAGCTCACCACCGCGACCTCCGTACAGAATACCGCTCCGCGATCTTCACCACGACGCCCGAGCAGGCTGCAACTGCACGCCGCGTCACGGACGAGGTCCAGGCGAAGCACTTTACGCCCAAGGGGACCAAGATCGTCTCAGAGATCCACGAGGCGGGGCCGTGGTGGGACGCCGAGACGTATCACCAGCTCTACCTCTTCAAGAACCCTACGGGCTATCAGTGCCCGACCCATCGTCTGCACTGGTAGGGGTCAGGGGTCAACGGGCCGGACCGTGCTGCTCTCTTGGCTATTTTATCGTATTCAGCGCTGTGTATATGATTGACTTGTTTTATTCAACGAGCGTAACTGTTCTGCAGAAGTCTCCAAACTTAGAACATGAACGAGGATCAGACTGCAGTCTACCTTTTCAGCTCGATTGAACTCGCCAGCCCCTGTCTGATCTTTGTGGTCCGATCTGGTGTCCGCACCTCCTCTTCCAAGCTCCTTTTTCCACAACTCCTGTCCATCGCTCTTTCCTTCCTACATTCTCCCCAACCTCTGAATGTTAACATCGAATGGATCGCGTGTGTACTAGTACTGTCTCCAACGTGTGTACCAGAAACCAACCCTTCACAGGAGATCACCTCCCTCCACGTTGTGCCGCCCGAGACACTCGTGCCACCTCCAACGCTGTCGGGAGGGTTACTGCCCAATCGCACTTCCCCTATCGCTCGGGTGCCCGTCAAAATATTGTCGGATATCTTCGGGGCCACGATGGGCGCGCCGAGTCCCTCACAGTACTCATTCGAGATCCGTGCCTCCTCGCCCACGGCCGACTTACCCGCGATCGCGCCAATTGGGTCGGGCCCCGTCGCCACACTGGGTATGGTCGCCAGACACTGGAGGGCGGTGGCTATTGCTACTTCTCCTGTGGTCGGCCTTTTCCTTCACCTTATTCGAACCAACCAATACCACGAATGGTACCTCACACAATCTAGAGAGTGTCTCTTGATTGTCGAGATCGAAGCACAGCGACCAGTTGCAGGGGCAACCGATGGCGAGCGCGAGATCGCACTTCTAATGAAGCATTCATAACGCTTCCATCGACTGATACTCGAACCATTCGAGCCGGGGTGGGCGATCCCCAACATCAATGGTATGCGAGGGCGGCTGTCTCGCCTGGAGATTCTAGATGTTCGCGGCTGGTGGGAAGGAATGGCGGATACTTTTGAAATTGCCACCCGATTGAAGACTGTCTTGTTCTCCTACGTCGACGTATTGGCCGTCAATCTCCCGCGTCACCAGATCTCATCCCTGCGCTGGACGGGGAGACTCACCGCAGCCATTATAGACGCCTATCCCAACATCAGGGATATCGGGTGCGGCCATTTCGCGCAGTCGAGCACTCTGCCCCACGTTCGCAGCTGGAAGGTAGCCGCGGAATGTGAGAATAACGGGGACGAGGGACCAGTTCACCACCCTACGATGCCCAAACTGGAAGCACTTCACATACCCCGGCATCCCAATTCCAACGAATTCGACCCCATGCCGTTCATTTCTCACATCCACGCATCGAACTGTGCCTTAACAAGACTCATCCTCCCTCCGACCGCCAAGAATGCTTGAATTCCTCAAAGCCGTCCCCGCGTTGCGTACCCTTATTCTCCGGGGCGGAAACCCCTTGACGGTTACCGACAAATTGCTCGACGCGCTCGCAGTGCGCCCCCTCGAGCAGCTCTATCTTCCCAACTTGATCGCCCTCCATGTCGATGGGGTATATCTCTTCCACGACTCTACCCTATGCGCGATGCTCCGGACGCGGGTATTGCCACCCAACGCTTGCCCTCTACAGATTGTGGATATTACGATCCCGAACAGAGCCGTCGCTCCGCAGGGCGTTCAATGTTGGAAGGAGTTGGGTGGACTTCACCTGACCCTGGGTTGCCTCGACGGGGAGCGGACTATGAGGAGGGTAATTTGATTCGTGTCTTGGTCGTCATATTAATTATGTATGTATCTATAATAGGATGGTCGCGATATGCCTGATGCTTATGTGAGGAACTGTTGAAAACCGAACCAAGGGTAAAATAGATGCAGTTTGTACGCCATGCGAAAATAGGGTTCTTCCTGAACCCGACTCCTCCGTTCTCTTCTCATTCGGCGCGCGTGCAAACAACCTCCTACGCTCCTCGGGGCGGTCATACCTCTGACACTCGGGGGCGCTCCTGTTTCGGCCTAATGTATCCCACTTTTTACCCGCCAGTCAGTCTACGGGCCTCTCAGATTCGTAAGTACCGACTTCACCTTCAATGCTGGCTTGCAGCGCGTCAAGAAAACCTTGAAGAGCCTTGGCAATGAAACAACCTCCTATCGCTTATCCACTTATCAATATGAAATTCTTCTCGATCAGGGGTTGGCGCTAGTCTAATTCATCCTAATTGTCTCTTAGCCCCATGTGTCCATGTAATGATACGCTATCGGTTTATGACAATGCCAGCCCAATATTATATCTGATCTTCTGACAACCCCTATTTCACATCCCCTTATCAATTCTTCCTGTATAAAAGCAACGGGGGGAGTAGCACACCTATGCTATTCAATGCCTCATCCCTTAGACACTCTGACTGAAGCGCTTGCAGAGGCCACGCAGGCGTCCGTGGATGCCCGTGCCCTACTGGAACAGCGGGATACGGAGCTTCGAACCCTCCGTGGACATGTGGATCTCCTCACCAAGCAGCGGAACGAGCTCCACGTGGCGCTTGCTGCCTCCCGGGAACAAGTCGCAGTGGCCCTCGCCTGGCGCAGGGACCTTGTAGCGCGGGCAGAAGCCATCGAAACTGGCGAACGGGAGCTTCAGAAGCAGAAGAGGGGGCTTGCACACCATCTGCAAATGCAATACCCATCGCGGGTAGGCTTGCAGATGCAGACCGGGCACATTTCATTGCCTGCGCCGAAGCCTGCTACTGGCATGTTACAGAGGTATGTCAGAGTCAGTCGCATCCCTCCGAGTCTGATGCGCCCATACCAGTGTGGACAATCACAAAGATACAGGGATTGAGAGCTATATCGATGATGTCGTTATACAGACATGCCACGGACGTCGAATTATCAAGCGCTCGCATGCGGAATCAGAGTCTGACCAAGAGAATTTGAAGGCAAAGGTATGCGCATCGAAAAACAAATTTGCGTGCCCGTATCAATCCCTTATAATTAAACAGCGCATTCGCGTCGAATGTACCGCACTGGAGATGCCGAAGACATAAATATACATAGATCCCCGTTGGCCGGGAATTATGAAATGCATTGAATGTGGGGCAGGATCTTCTGATATATACCTGTTGCCAAATGTACTTCTTCGTTCAACTTAGCATTCCTATTTTTTGGGCATCCAACTCTGTTGCATTCAGACTTCTAGGGGGAAGGGATGCTTCGGGCCAGTATCGTAGAGTCCACCCCCTTAATAAGTATCTTTCCTGGAATTAAGATCCCTTGCTCGGGAATTTATAGCGGGGAACGGCTTCCAGGCGAGAAAGGGAAAGTTTTCAGTAGTCTGACATTTTACTGGACTCAGTGTGGCCATTCTAAGTCACTGAAATCGTAAAAAAGAAGGGGACGAGGAGAAACCAGAAAAGCTAATGCCGCACGTGCGTCAGTAATGTCATGTGACCCGGCGCGCTTCGCACTGGCGTCACAACAAACATCAACATTGGGCTACAATGTTCATTCATACAGAAGATCTCTGTTCTAGGACTTCCACTGTTTCGGGGTTGGAGTTCCGCGTGGGCCATAGGCTGCCATTAGGCAATAATCTAAGTCTTAGGGTCAAATTCACGAAGATGCCGTAGACCACATCCGCCCGCGTTCTCCCCCCGCTAAATTCCGCGACACCACAGCAATCAAAGAGGCCTTGCGGGGGAAGTGTGGCCTGTCCCTCTGAATGTGAACCACAGTAGAATGATTCCAGCCAACCAAGTCATACTTTGACCGCATCCTGAGGTCCGGTTCGACGAATGTCATCAGTTCATCACTTATGCGCCAGATTTCTTTACCCGCCGGAACGAAGCGAAGGCACTGCATCTGTTTCTTGTCATTATGATTCCTCAGAGGGACTGTGATCCCAAGTACGCCGATGCCTATCTTCCGTATCCCGCTCTTCTTCTTGATAGTAATTCGAAGGGATATGATTTCTTGATTTCCGCAACTACGGGCACAGCTTGGAACGGCCCGCCGACACAGGGCTTGCTTATTGATAATGGTTGCGCGGATAGTTCGCGTGCATGATTCTGACCAGACCTTGGGTGAGCGGAATGAAATGTGATCTACTGTACTTGCGAACCGGCCAGGAGCGCCTAAGGTTGAAAATTAGCGCCCTGACCAAGAGACAGCCGCGGGAAGCTCAAGCCCGCTCCCTGGCGTCTCCTGTATCTGCAGCACTGAAGAAATGGTTCGCCGCAAGGGCAGCTCACACTTCTAGTAAATCTATCCTGCGTTGAGCGGTAACATGTCGACTATGATTCAAATACAGGTAGGCAAGGAGAAGAGAGCTAGTGCTTGCGGCGGGAGAGACTCACGGCGAATTTCAGGCCAGCGCCTCCCCAAGAATGCCACATCGTGGTGGACATGAGGATGTGACATGTTGAACGGTGCTAACACACTCAACAATGTCATGAAGCGCCCAAGCGCAAGGCGCCAAATACATTAGGGTGCCACCATCGCGGTTGAACACATGCAAGGTAGGAATGCCTATATAAACGAGAACTCTCCCGGTTTCTATCCTTAGGCTTCCATTCGCAATCGAATCCCTGGGCTCTGGCACATGTACTTCTCGAAACAACAAATCCCCATGTCCGATAACGACAAAACCAAGGCGTCGGCCACCGCCGGTCGCCAGGAGACCAGTAACACCAACACCGGCAGCGGTGGAGGCAGCGACGGAGGCGAGACCCAAATGCGCGATAGTCCGAAGGCGGGCTTTGGCTGTTGCCGCGCGTGCAGTTTCCAGGCCTTCTCAGGGCCCGCGGGGCCAACCGTGCACGACGTGCACACATGGGTTTGGCGTCCATGCGTCGTAAGGTCTGTATACTACAGTACTTTCATTATATAAAGTTGATGCTAATCCATGCTGCGATTCAAACCCCACACGGGGTGAGGGTTGGAGAGGTGGTTTGGCCTGACACAGATTTTGATCCTTGAGACGGAGTTTTGCGACGGGGTGAACCTATACGTGTTTCGATATATTCTACCGGTTTGTGCTGCTCGTCTGAAGGTGGCATGCATGAACGGCTCGAGAGTAATTGTACCGTCGACTGGGATCCAAGGTCCCAATGATCGAAAAACACTAGTCTATGCATTTGTGAAGGTAATGAAAGGACGCTGCCTGCATTCTGCTCAGAGTTTGGATCTGGCTCGAGTGACCTCCTCCGCAATGAATCGTGTTCTAGTCGCCATAAATTCGGCAGCATCGTGATCCTTCATGGCAATGCTTAACGGGCCTTCGAGACCTGCTAATGCCTTGGATGCCGCATTCGAGAAATGCCAGTCCCTCCCAGCGACCCTCCACACTCGTGCGTAGTAACTCTGCTTTATACGCGTGTCCGTCACATAATGAACCTGGAGGGCGGGCGTGCCGGCTTTACGCGGGAGGTAGGAGCGAACATCCTCCAGCAGCTGCGAAAGGGATCGCGGGACGTAGCTCTGCGCCCCGGCGTGAACGATGCCAGTCTTGCCATGCATTACGTGGAGCAGAATGAGGTTCGCGACCACGTCGACCGGGATCTCGTCCACGACATTCGATCCTGCTGGATGGCGCGGAGAAACATGGACTACGCCCGAGTCTGGGGCCTCCATGTAAGCACGTAGAAACGTAGCCACGGGGGAAGAGCCGGGCGGGCTGTAATACGGGTATGGTTCTGAAATCGCCGCTGCGATCATTGTTGGCCGAACAATGAGGAGGGGCAGGTGAGGGTTCCTCGATAGAAGAAGGCGCTCCGTGAGGTGCTTAGCGAATGAGTACGGCCAGATGAAGTTGGGCAGGCTTTGTGCGACGGAGCCTGTCTCCAAAATCTCCGAAAGCTGTTGCTCCGGGTCGCCCACGTCGTAAATCCTCTCTTCAACGATGCCATCTGGAAGGAACGAGTTCGCGTATGCGCTGGATATATACACGAATCCACCTAGATTGTCGAATCTGGACGCCAATTGCGCCAGCTCAAGTGCCGGCAGGCAGTTATCGCAGACGGTCTCCTTGAGCGGATTGTTCAAGTTGATGTTCCCTGCGGCGTGGATGACCAGGGTGACGCTATCGGCCATCTCGCCAAGGACTACGGGATCGATCCCAAAATCTCTCTCCGTGATGTCTCCAACCACGAGATGAATTTTGTTTGTCCCCAGGATGTCGTCGATTTGGTTCGGCATCGTTTCGGACCACCGAGCGATCGCTTGGGAAGCCGACCCTCGAACCAGGACGTATATCCTGTGCGTGTCCACTTTCATCGCGAGCTTGAAAAGAAGACATCCGCCGAGGCCGCCTGTTCCGCCGGTCAAGAATACTGTCTGTTTCCGAAAGAAGCTCGAAGGAGTCGGAGTGCTGCGCATGACGCTAGTCCTCGGCAATTAAGGTGAATCATTGACGAGGGGCATGGAGATGGGTGAGAGTGAGGACGCGAGAGAGGGCGTTTTGGAAGGTGAGAGTAGACCTATCCGCTTTGCCCGTTAAATGGATGGGCTGTCGAAGAGCTTTAGGTTAGACGACAAAGTATCCCAAAACCCGGATGCGAGGTATGCGGAGATGCGGGGACCAGAGAAATTTCCATGTGGAATAAAATCGTGCACTCCGGGCCAGACGTAGGGCATGGAATTTGACATGTCGGCAAGAGGTCCAGGCGAATGTGTCCGAGGAAAGGGCTCGAGCGGGGAAGTCTTCGGCCCAGAGCAGGACGGCAAGCATGTAGACCTGCGTATAGAAGACCCGCGAGGCGCGGAACCCCGAGTACACTCGGCGTGCGGCCAGACGGCCTTGGCTGCTATTCATCAGGAGATGGAAGTCACGGTCAAGAGGCGCCGTGGCCATGGTTACGTTTTACGTCACCAATCGTCAGGCTATCTCTCGGCCTGGATTCGTGTATACAAATGAATCTATTACAAAACATCTACATCTCGTACTAGGGGCGGCGGTTATATCGCCGTAGGAAAACCAGGAGCTGCAATGCTCACCGACGCACTACAATGGTGAGTAAGGCTCGAACAGGCGGATGCACCGCGGCTGGGGCCTCTTCCAGAGCGGCTCCGTATCGTTCCCCGCTACGAGCCGCTCCGTATCGTTGCGCCCTATTTGCTCTCTCCAGTCCCAGAAGAACGGCCACGTCGGGAGGTAACACATTTCCTGGCGATAGATGCCCGTCAGAACTACATCAAGCGCAGGGACAGGAAGATTGGATGGAAGACGGCAGACGGAACGCACCTCGACGCCGCAGGCAGGCCGGCACTTTACCCACACGCTCCAGTCGAGCCACGCCATCAGTGCGCGTGTCTCGGCGCGCCAGCCCGCGACGACAGGCTGGATGGGGGAAGAGGAGTCGGGGTCCTCGAGGGTGATGAGCAGGTCGAGGCCTGCGCGCACGCCCGCGACCCACATGCGCACGACGACGCGGCAGATCTCGCGACTCGTCTCGTCCAGCGCGCGGAGTAGCAGGCGCTCCGACGGTGTGAGCCGCGTGCACAGCACCTCACTAGCGTGGATGTGCGCCGTGTGCCGCGTCGCGCATGCGCGCCACACCGGGGCCGCCCACTCATCGTCCCTCGGTTGGTTGGGACTGGGGCGCGCAGAGTAGAGGATGTACGGGGTGAGCATGATGCGCAGCTGGGTCTGGATCGTCTGCGCGCGCGCCGCGCCGTTCGCGGCAGTCGTAGTGTTGAGGAGGTACTCGAGGAGCTCGAGGCGGTCCGCGTAGCGGTCCACCACAACGTGGAACAAAGTCGCCCAGTCGACCCCGCTGCCGGCGTCGGTGGGATCAGCAGTGAGCACCGCGCGCAGGCGTGTCGTCACTGCTGCGAGGTCCGATGCGGAGATGCCCTCGAGCCGGTGGTCCCAGCGCTCCAGACCAGCGCGGTACGTGACGAGCGAGGGCACGAGCGCGGTGTCGTAGAAGGAGACGAGGCGCGTGAGGTCGAGCGCGACGCGCGTTTCGCCGGGGTAGCGGTTGTGCCACGAGCCTGCCCTGATTACCTCGAACATGAACAGCGCCGCTACGCCGGGCTCCACTTTGGAGTCATTTTTTGGCGGGGGGTCGGATGGAGAGATGGGCGGAGGGGGAGGAATTGCGTAGAAATGCGAGGAAAATCCCAGCGCAGAGCGCGGAGCCGACGACGAGGGCGACGGCGTATTGTGGCGGGCCCACGGCGTAGCAAGGGACTCGGACGCCAGCAGTTCGACGCCGGCGGTGAAGTCGCAGAGCATAATCTCGCTAGAACAAATCAGAACCGGCGACGGCAATAGCCGCCCTGACTCACAAGTCCATCTCCATGCTAAGTGGTACGATTGAGCATGCAACGGGGCGAGCAGCGTATGGAAACTCACCGCACATATCCGTCGACGCCAAATTCCTTGCCCCACGCACATAGGTCGCGGATGCGGCCTGGCTCGTCGCGCCACCGCGCCGGGTCGACCTTGCCCCACACCACCAGATCCTGAGAGTCGAGGGTCCCTTCTTTCATGTTCGCCCCACTGGAGCCGTCGAAGTAAAGGACCTTTAACGGACGCGTCGCAACAAATGTGAGGTGCCAGCAGCCCGTGAAGCCCGTGAACTCGTTTCCCGTAGCAGCGCCGCAGAAGGGAGACGAGTGCTCCGGGTCGGTGGCAACCCACTCGGGAACAGTGGGGATGCTGCTGTTGTGCCGGCCATGGTAAAGGAGGGTTCCTACAGGCACGGTTCCCGGGATAATGTTGTGGCCTGTGAGAGAGAGGGATAGAGGGTCACAGGGAGTCGAGTTAGGATAGACCACGGTGACATGCCATTGCGATATCTTGTATTCGGCCAATGCTGTAATAACGAGTTCACCGTGTCGAAAATAAGGTGGCCAGTCGCGTTTATGTCGGGCCCTGCACTGAAGTCGTTCCAGATCGATTCGCCGTCTACAGTCCCTGTAGCGGGAGTTTGGAACGAAATCTGCGCAGCTGGGATGGCACACGGAAGAAGGGTGGCAAGAGCGAAATTAACAGGGCGCATTTAGGCAGCAGAGTGGCACCGTCGTCGGCCTCGCGAGTCGTCGTTGTGGTGGTCGCTGCGGAGTCTGGACATCAACGGACAACTGCGCATGAGTCACATCAAGGAGTGTCTCCGGAATCACGCTCGCTGCTTTTGGAACAAACGCCGAGGTTGAACTCTGCGTCCAAGCTTGTCCAGCTGCTGGTCCGAGCCTTGGGATTCAGACACGAACGCGCCCGGAGCGAAAAAATGCAGCGAGGAATTGGGTCATAGCTCTGAGAATCCGAACTGAAGTCCTTGAACGTAGGCGAGGCGAGAATTTCTCTGTTCATTCAGCCGCCATACGGGTCAAACGGGCGTGTATTGATTTACTGCAGTCCGTGGTAAAAGAGCGTGCCAGGAGTAATATTGTGGCCTGCGAGAGATCTAGTTACGAGGAGTCGAAGGCAAGGATGGATCACGGTGACAGATCATTGCGATACCTTTATGGTGAAGAAAACAGTCCCTAAAGGATTCGGGAACAGAAAAAGCAACGTCAAAGCCAGAAAAGCAGGGACTGAAAGGACATTGTGCTGATGGGCGTCGATGAGGCGGGATGCGGGATGCAAGCGGGATGACAATATTAGTCCAACAGGGCGCTTGCAAATCCGGGATGAAAAGACGAGGAACAGCTGAGTGAGTAGTCGGAGCAGCTGTCATGACTACCTCCGCCTCCGTCTTTGACCTCCGTGAAGTTGAACTGTCCTAAAAAGGAAACTCGGAACCAGTGTGAACCTCCGTGTTGCTCTCCGTCTCTCGGAGGTTGCGTGAGACCGCCCGCTTCCCGGGGGCAGGAAGCGCTGGTGCACATTAGCGCGCATGACGTGAAATAAATTGCAACAATGCGGTGGGCAGTCTGACTCTGGGCACAGCAGATTTGGTATCTTACATTTCGCGGAGCGTCTCTCATTTGAAGGCGGGTGGATAATGGCAATATAGCCAGGAATAGCAAACAAATTTTACGAGCATCTTTTCACAGAGTAGCAGAATCTCCCCACAAGGCTATCAGCGTGCTGTGTACAGCTTAACCGCGATACTTTTCAAAAAAAGCAAAAACAAATCCTTTAGCGCTGGTTGTAGTGTATAGCACGGACTCCGTTGTTGCTTTCGTGCTGATGTATGACACATAATGAATTGGAGGACTCGAGGTAAGCCAGGCGGCTGACAAGCTGTCGCGTCAGGAATATGACGCCACCTCGTTGTATAAGAGCTGCATAGACGCTGGACGAACGTCAGTCACCCCACCTCCAACGACTTCACCTCAAACATTAGTTAAACAACATTGCACAATGCCCATTATCACGATCTTCGGTGCGACTGGGACCCAGGGTACGTCGGCTCTGAGTCTCCATCAGAGTTGAATAGTCAGGGTATGGCATCACGCAGGCTCTTCCGTGCTCGAAGCTGTCCTCGCCGACGGAAAATACACCCCACGTGCCGTCTCGCGTAGTCTCGATTCCGCCGCAAGCAAAGCTCTGATTTCCAAGGGCGTCGAAGTCGTCAAAGCGGACCTTTTCGACCCTGCTTCATTAAAGGCTGCCATCCGCGGGAGCGAGGCGGTATTCGGGGTGCGTCACATGATATGTCGCCCGCCTCTGCCTCCTGACCTTCTGCTCCGGTGTTTCTGCTCCGTTGTTTAGATGACGAATTTCTGGGATCCTGAGGTATTCCCCGCCGATCCAAAGGGAAAGGGCGAGATCACACAGGGCAAGAACCTCATCGATGTGGCCAAGGAGACCGGGGTTAAGTTCTTCATCTGGAGGTACCCACCTGAATAGGCTCGACGGTGCAGAATTAATTCTATGACTTCAGCTCCTTGCCGAACGCGACCAAAGAATCAAACGGACTGTACACTCATGGTTATCACGTAGACAGTACGCCAAGAATTGGTCTGCACCATACACTGTCTCGCTCATGTGCTCAACAGATAAAGCGGTGATCGAAGACTACCTTAGAGCTTCAGGCGTGCCGCATGCCGTATTGCTTACTGGATGGTTCAACGAGAATCTGTACAAGTACGCATGTCTCCGACTAAGCAATCGAGTTTCTGACACTTTTCTCCACTAGAAACGGAACGCTCACAAAGACTGATACGGGATACACCCTCCCCATCCCCAAGTTTGGCCCGGAAGATATGCAATCCGCTACCTGGGTTGCGCACGACCTCGGTGCCTCAGCCGTCGCCCTGCTTTCCAACTACACCGACACATCGAAGGGCGTCCTAGGGAAATCCTTCCCCGTGATAAGCATGAAGTTCACATATCCTCAGATGGCGGCGGCAATCGCGACCGGTGCGTCAGCCTCTTTCATACTCGGTGAATAATGAGACTGAAAAGAGGCCAGCCATTAAGAAAGAAGTGACGTTCATCCCAGTCGAGACAGTTGGGCTGCCTGACCTCGAGGAGATGGTGCGCATTTTATCTTTCGTTCATTCATTAAACCCAACCTCTCGTCAGTCCCTCTTCCAAGCAAAAATAGGGATGTACAATGACACCCCTGTGCCGAACCCCGCCTTGGTCGCGCTGGGTGTGAAGTTTGGGTCGTTGAAGGAATTTGTAACGACCGAAATCGTCCCGCGGTTTGCTTAAATTCTACTCTCAGTCTTCGTCTCCATTCTGGCTTGTCGCTCTCCCGGATTGAAAAGCAATCAACGTTGCATGTTTCTGTTAATCCCCTCTCCTATCCAAGTTCCGTTCAATAGAGCCACTTTTCGCTGGACTTCAAAGCTGTCAGCGGTGATTTAAACTCTGCAATGGTCTGTTTGAAATACGCGTCTGTCTGAATCTGCTCTTATGTAGGTAAAGATACTAGGCGAAGGTATAACCAAGTTAACCGTGTACCCTACGATATTCTTTTATAGAGCAATCTCCTTACGTCTGATCATGAGATGACAATGCTGCCGCAGCGAGGTCCCTCTGCCCGGGGCCTCTACCGTTTCCGTTGCCGCTCGCTAGACAGGTACACTAATTGAGTTCAGAATTCGACCATTGGACTACCTCAGAGGCTCAAGCCAAGATCCAGCTTTAAATACTTTTCATAAACCCTTGAATCATGCGTCTGCGTCCAAACTACTCTTCAACCATAATCTGAATGTATATATGATGTACACTATCTAGGGACCTGATAGATATTTTTCTACTGTATCACAGGTCCTCAAGGAAAGATTCCATTCGATAAGTTTACTCGGCCGAAACATGTGTGGTAGACACGCCCACGCCTAATTGGCCAAATGTCCATTTTCACTCAACGGTGATGAAAAGTAGTGGTGGGGATGCTCTGCTGCTCTCCGAGGTGTATAAATCATGACGATGGGCAGCAGTAGCATGTTCTCGATTCGGAGCTTTTTTCGAATGGTCAAACGAAGGTCAAACTAGGGTCAAACGGGGTCAACCGGCCGTCAAGGTCAATTTCGTCAAACGCGAACCCGGCCGTGCCAACACTGAATTACGCCTGCTCTCGGCATCATCACATTTGTCGTGGAATAGCCTAGTCTGGAAAATAAATCGTTAACATTGGACAGTAGAGCATATTTGCAGCCGCCAAAACTGACCGCCAGATTTCTGCAATCACTCATCGTTTTTAACCGACGCCAGTGACTGATGTGACCAGATGACCGTCTGAATGCACAAGTCCCATGTCGGAGGCAGAAAACTCCCCAGCGGCCCGCAGAATATGTAGATAAGAGTTCCAGAAAATGTACCCCCCAAAAAAATGGATGCTCTTAGCTCTGGATTACATTCTCTGGATGTCTTTTCAGGTCGGCTACGCTCGCTTACCGTTGCCGATCCCTATTAGGTGTCACCAAATTTCTGCAATCACCCATCATATTTGGGATCAAACGGGCGATTCTGGGGTTTTAGAGGGCTGCAAATATGCTCTAGTATCCCTGGATGAGGCTCTGCGGCCGGTTAATCGTTTTCGTCGGAGATAAAGTGGCGATTTGAAGCGTGAGTATGCGCACGTATAATCTCCCCATGCGTCCGGTGCTCGGGCCAAAAATGGACTGTGACTGCAGGAAGAGAAAAGAGTGCGAAGACGAGAACACACTCGTAATTCCGATTAAATATATTGATAGATAAATTCCTAGTGACGATTGATACAGAAAGTAAAATCCCAAATATTAGATGAGCACCTGGGAGCAGCGATTACAGAGGAGTTAGCCAGCCTCTTCGACCGAGAATTAAGAGGAAAGGCTCACAGCGACGAAAGCCACCACACAGACTATACCCAATATAATCTTTAGACACGTCCGCCGTGCGCGCCTCTGTCTCTGCGCTGCCGTCTCCAGCGCCGCCGCCCCACGCTCTAAATCGTGCGCGGTCCGCCGGGAATTGTCCTCCACCACCGCTGCAGCGCGCATATAAGTAGACTAAAATCGTGTGCAGTGGGTGCAACTCACTGATCTGCGCGCCCTGCCCGTCGACGAGGACGGCGAGGTCGCGAAATATGTCCGTGACCTGTGCCATCGACTGCTCGATCTCGTGGATCGCGGACGTGCGCTCGGCGAGCTCCGCGTCGCGGTAGGCGTCCTCCGTAGCGTACACTAGAGTCTTAGTCTGCGTCGGAGGCTCCGCCACGTCGACTAGCTGCGCCTCGGGACTACGCAAATTTGATGGATCAGGCAGGGCCGTCGGGAATGTGGGCAGACGTACAGGGTTTCCACAGGGAAATGTGTTGGCGCGCCTATATTCGTGCGCTGGCGGTCCGCGCTGAAGCGTTGGACCGCTTGGAAGTGGTGCAGCGCCGTATCGAGATCCGCGATGATCTTCCTGCGCGCGGGACCCTACGTTCTGCATAAATATTTGCCACTGCGCAATTCCTGCAAGGAGTTACCTGCGGAAGCTGGGTGGCAAGCTGCTTGATGTCCCTCGATGCCTTTTGCGCGAGCTCACGCGTAACCTCCGTCAGATCGCGTCTGCCGGCACAGGGATCAGCCTCGGTAGCATGCAATGAAAAGAGCACACACAGGCGCGCGCGGATGGTCGGAGAATCACGGGCGGTGCCGATTTGCTCGACGAGGGAGCGTATTCCCTGGACATTCGCATCTATCTTGGAGATTTCTAGAGAGAGAGACGACCGCAGTTGTTCACCGACAGCAAAAGAGGTTTCAGAAGAAGCAGAGACGTTGTTTGGACCTAGGTCTTGGAAGCTCATGGCGGCGGGAGGCAAGGAGGTGTTACCGACTGAAGGCAAGCGTAGAGTCCCCAGCAAATGACTCGCAGCGCGGCCCACTGTGGGATGACGGATCCGCAGGAGAGAGGAGTCACGGCTGCGATCAGTCACCGGCGGCGAGTAATGTGACGTATGTGACCCTCCCTCTTCCGCGCCACCACATTGTGTCGGTCAGCTCTCAGCCGCTCCCAGCGTAGCCCAGTCCGACCGCCGTCTCATAACTCTACATCTGACGACGGCATTGAAACACAAAGTGCTCAGAGACTCTGAAGATTCGAGATTCTCGACGTCGTATTGGCTCGCTCGGGGCATTGACATCTTTCCCGGCGTCTCCGTCTCACGAAAGACTGCGGGAGCTCAAGCCCTCCATCCCATATGGCTACAGTATTTGATCTCAATTGAATACCTCGGGATCAGCGTCTCCTGTATCACAATATCTATGGCACACCATGATCCTGACCTTATTTCCTGGATGATATTTTAAATAGAGTCTCCTTGCCCCCGCCTCAAACTGTGGATGCCGGATGAGATGCTCCTTCCATCACCAGTCTCTAGAATCTCAGGCTCAGGCTTCCCCCGCGTCATTGCGAACGCCGTGAGACTGAAGCCACAAATTTCGTGAAAAATTCACTGAATCGTTTGCTGGCTCACTCGAAGCTCCGGTTCATCACACGTCTGTCTGACTCTCACTGTGCAGTCAAAGCCAGTCGAATGCCAAACTGCGGTCCCAAGGACTTATGGAGTCGAATATCCACTGATGATCCTGGTCTCACCTTTGTCTACCGAGCCGAATCGGCTTCGTCGCCCAACCGCATTCGAACAATTTCGCCAGCCTCCGTAGCTCTTCAGGTCATCCTGGGACACTTCTTGTCCAAGCCAAATCCGACGGGCTCTGCTTACCACACCCAATGACTCGTGCCCAGTCATATCTAGCGCCCAGAGTCACCAATACCTCCTTTCCCAGGTTGGGAGAGTACTTATGCGCAATGGTTCCCAGGCCGTACGTACCTCTGTGCTTTTTCAAGCCACATTGCGATCTGAATCATCGCACACTCTCTCCATCGATTGGCTCGAGCGGGCAAGCCCCCGGCACGGACAAAGAACCTCAGCCCCGGGGTCCAGATGAGTCATGCCCAACCGCAACTGTATTGTACAGAAGCATCCTCCGCAGTGCCTCCACTACCGCGCTTCCGACGTATTGAGATTCCGCGATGGTGAGTCAATTCGCTGTATTGGCTAAACCACGCCCTTCTAGACCTTGATGGTGATGATTTACTTAATTCGCAGCACGGGAATCCTAAGCAATCGGCGGTGTCGATGAAAATGATCTTCGGGGCCGCAGAGCTCCTGCATATAGGTTCCTCTGGGGCTGGCTGGGACTGCAGCTTCAGTGAGACTCCGAAGGTATCGCTGTGTCTTTTCTTCTGCTCCCGGTCTGAAATCGTGGTTCCTGCTGATGCCCTGTGCCTACAGTAGTCGTAAATGAATCAGCTTCCATTCGAATTGATGAAGCCTTCTGGCATTCATTCCATCCGATATTCTGTACGGAAAATACAGCAGCTCAAATGTTTTCCGTGCGCATATCATGGTGAAAGTCCGCGATGGTGAGTATTTTCGCTCGACAGCACTCTTTCAGACATAGGGTTAAATTCAGCGCACGATCTTCTATGACCCAGCCGGATGATCGGCCATCTGTATTCGGGACCACAGAAGTATTACCTCCGACCGATGAGGTGAGATACCAGCCCACGCGTGCCCCTCGTTCGAGAGTGTGCACCTTCAGGTGTCTTTGCTCCCACTTTGACATCGTGGTTGCTGTGCCTACAGCACTTGGAAATGAACTGCCGCCCTGCCTCGCACATCTTCCATTCCGATTAATGCAAGCTGCCGGCATGCCATTCTCACTGTCCTCTTCTATGGACTGACAGCAGCTAAATCGGAGCCAACTGCTTCCGTTCGTCTGGGCGGCGATGATCAGCGACGAGATGGCGTCACCATCTGTCAACCAGGACACCTCACACCTTTGCGCTTTTCAGTGACATGCCTGGCGAGTCGATCCCAACTCGCGGCGAGTCTGCGAACCAGCCATCGAGTCCCGCCGTCTGACCATGCTTGCAAAACTTGGCGACGTTTAAACCTCTCCGCAGAATATTCCCCCGAGGCGCATTTACTATTCCGGCAGATCATTTCCCACTAGCGTTTGCTTGCCACACATTCGTCCTGATCAGCGGCGCACGTCCATACAGCAATTAAGAATATCCACAGCGCGGTGTGATATCTTCTTTGTTGAGCGCTCTATATGACGCGCGCTGATTCTGACCCTGGGAGCCTTCTACAACTGCGGCGATATACTTAAAGTCTTGCGTCTCGTCATCAAGCGCTTTCCTGGGCTTTGCCCACCCTGATTTCTTCGGGCTCAGTAGGACTCTTGTGCGCTGGATCCGAAGCATGACTGCCCCGTCAAGAGAGGATGTTCTGGAGAGCCTCCTGCAAACCGAGGTCCGTGATATTTCAAGTTTCTTGCAAACGGGCGCCCATGGATCCTGCGGTCTCCCTCAACAGATTGTGCTCTTCATGCATGGCAAGTCCTCGCCGGTTACCCTGTGCAGTGTTTGACGCGGTTCTCGCAGGGATGTACATAATTCTCGTCGGGCTTGCGCTGTGGTCGCTCTTCCGCCGCAAGCCGGCCGGCTACCGCGTCCTGTCCGGCCTCATCAGCGCGATGTGCATCTTCGGCACCGTTGAGATGGTTCTCCAGACCGTCGACACGCAGATCCTGCTGCGATCGCTGTACACACCAGGCGAAGCAGAGGGGCAAGTCATCCATCGCACGGATAAACTTCTCAGCTTCGCTGAGAATCTCCTCGTGGTTACCAACAAGTGAGGCGTTCCTCTGAGTATCTCATGCAGAGTTGTTGAAGTGATGTAGTGCAATCGCAGACAGCCTACTCGTACATTGCAACTGCGACCATGTCCGCAAGCGATATTGATTTATTTTATCGACAGATATACCGCTGCTACGTCATCTGGGGCAGCAGTAGCAGCAACAAGAAAGTTATCGTGCTTCCAATCCTTCTTTCCCTGGCTACGGCAGGTTCGCAGTGAATTATCGGCCCAACAAAGTCGCTTGAATATTTGAATAGCATCTGGATACTTGGCCGCCTACCAAGACTTCGAGATCCCCGGCCCGCCTGACCCCCGCATCTTTTTCGGCCTGGTCGTAGCGACAAATTTGACCCTGACTGTGCTATCTGCCGGGCGCATATTCTACACCCGACGCAAGCTGCAGCGCGTCGGGCAGACGGCGATTGCGCGGAGATATACCACCGCTATCAAGATGCTGTTCGTCTTCATTCCTATCGCAGGGGGGTTCATTGCTGACTTCGTCTGTGTCTCCCAGTCTAGAGTCTGCGGTGATATACCTGATCCTCAGCTTGACTATCATCGTCGAACGTGCGCTGGCGAGATTCGCCGTAATCGACGCATTCTACGCGATTAGTGCGGAACTGATGGCGAGTCCATAGAACCTCGTACCAATTTCGAAAGCTCATTGCGCCGGTTTCTCTTCAGAATATTATCCCTGCGCTCCTTATTGTCCAAATCAGCTTTGGACGCAAGCTTGCGGCTAGTCCGCCAATCGACAAGCCGGAAATATCCTCAGTGTAAGAAGCCCAATCAAAGTGTACTAGTACCCGTAGCTCGCCAACTAGAATCAGACACTCATTTGACCAGAAAGTCGTGAAATTTTCGGCACGTTCATTGCCTGCGGGCTGTCGCTTTCCAACTTGAACCAAGTTCAGCCGCGGTTCAATCGCAACATCCGATGTTAGTCCGCCGGCTGTCCACGTGCACCTGGCGCGCACGTACGCTACGTGCCGTCAAAATTGGCTGCAATGAGTATTTCCCTGCACCTTGTGCACGCGAGGATTTTTTTTCCAGCCTCAAATGCGGAGCCGCGGGAGTGAGGAGTCGGCTACGCTGATGTGACTGGCGTGACCGTCACTCTTTGCTTCATTCCACGTCGTCCATCGATCATGCGACTACGATCCCTGCTCTGATCTTTCCGCAATTGAGCCAAATCCCATGCTAAGAGCCGTTTACCTTCGAGGATGTCTGGTCTCCTGATGGTTGCGTTTTGTCTGTGCTAGATTCATGGTGTTCCGTGTTCGCCGTGCAGAGACTTGCGATCTTCAAGTTTCATCCTTACTCTCATGTGGAATGGAAGAGGACCCCCGGCCACTCAATTAACTCACTGCAGAACTCTCTCGCATGATGCGTAGACTTGCGCAGATCCTTCCTTCAAGTTCTTGGCCGATTTAACTTCTTCAGAGAAGCCTCTCCGAAGACATGCTCTCTCCCTTGACAATCTACTCTGAGCTGGAACATTCCCATGAACGTTCTATATCCTCTCGCCCGTGACGCAATTGACGGGGCTGCGACTGAGCGCGGACCGTAGGCGGCGAAGATCCTGCCATTCACGGCACAAAGCCGCCCAATGACCTTCAGCAGGCAAATGACCCGTTGATCTAGTAATGCTTCGACACACAATACTACATGCCAAGCCCACGCATTCTCCGGTTCTTCCTCCCTGATATTGTAGTATAAAGCGCGTTCGTGGGACGACACCGGCTCCCTCTCGCTGTCGGTGTCCTCCGCTGTAAAGCCATGCCGGATGCCCCACTCCCCAACCGCTTCGTGCACCTCGCGTGCGAGTTCTTCGTCACCGTTGCACTGGCCTCTATCTGCCTTCTGGCGATTCTACACACCGTGCAGTACCATGTGCGCCTTTTCCTCGGCGCGGGATCGCCATGCGAGCGCGTCGCTCTCGAGCTCGCCGCAGTGTCACCGCTCGCCATTCTCAAGATAACGGCGGTATGCGCAGCGCTCGTTCTACTTGCGCTAGAGGCCTGTGCGCACACAGGCCGCTTTACTGCACGATCCCGTCGCATGCCCGATCCCGAGGGGGCACAGCAGAAACGTATCCCGACGCGAAGAGCGATGCAAAACCTCGGTCGGATCTAGTATCGTGACCCGCGGAGGTACGTATGCTCCACCCGCTCTCTCCGAGCCCCTGGGCGCTGACTCTACGTTTCCAGTGCTCGAGTTCGGATCCACGCAGCGCATTTCTCTCAATCTGGGGTTAAGGGGGAAATTTCAATCTTGGGCACATTGATCCATTCATGCATTCATTCACGCTATATGGCATTCAGTGTCGTGGTCGCCACAGGCGGCGAGATATTCTTGTTTACCGCTGGAGGCCGTTGCTATTTTTACTCGGACGGCAGATTGGCAGTCCATCAGATAGAGTTTGCGTCGCCTAAAGAATTTTTGGCGTATGCCGCATGCGCTAGACGAGGAGGGGGGTCACATGCCAGATGTCGACATCCCGATGTCACTGTGCCCGGCCAACCTGAGCTGGTGGTATACAGGCGGCCATGAAAATCAGACTATGTCCGGGACGCATACCGCGGTCCAATGCCGCTCTTCTCGCATGCCTCAAAGAAAGCCGAGAAACTGACAAAGTCTGCATCCAATGGCAGAGCCCTTCGAATTCGCACCCTAAATGCTGTTTTGTTCGAACCTTTCCTTTGACTTTGTCATTCTATTAGCTCTCCTCAATTCCGTCGGACCAAGAAAGTTGGGAACGCCACCGACCCAAGCATGATGATCAGAAAACACTGCTTGTCGCTCTCTGTGGCTTGCCATTGACCTCTCTCCATCAGGTCTCCTGTCGTTCAAGATACTGCCATCGCTCAGCCCATATACCATTTGCACTGCTTCCCCATTCCGATTGTCCTGCAATGGCGGCGGAAATGTCGTGGCCATAAAAATGAGCCAAGTGAACGCCCTTGGAATGTCACGGCACTAGTGTCAGATTCTTAACAGTTCACTTCATCTCCGTAGAGATGAGCGACCAACTTGCTTGACTCTCAGCATTGGGCAAGTACCGGTTGCGTAGTGCAATGCACTCCATCTGCTCACCAACTAACCTGAATCTTAACATTTTTCAGGCGAAGTTCAGAGAAACGCCTAGTACTCGGTACATGTGCGGCGTTATCAATCCATTGCTGTGGTAACATCACGGGGGCTTCTGCATTTCCCTCGCACGATAGAAATCAGCGGGAGCGGGAGGGAGAAGGGCCCGGGGACGTGCCGCGACAGCACCACGCCCAGCCCCTGCATCCTCGGCCTGATGGAGATGGTCAAGCACTTGGCAATCCTGATCGCCGCACCAAAGCAGGCATTACCCCCTCGTAGCTTTGGGTTACATGGACCCTGCCTAACCTGGAAGACTACCGAGTGAGGTGGGAAGAGCAGATCTTAGGGGTTATTTGATTCATAGAGTCCCGGTAGGAATCGGCATTTTCTCATCGTCCCCGGGCTTCGACGTCCCTGCATAGTTCAGTTATAGGTGGGTGCCAAGATTCACCATTTCGGCACAGGCTCACGGCATATGGCACCTTCAATTGTGCCCTCAAAATCGTTAGGGTTATTTTGATTCATAGACTTCCGGTAGAAATCGGCATTTCCTCATCGTCCCCGGGCTTCGACGTCCCTGCATAGTTCAGTTCTAGGTGGATGCCCAGATTCACCATTTCGGCACAGGCTCACGGCATATGGCACCTTCAATTGTGCCCTCAAAATCGTTAGGGTTATTTTGATTCATAGACCTCCGGTAGGAATCGGCACTTTCTGATTGTCCCCGGGCTTCGACGTCCCTGCATAGTTAAATTATAGGTGGATGTCAAGATTCACCAATTACAAGCTTGCGGCGTATGTCACGTTCAATTGTGCCCTTAATGGGTTTGGTTGAATCCTCCGCAATCAGGGGAACAATCCCATAAATGGCCATCCCGCGAATCCTCGCAGAACTGTTCAGTTCACAACGCAAACTTTGGGGCAAATGGCAAACTTGACGGAGGCCGGAAGGACATTGTCAATACTGTGGGTACGGTCGGGACTTAAACCGGTATTCCACATTCTCGGAACCAAATTACGTCCGCACTCACTGCGCTAGAAGACTGCGCATGTGGCGGAACTCCAATACAAATTAACTAACGCCACCGTTGCCCGTCGGTGGCGGAATTGCCTCAGCGAGGATCTGGTGCAGTCATCCCGCAACCCTGAGTAGAGCTGTTTGTACACGCAGCCCTTACCTCATCCGGTCTTTACGAGATCGGTGCCTGAGGGAGGCTATGTGCCCGGCTATAAAAGCCCTGCTTTGACTTTCAAGAGCGCTCACTCTGAAATATCTTTGTTAACAACCAACTACTCAAATGTCCAAGTATATCATCACCGGTGCTCAGGGCGGAACCCCTCCTCAAGGCGCGGCTGCCCCCAACCGTATCGAGATCCACGACTTCGTCAAGATCACAGACCAGTTCTCGCTCTATATCCAAGCGCTTCGTATGTTCCTTGGTTCATCCTGTTATGGTTTTGGCTGAACAAGATTGGGCCTCAGAGCACATATATGGGCAGAAGCAGCCAGACGTAGACTCGTTCTTCTCCATCGCCGGAATCCATGGGTTGCCTTACCAAATCTGGGATGCGTCAGGACAAAAGCCGGTCGATACCCAGGCCTGGGAAGGATACTGCACCCACGGTAATGTCTTATTCCCCACCTGGCACCGCCCGTATATGCTCCTCATCGAGGTAAGTTGTTCCTGGAGTGAGAAAAGCATTATTAAGCGGGCATTGATGTTTCCATTTAGCAAGCGTTGCAGAGGGCAGCAATTGCCATTGCTGCCACGTACACTGTTGATCAAGCCCGCTTCCAAGCGGCTGCGTTGCAGCTGCGCCAGCCCTACTGGGACTGGGCCAGCAATGCCGTACCTCCGCCGGAGGTCATATCTCTCGACCAAGTTTCTATCATCGCTCCGAATGGCCAGACGATCAAGGTCGCCAACCCGCTCCGTCGTTATACATTCCACCCGATCGATCCTTCATTCCCACGTCCTTATAACGGTTGGCCAACGACGTTGAGGCAGCCAGACAGCACGGCTTCTAACGCAACGGACGATGTGGGAGTTCTTACGAGGTATTTGTGAGCTGTCAACATGGCTACCTCTGTTAATTTTCCATTAGTACGTTGCAGAGCGTACAAAGCCAACTGAGGACCAAGACCTATAATCTCTTGACACGGGTTCACACCTGGCCCGCGTTCAGCAACCATACTCCCGGTGACGGTGGGAGCACCAGCAACAGCCTGGAGGCCATCCATGACGGTATCCATGTTGACGTGGGCGGCAACGGACAGATGTCCGACCCTTCCGTTGCGGGTACGAGTCTCTCGTCCATGTGCAAGTCGATTGTTCAACTTACCTGTTTGTCCTCAGCCTTTGACCCTATTTTCTTCCTGCACCACGGCAATGTCGACCGTTTGCTCGCCCTCTGGGCTGCTCTGAACCCCGGCGTCTGGACAACTTCGGGAGTTGCCACGGGTGGCACATGGACGCTTCGTCCGGATGCTACTGTCGACAAGAACACTAGTAAAACAGCGTCTCTAAAAAGGTGGAACTGCTTACTGAACGACGGATCACACAGATTTAACGCCGTTCTGGAACTCGCAGAGCGCCTACTGGACCTCTTCCGAGGTCACGACGACAGCAACCATCGGGTATACGTACCCTGAATTCAATGGGGTTAATATGAGTGATCCTACCCAGGTGCGCTCGGCCATCGCGCAGAAAGTTAATCAACTCTACGGAGGGTCTACCGCCAAGGGCCCGGCGCCCAATGTTCTGAAGAGCAACTTGGCTGCTGCACCCGCCGACTCCAACGATGGGCACGCCCCTAGCTCGGTCCCGCACGCTCAGGCGAACCTTGCGCACATTCCGGCGCCTCAGCACCAGAGCAACTTGGCTGCTGCACCCGCCGACGCCAACAATGGGCACGCCTCAAGCTCGGTCCCGCACATTCTGGCCATGCCGGCGCCTCAGCACCCCCAAGAAGACATCTGGGAGTGGACTGCCAGAATCCGAGTCAAGAAGTACGAGGTTGGCGGCAGCTTTTTGGTGTTGCTGTTCCTTGGGACCGTCCCCGATGATCCTAAGCAGTGGCGCACGAGTCCCAACTTCGTAGGTGCACACCACGTATTCGCAAATAGGTGAGTGCAAGTTAAGTATCCCGGGGGTCGATGCGTTGCTGAAATTGAGTTGCTAAGTGTTCCTGACCGCTGTGCTAACTGCCGCACACACCATGACGCCGAGGTCGAGGGCTTCGTGCACCTGAACGAGGGAATCATAGAGCACTCTGGTCTTGGCTCGCTGGAGCCGAATGTCGTCGAACCGTACCTCATCAGCAACCTTCACTGGCGCATTCAGAAGGTACGTACCATTGGTCGAGAATGTGATTCCAGTGGGACTGAACGGTCGATAGGCGGGCGGCGAGCCTGTCGATGTGTCGCGCGTGCCATCGCTTGAAGTCTCCGTGTTCGCGACGCCTTTGTCTTTCCCGCCGGGATCTGATTTCCCCGTCCCGGGGGAGAGACACCACCACCATCGCATTACCGCTGGTCGCCCGGGCGGCTGCCGCGATGCGTAGAAAGTGGACGTTTGAAGGATATAGTCGCCGATTGTATTCATCGGTATTGTACAACAATTTGAGCCTCTTTATGAACGAAATTGAAATCAATGTCCTGGAACTGTCCGTGCCTAAGCAAATTCTAAACTTTAGCGTGAGATCGCCAGGCTGTTGACTGACAGAAAATTACATGGCTACACTTGGCGTTCGAACCTGAAGGGAATCACCGTACGCGCTCGAGACTACGTCACATTTGGCCTTGCCCGATTCAAAGACCTTGACCTTGGGACAGTGGGAAAGAGAACGGCCAACTCGCTCAATAACACCCCGTGATCGCAAAACGGGGGCGCGTCGCGTCGTCGAACTAGGGCACATACTGCAAATTTGAGTCGGCAGTCCCTCCGGGGCATGTGTGAATGTGTGTACAGCAAAACTGAGGGGTCCCAGATGCAACGAGCAACGAAAGCTGGCCATTCTGCGCTGCAACTCGTCAGACAGTTATTTTTGGGATGAAATCACATCGTGTACATGCCGTATGTCTGTGAATTGTATTCTGTGCACCTGGTGCCCTCCAGATGAGTATGAAGCTACTATAAATGACTCCACTAGATATTTGAAGGGGATTCTCTCATGTAGGAGAAGATCTCGTTGAAAACACCGAAATATTCAATCTGGTCTATTAAGGTGGTACTACACAAAATGTGAGGAGGCCATGCCCTGCAGAATCGCAATGTGATTCCAGTCATATAATTTTTTGTATGTGTAAAGTGAAAATTGCGGCCAGGGCGGCCATCCTCGTCGCGGGGATCAAAAACGTCTTAAAATGGAAAAATTTGGGCCGCGCCCTATGTTCCGCAAGAAGCTGTAATATCTGTTTTTAACAGTTTCGGGCAAATAGAGAAAGCGGGCAAAAGTCTCTTTATCATACTTAAAACAAAATGCTGCCAAAACACAAGGCTGGGTCGTGGTCGCGGAAAAATCCAAAAGGCGACTCCGGATTTAACAAATGACAGCTCGGGTGTCGGTTCGATGACAATGGCAACCCAAATTGCAAATGACACTTGATTGTCCGCCGTGGCGTAGTACAGCGCAAGATGAGGACTTAGAGAACACATTGAGGAGTGTGGAATCCCTTGAAGACATTGCTGGCGAGAAGATGCATGCAGAGGCGGAGCAAATCCACCACGCTACGCGACCCGGTCTGTCGGAGTCTGCTCTCTGACCGAACTTTGGCCTCGGAAATTGCGCGAAGCTATTTCTCACTCTCCTTTCCTCGTTGAAGCTGCTTCCGAAAACCTGGAAACCCGTTGAATTGTTCTGGCCTCAACTTCTGATGGATTGATTGCCTCTTTTGCCGGTTGAGTTACGGATCAGGGCCAGCCGAAGTCTGCCGGAGCGCAACTTCGAATGGTTTGTAGAAAACGGCATAGTTCACTTCACTATTCTTTAAGCAAGCAACCTCCCATAATGGCAGTCCAAATATTTGGCAGAAATCTAACTCCTCTCGTCTTCTTACTCAACTTCAACTGCACTCGGCGAGTCAGCTGAGGGCCAAACTGGTGGTGCGCAGTAACATATGCGGCACCGACAAGTCGGCCGATCGGCACTGGTCGGCATCGGCCTCCGCCGGGAGATAGTGTTGGTTTAATGGATACCAACGGAAAACACTGGTTTCCAGCGTGCCCGTCTAGTCCACTGGCATCCGTTGGACCTCAGTAACCCGCCTTTGACGAGACTTCCATTGGCCCATGATGGTTTCAAAGGATACTGCCGGACTGCAAGCACTCGAGCCACCAATTGCCGCTGGATTCCATCGTATTCCACTGGCTGAGGATGGCTTTTTCCAAATTGTTTCCTTATCAGAGATGTGACTTCAAATGAAATATTGTGATTTACAAGTGAATTGAATGGAAGAAAGATGCCCTATCGGTCAGAAAGTCGTTCCCAGATGCCCTGTGCTAACTGCACTAGAAAACTTCGAGTGAGGCTATCAAATGAGCATCAGATGCACAATTCCTCCCAAAATTGGCTGTAGGGTGTAGCATGTGCTCTTCATGCTCGCATTTTGAACTAGTAGAGGAATAATTCTTATAATCATTAATTCTAATATCACACGGCATACACACCAGTTAGGCGCTGTGGAATGGTAAATTCTCGCATGACTTGTCTCGTACCTGGATAGTAAAGCCAACGTTCAACTAGGTTCAATTAGCATTTATCAGCTCCAATATTGAAGTTTGGGATGTCCAGTAAATATTTATATTATCATCTAAGTTTTGGTGTTCTTCACTGGTTTTCGGTGGTATTCGGTGGCGAGCTACGGCGCTACCCGGCGGATGCCGATGGTGATTGGCGGGGGTTGACGAAACCATTGGTACACAAGCGTCGATCGATGGCCACCGATAATCACTGGTTGCCACCGGCGGCCGCCAACGAACTTTCCAGCGGCGGGTATATTACTCAGTGGTGCGGAGAAAAGAATCCAACCAGGTCTCTATCTACCCCTTTGCTAATGTACTTAGACCGCGACTCCAATGAAAATTCACCCTCCGGCTTACGCTCGATGTCCTATGCGTCAACTGTCCAATGTGGGGGACTTGGGCGTTGACGTTTGACTGGGATCGTAGTCCCTATGTCTTCGCCCATTGGATCCAACCGCTCGCGCATTAATATTGTGAGTGTATTCCGGCTCCACTGAGCGCAGCATGTATCTCTGGCCGTGAATGTCGGCATGAGTTGTGCGCCGTGCTCGGCATACACATAGCGTTTAGCGCGCTGGCGCCGATCTCCCCGCTACACAAGCGGCGTCTCATATCCCACGTGCGATGGTCATTTCAGGTAAGTATGTGCTTATTTTCTCGCATTTAGACATGTACGGGATTGTAATTCAAACGATACTGACCCGATGGAGTGGAGAAACTAGCTAAGCAATTTTGAATGCGACAGCGGGTATAGTAGCGACGCCTGTCCGGTGTTTCATCATAAAATACATCCTTCCGACCCATTCGTTGGTTGCGCCGGCCCATATATAAGGGCCGGTGGTGGACTAGCGCAACCAAGACAACAAATTCATCCCGATGAATCTCCTCACTGCTCTCCTTGCGTCGTTCTTCGCCGTTGCGGCTGCCAAGGTATGCACCATCTTTAAGGCGCATACATTGTTCACTAAAGACGCCACCAGCCTGTTGGTGACATGGCCGCACGCGAAGTCGCTGTAGGCTCCCGTTCAATGACACGTCCCTTCTCGAAATAATCTAATGCACGGCTTAGGTCGCTCGGAACTGCCTGACGCTGCCGTTCCTCCTCTGCGACGGCGGCATTGATCAGGAGATCGCGTGCGGCGATGCATGGCAGTGCCCCGGGAATGGGTTGCACCCAGTTATTTCGAATGCTACCTGCGCCGCCCAGTGTGTGTGCGAGATTCCCTGCCCGTAATTGAAGTGACGGGAATAGTATTTTGCGAGTGGATGTAGTGATGTAATGGGCGTGGGCGTCGTTTTGTACTCTACCTGCGTTCGGTTGCGTATGATGCAATTTTAAACAGCCTTCCACTGAAACTGTATGATGACTGGCACATGGGCACGACGGGGGTTGGTAACGAAATTATTTTTAACAAAGCAATTCTCACCTCAACGGAATAAAATGTAAGCGAGGGCGCCGTGTTTCAAGAAATCAACCATTCAACGGATTTTACCTTACATCCCGCCTAACACCAACGGAATTCAGTAAGAGCGGAGTGCATCTCCGTTCGTAACTCGAGCGGTGGAGCACGGCGAATGAATCAACGGAGGGAGGCCACGAGGAACGCAACAAATAGTGAAATAATTCCCGGACTCGCCGTGTTCCCCTGTGCATTTAGCGAGCACTAAGGCTAGGCCAGGCGCGGCGTAACACAGTCGGTGTATCGCTTGGTGCATGCCGACATATTCCAGTTTCAGCTATATTTAGCACCATTCAATTTTGGTCCATGTTCGATAATCTCCCGAGGTCACTTTATTCCCCGTCGGCGTCGGGGCTCAGGCACAGAAAGGATGCCGTCACTGAGGTGGTCGAGCACCATTATTAATGGCCTTCGAGAATACGGCATCTCTCAGTTCCAGGTACAAGTCATAGGCCTGATGTCTCCGTGGTTCTCCCTCTCAATTGTAGCCTCGGGGCGCTCGCGGTCGGGGTGGGAATAGATATGCGGACAATGGCTCCGTGCATCAACCCGCGGTAAGTGATAGAAATCGATGGGAGCAACCCGTAGTTTGAGCTGTATTCATTCAGGGTCCGAGCGTCTCCGGTGTATGTATTTCTTTGACGATGACTGTGCCGTTCTGCGTATATAAGGGCAGAAGTTCGACACGGATATCTCATTCAAACAATGTTAGCAAAGATTGTCTCGAGCGCTCTCCTCTTCTTCGCCCTCACGCATGGGGCCGTGGCCGTAGCCTGTGAGTGTCCTGTATCTCATGTTAGGTTCGAGATTAAATTGACCGTCTGTGCATAGGCGGCGATCCTCCTGTCCGTATTTTTCGTGTAGAACACTGAACCTTGCGCTAACTGAGGCTCCCCGCAGTTGATCGCATGCCCGTCTTTTGCGCCCTGCGTAAGTTTTTCCTTGCTCTACGTTCGAGCATACCACTGACCGACATCACAGCCCCCCTGTACGAGTCGTGCTGCGTTATCGTGAGGATATTTGTAACCTCATGCCATTACAACAGGCGCAAGCGACGAATTCTGCTGCTTCACCCGCGGGAGCCAGTAAGTCTTACCGTTGCATTGATAAAAGTTTCGTGAATTGACGGTGGTCCAGGTGCCTCCCCGAGGGCTCTGCCTGCCCCGTCATTGGAGCAAGCAACTAAATAAAGCGAAGGAGGTCCGGGGTGGGGAGTTAGCATTGGCAGCATGCGCGTAAATATACAAGTCCATGACGCGCACACGTGTTCCTGTTGTATGCTACCTGGCTCCCATTGGTTGCAACATGCAAGCTCCTTTCTCCACCCGCGCTGCACATCCGTCAGGATATGAATAATGTTTAACACCATTTCGTGGGACTCATCCCGATGCGACATTTCTGCGTGGATTATGAGTATTTTAACCACCCCTCGACTGGATAAATGGACGACCAGAATGGCAGCGATGAGGATAGCCTTGGGGCAGAGCACTCCAATTTCGGGCCCTCGCGGGATATACAGGATTTATAGTCGGATCCAAGGACCGAGAAGCCTAGTCAGCCGATGCCCTGACAATTTATCTTGATTCTCTTGTAATTGCCAGTTAAACTCGAGTGGCGAGGCGGATTGTATCGCGTATACATACCGAAGTGAACGCGAAAAAAAAGAGGAGTATACCGACAGGTCAACTTCGAGACATCCATCCCCCCGTGGGATCCTCGCTGGCAGTTTAATTGCGATCCGCCATGTAAATGAGATGAAGCGATGGACTGTCTCCGTGCAAATCCCAATACTGTGTATTAATCAGCAAGTAGCCCAGCGAATCTGCTTTTCTGCGGATCGTAGTGTACATGTTTGCCACGGAAGCACCGCCCGCCAGAGGATATTTGCACAACCACTGTTACAAAGCGAGGCTTGTCCATGTGAATCGCCATCCGTGGCTGATTGAAGCCTGGCGGTTCCTAGTGGCATGGGAAAAGATGCATATTTATAACCAGTCAGTGATGCAGGAGCGGCAATCCGCCCTGTTCTTGCAATGAACGGTACTGGCGCACGCTCCATATGTCTCTGCGTCTCTTATGAGTTTGGAGGTAACGTTTTGGCAGTCCGGGATCACAATGCGAGCAGCCGAAGACAGCAGCCATCTCGCAAAGACACGGGAGAGAAAGAGCGATGGTGGGTCGCTCGTCAAAAGACACACCGAGGAATCGCGGATGCATCAGAGGCGTGGGGAGCGAATGTCTGGCAAAGAAGAGAACTGCGGACGCGCCCTGCGTCGGGCGCTTGAGCGATGTAGTGTGAATTCCATTACATCCCCGACGCAGATGGAGAACGGAGGCTCGAGGCTTCCTACAAAACGAAGCAAACCAAGATACGCACGGGTGCAAAAAGTTGAGTGGGCCGCCGGAACATCTGTTAGAATGGGACGATTAGTCGTGGTATTCCGCGCCGGGACCACCGGCGGGAAAGCAGCTCGAGTAAGGCTGAAGCGCTGAGGTGCGCATGGCGCGCGAGATGAGCGTCCCTGTGGATCCGGAGTCGATCGGATGAGCGTATGCGTCCGCGGCATCCAATGGTTCCCAACGCGGCCAAGTACGCGTGCTTGTGCTCCGACACGACAGCCTGCGTCCTGACGCACAGCCGACTTCACGAGCTCGTGCACCTGGCTGGGGGTACGAGAAGAGGGAAATATAGACTTATGAAGGATCGAGACAGGCATGTGGACGCCGGAAGCAACAGAAGGAGTGCCAAGCGGTGTTTAGAGCAGGAGACCATCCGGAGCAGGAGCGACATGTGCGACCGTTCGGGTGGGTTTGGAAGCTGGTGGTGGCGACGGAGAGAAGGACTGCAATCGTCCACGGTGAGAATGCTAATGGGCGCCGCAGTGACGATTCTGGCGAACCGAAGTCAGAAGAGCGAAGAGCTCGAGGGCCCGGGTGGGCCAAGATCGGGCCTTCACCGCGCCTCGAGCAAGAGTGCTCCGCAGAGCGGCGGGTGAACGAGGGCGGTGGAGAGCCTCGAACACCGAAGGAGATGTTCCGGAGTTCCTAGTTTGCAGCAACTTGAGCTGGAACGCCCGGCGTGGCGTGTGGGAGATCGGAGGCGCGTCAAAGAAGCAGCGTTGATCGCATCATCGTTCTGCGGCTCCGAACACGGCTGCTTCCTACCACCACCTTCTCGCGATCCTGGCTTGGACGACGCTCTTTTGTTTCGTACACCCCGCTGCTTTGAATTGATCGGACTCAAGCTCGCGGTGCCGGTGTCACTGAACCAAGATATTCGTCAAAAAATCGTACACCCCTCGACTCCTGCTGTGCTATCCCTTCTTTTCAATCGCCTATCGCGGTGCTGGCCAACGTGGCGTACTATCTCTCGGGGTAGTCAAGTGAACGACTCGAGCTCACGTTATGGGTGAGATTCGATCAAGGAAAATACGCTGCGGCAACTTGAAATCCACGCTGTTTATTGTGCGCCCGGTATCAATACCGGCGGGACTCCTGTCTCGAACACCCGCGGGTCTACTATCTCAACAGAGGCTTCAATTGTGTCTGTTATTCTCGCTTTCTGGAAGCAGGCGTGTTTTACCTAAGTCTGCAGGGCACACCGAACGGTACGACTGGTTCCTCGGTACGTGACCATGCGCATGTATGAGGCTAACCATAGCCTATTCCACGAGAAGGTCGAAGTAGACGCAGTATATTTTGGGTGAGGCTTTCTTGCTTTCTCCTCGGTTGTTCTCATTGCTTCGGCAGGGACGCTTTGTAGTAATGGGCTGTGCCCGGAGCACGAGCTGAGGTGTAGTCACCATTATTCATGCTCGTAAGAATGTGTACGTTATTCACACTGTCATCAGCTCATTCGTTCCCGCGAAAGGACCACTGAAATGCCTTATGCATCTACTCAAGTATCTTCGTCCAGTACCAAAGGCGCTGGGGCTGTCTTTGCACTCATCATCGGCATCAATAATGTACGTGACTTTCTCTCTTGTGCATGCGTAGGACGTTTATATGTGAATCCTAGTATGACAGGAAGGACGACTTTCGTACTCTCCGAGGAGCCGTTAACGACACAAAAGCATTCGAAAAGTACCTCCGGGACCCGTACGAGCGGCACGGGCTCCGGGTGCCGGCCTCTAACATCCTTCTCATCGAGAACAGGAAGGCCACCCGAAAAACCATCCTGTCCGCCTTCAACTCCCACTTCCTCCAGAACCCGGACATTCCCGATCACGGAGAGGCCACGATGATCTTCTACTTGGCTGGGCACGGAAGCCGCATCGAGGCGCCGGAGAACTTGATGGCGACGGACCGCACGGTGGACGAGAGAACGCGTTCGACCGAGCAGTATGTCTACGCGATCCCCGACTACGTTTTGGGATGGCTCCGTTCGGAACTTGGGGCCCAGAAAGGTTCGAATATCGTACGTTCTTGTTCATCTCTCTGCCCATTTTTTGCTCATGTGCTCGTTCCATATCGTAGACTGTGATTCTTGACTCCTGCCACTCAGGCGTGTCTCATGGTCCTGCGCGTATACACTCCCCCCGACTTCCCGCACATCGTGGACCTATTCCCCGCGTCGCCCAGCAGTGCCTCGATGAGGTTCGTGCAGGCGGCATCCCTTGAGGAGGCGCACATCAGCATGGAGAGCGAGGGAGAGGACATCATTGTGGAGTCGCCCACGGCCACGATGTTCAAGTGCACCCACAAGATGCGCTTCGCACTTGGGGGAAACACCGCGCACCTCCCCGATGCCATGGATGGCATTGCACACTTCAAGTACTTCCTCGACCGCACCAACGACGCAGACCACATTGCAGGCTTCGCGCTCAAGATCCATAGGCTGGAGGGTAAGTACCCCGCGCGCAAGCCCGACGCGAGCGGGGACATGGTCAAAGACGGCCAGGGGCAGTTCACGTCGGAGCAAGGCGCCATTTACGGTTTCACGATATGCAACAGGTCGCCCGCGAACCTCTTCCCGTATCTGTTCTACTTCGACCCAAAAGATTACACGATCAAGGCGCGTATCACTGTACGCCTGTAGAAGTTTTCCGATCTGTGCTGATTCCTATTCCGTTCACCAGCAATGGTACGCGCCTTCGGGTGTTGGCGTCCAGCCACCGCTCCCGAGCGGGGGAGATGACGATCGGCATGGGCAGCGAGCGCGCGTTCGAGTTTGACTTTGAGCCTGGCCAGGCGTCGAGCTCCGGGTTTCTCAAGCCGTTCGTGGCGCAAGAGTATATCGACCTGAAATTGATCCAGTAGACTCTGTCGCCATTTGATGCGCCATTTGAGGGCATTGGGCGAATGAAGCTCACGCGCGAGAAGCTAGACTATATGCCGACTTGGGATGCTCTGACGGTGATGTTGACGATGAGGGTCGAGGGCAGTGTGGTGACCCAACTTTGGACTCACAATTGGGCACCCCCACATGTATGTGATTTGTTGCCATTCATCGTTTAGTAAGTACATTGCCAACATTGGAATAGGACGGTCTTCGTTTAGAATTTGGCTGCTTATGTATGCAGCGCACACCCGTAACGGACTGCCCTGAGAAAATCTTAGCTCCGGGGTATTTGGTCTCATGCTCGTCCAGATCAACGCTCATATCCTCGAAACAAAGAAGTTCCTCGGTCTACTCAAACGGCGTTGGAGATATTACGTACGGCAATCACACAGGAGATTTTCATATATTCACTGCGTTCAGCCGATCCCTAGGTAATCTAAGCCGCTCGGCACCGCCTAGACCAATCGCCGACTAGCGATGGGAAGGCCAGCGGAGTTTGCATCGACCGACGCGTCTAGCTCTGCCTCATTTCCTAGGCATGTCCGCGTCTATGCCCTGCCCTTCGTTCTCTGCCATTTGGCTTCAGTGTACTGTACTTGTGTTCGGAGTTCCGCGGCCGCTGAACGACTGCATGTAATACGACCCGCTGGCAACGATTATTGATTGTTGGCATCCCCGATGGCATCACTCTTTCTTTGTGGTGAACTGCCACGGGCACACCCTCTCTTGTCATGTTTAGAACGCGCGTACGCCGCCTTACTATGGAAATCCTGGGCCGTGTCCCTCGACCAACAGTGCCATTCCGGATCCTTGGAAGCTGGGACATGGACGGGACACATAGACGAAGTGTGTCGAGGTCAGTCTAGTCGGGTCTAGTCAGGTCTAAGGGCCTAGACTAGGCTCGTCATGTGTCGGCTGGTTGATCCAGACGCATGTGGGCGTCTAGGCCTGCTTAACTCAGCCTAGGCGCCTAGACCAGTCAGTGGTCTAGAGACCGGCTGAATGCAGTGATTGTCTTCCAGCGCACACACCGCACCCTCCACGGTACAGAAACTCAAATATTTTGCGTTTATCGGGACCTGGAGAGACATCGCGCTTTGACTCCCGAACCCTGCTCTACCTCGTCCAGTCGTTTTACACCAGTGTCCCCGATATCATCCCGGAACCGGGAGGAATTGAGATAAATAAGAGTATATGTAACATGGTACGTTACAGCTCAGGAGGAGTATATTCCTGGTTGTGAACAACTAACTCAGCATAGTGCAATGCGGACAGTATCCCCCAGTAAAACCTTTTGGTCAACATCTTCGCGCGGAGAATCTGTTCGACAAGGGATATTCGATCAGGAATGAACCAGCGAGACTATGCGAGAGTGCGAATTGGGGAATATAAGACCTGATAGAAGCAAGATGTGGAGGGTACCACATGATTGCCAACAGTATCACCAACTGGGTGTCAATTTAACGTGTCCCCGACATTGCCCTCAGGCTTGTATTCCTGGGGCCTCCGTGGCAGCATGCTGATAGCCATACTCACTCGAGGTCCTATTACTCCTTTGCAAGGCGAATTAAGGCTTACCGCCTGAGTACCGACTTGAAGATGTCATAGTCCTCTGAGTCCACAGATGCGACAAGGTTCACACATCCTAGCCAATGGAAGCAGGTGAGGGATCCATCATGGCATGAAAGCTACAATTTGATGTGATTACGCTGTTAATTAAAAACTGAATTCCTCAATGCATGTAAAATGTATAATAGCTGGTACAACCACCTCGAGCATTGCATGTTGCACTGTCCAGTACGGGGGTAATTAGTGTTCGATATCGAGCACTGTTCCGCGATCTCGGTGATGTTGAACTCAGCACTCACCAGCCAAATCAAGGTTAAGGGGGACCACTAACCTGATGATTCTGGCAATCCTCGCTCTTGGCCAATCTACCATTCTTCAATTAATTATGCTCTGCTCATCCATTTAAGCCAGGATCGGGTTCTTCCGTCCAGCGAGTGATATGTATAACACTAGACAATCATAAGCACTGCGATCTGCCAAGCTGTGGACGTTGAAATAAGGTAGGAATCGGGTACCATACTTATGGCAGTGGTAGCCCGCGGATACGGGCGGAGTTTGAGCTGCTACAGTGCTAGAGTATGACAGACCGTGCCTCGCCATCAAGCGCCGCACATGCCGAGAAGTCAATGTACGAAAGCAACATGAGGCAAAGAACGCAATGTAACTAAAAAAGGGGCTGAGACTCCCACGAAGCCAGGGGGAGATCGATAGATAAACGTATATCAAGAGGTGTCAGATCTCTGGATCTGGCACACATCAATCGCCACGGCGGAGACCCCCCCCCAGATCAGGAAGGCAGGCGGTATGCCGGCCACATTTTCTCGTCTTTCGTCGTCAAAATTCGAGTACATCTTGGTTGTAATGGGTTGCATATGCCTTTTAGAATGGCCTTGCATAGATACAGCAGCATAGGTGCTGCATTTTCTACAATGTTGAGAACCATCACATCAATTCCACGTGGCGACTGATGTAGGCCTGATCCAGAGATCTGACACCTCTTGAGGTATATATTCGAAAGACAGTCCGCTGGCAGTTTCGGGCAGTCGGTACGCCAGGTATATATTCTCCCACCGCAATGTCTGCCTCTGCAACCCTTCTCTTGCACGCACTATGGACAGCCTGGATTCCAAGACGCTCCTCATATACAGTCTAGCACCGGTACTTGCTATTGCTTGGCTTCGCTCTCGAGAAACGGTGAGCCCACATAAGTAACAAAGGAGATAGGGTACTCACCGAAGGCCAGAGCACCGTCCCGACCATCGCTTCACCAGGCTTCCTCTCGTCCTGCTTGCCTGCACTGCATTTTATGTTCCACGCGAAGGACATCCTCCATCAGGGATATAATGAGTACCGCGATGGCGTCTTCCGCGTCCCAACGCTCTTCAGCTGGTACTACGTCGCTTGCGGCCCGCAGCGCGTTGTAGAGCTAGCGTCCGCAGCCGAGCACATCCTTTCGTTTGACGAGGGCCTGGCAGATGTGACTAAACTTTCCCCCATTTGTAACGCCATTTAAAATAAAATCATTTGGAGGGTATCCAATCAGACTACACCATCGGCCCGGAGGGGAAGAACCTGCACGTCACAACGGTGGCGATCCGAGGCGGCTTGACGCGAAACCTAGGTCGATGCTTCCCCGAGGTGCGGGACGAGATCGTGAACGCCTTCGACGATGTCCTGGCGCTCGACGACAATGGTTGGTACCATCATGATGGCCTTGTCTTGAGCTGAATCCAACTTCTCTGAATTAGAATGGAAAGAGATCAAGGTCTCCCCCAGCCTTATGCAAGTTGTCACGCGAACCAGTAACCGCCTTTTCGTAGGCCTCCCGCTTTGTGAGTAGCTCTCCCGTGGTTTAAATATTTACGCAATTCACCATCACGGTTGATCAGGCAGAGACAAAGAATACCTCGACTTCAACATCAACTACACCACTGACGTCTGGACACGCGGCCAGATCATCGGCCTCCTCCCCGACTTGCTTAAACCGTGAGTGCGCACCCGTCTGCCATTGTTGTCCGACACACAAACGGTGCCATACAGCATTCTTGCGCCTCTTATCTCTGCACGAAAGAGCTCTCATCGCCGCGCGCTGAAGTTCCTCGGTCCAATGATCGATGAGCGACTCGAGAATGAGCGAGTGCATGGGCGCAATTGGCCTCACAAGCCCGTAGGTCGACTTCTCATCTTGGGCGGGCGCCACTCCTCATCGATATCAACTTAGAATGACTTTATCACATGGCTGCTCGAGAACGCCGAGGGCAAAGACCGCACAACCCCCTCGCTTGCCCTACGTACCCTCAGCGCGAACATGGCCGCCATCCACACCAGTTCTATGGTATACCCAACCACCCTTCGTCATTCTACTCACCGCAGCTAATGTTTCACCAGGCGCTGACGGCCGCGCTCTATGACCTCACGCTTTACCCTGCGCACATCCTCCCAATGCGCGAAGAGGCCGAGCGCGTGATCGACGCAGAGGGCTGGAGCAAGGCGTCGCTCGGCAAGATGCACAAGATCGACAGCTTCCTCCGCGAATCGCAGCGGCTTAGCGGAAGTGGGGCAGCCAGTACGAGCTTTCCCTGACAACTCAGTTGGTCCTTCGATTTATTGATCTGTTGAGTCACACTGCTGCGCAAAGTCGTTGCCAAGGAGGGCTTCACGTTTTCAGACGGAACGAAGATTCCGTACGGGGCGTTCGTCGGCGTCCCCGGACTCGAGATGCAATACGACCCCGGTAAGTCCTCAGGCTCTCTGGCTACGTATGCTAATATTTCCATGTGCAAGACAATTACGAGAACCCCACCACGTTCGACGGCTTCCGGTTCTCGCGCATGCGCCCCCAGCGCGCGGGGTCCCACTACCCCAGCGAGGAAGCCAGCTTCTTCAACCGCCACATGGTCACCACGGCGCAGGACCACGTCGTCTTCGGGTACGGGCAGCATGCGTGTCCCGGGCGGTACGTACCTCCATCCATGATTCACCCGAGTTGGTTGCAACCTCGGCCTTCGTTCGCCTAGATTCTTCGCTGCGACGGAGCTCAAGGCGATGCTCGCGCACATCCTAATCAAATACGACGTGAAGGCCAAGGCGGAGGGCATCAGGCCGCCGGACATGGGCTTTGGGATCATGAGGATGCCCAATTTGCGGGGTACCATCATGATTCGGAAGCGGGCATAAGGGTTTGGTTGAAAATACTGTATAACACCCCATCTTCGTTATCTCACCTTGGCTCCTTGTATCATTTCACTGCTCCGGTATCCGCATCGGGCAAAGTGAAAATGCCGCCAGTGCCGCACTGGAGGCAGTTGGCGGCACTGTGGCGGCAGTCAAATTTATGTGCCCGTTCGTCTCGCTTGAACGACTCCGCGCGATGTCTTTAGACAATGTAGTATGTATGGCACATGTATATGCTATGGCAAAATCCTGCACTCAACGGGCTCTCAGTGTCTGTCCAACTCCTTAAAATGTGGCCCAAGTTGGCATCAATTGACGGCAATGTATCTGATTGACGGGCGCCAGTCGGCGGCGGGGTGCCGGCAAATTCATGTTTCGGGCGTCAATTGGTGGTGGTGGCGGGGGTACGGAAGAAAGGGGAGCAATCAGGTTACTGTTAGCAAAGGAGCATTTCCTCATGCGGTCTTTGGAGTACAGTCGTTTCACTTTATTTCATTTGCTTATCTGAATACGGATCGTTTCCGCACCATATATGTGCGGCGGACCGTGTCTACGGCCCTCAGTCTTACCGCTATCTCTGGGTGCAACCGAGGGTACGCTTTATTCCTTACGCGTCGTTTACGTATTCTATGGCCCATATAGTGTGCAAAAAATGTTAGCTAACATCTCTCAACTGCAAACAGAGTTTTTGCTTGCAACTTTGGTTGAATTCATGAAACTGCTGACAACTCAGGACTTGGGAACAACTTTGCCTGAGCTTAACACCATGTGGTTCTGCACCACATTCAATTCTCGGTACAGCTTGGAGGGACTCCACATGAGCCGGATTTGTTTAAAATGATGGCACTCATTGGAACATTGATGCTATGTCCTTTACCAAAATCCCAAAACGGAAACCATGCCATTCCTGGTGTAAAATAAATGTAAGAGGTCGTTAATACCTCTGAAACACTCAATCTCACTCTAATTCATATGTAAATTCAAACCACCAAGAGATTTAACGCAGCAAAACTGACGGGGACAGTTTCAACTAATTGGGAGTGCTCGGGGATTCTTTGGAAAGGAACAGACCTCCAAACACACAAGGGACACTCGGAAAGATTCACCGGAACCATTATTCCATGCCGGAGTCCACCCAAATCCCTAGCGACTGTAATTAAATTCCAAGGATCACGGGGTTATGTCGAGGAATGCTGGTGTACCGAGATGATCCGGAGGCTCCTGGCAATCGAACCCCGAGATGTCATCCAGTTGGAGGATGTCGCGAAGCTGAAATGCAAGTTGTTAGCTGGAAAGCCAAGTTGCATCCAGAAGAAGTTAAAGTAGCTGTAAGTTGTCTGTGAAAACCCTGTAAAATATGCTGATTTTTTGCACAGTTATGGCACATATATTCTACTTACTGTGTTCTCTACACTTACCGAATCGGCGCCAACTGTTGTCATCGCCGAATTCGGACAGTGTTGCAACTCGTGCTGATTAGCCAGCAAGGTTGAGCCTGAGAGTGTTGCTGTTAACACATCCCTCGCGGCGGCGTCCACCGTGCTTGTCTCGGATACACCCGTGCCATTACGCCTCAACGTGTAGTCTGCGCCACGCGGCCATAGATACGAGGTGCGAGCAGTATCAGTGATGTGCATGCATGTTGGAAACTGAGCTGCGGTCGCAATGGGCGCTCGGTTTGTCGGATGAGCCACCTGCAGGCTATTTGGAGTAGCAAATATGTATACGGTTTTTGTACGATGGGAACTATTTATGAAGATATGAGACAAAGTTGGAAGAGTAATCAGCTGGTGAGCACCCACAATTATCCATCATCTGTCCGTGGGGGCTCGTAGTCACATAGAAAAACATCAAATCCTATGCTGGAATTATGATGATTGGACGAAATGAGGACAGATTCCAGGGAGTCGGGGAGGCACCAGAATTCGTACGCACCGGAATCCTCACAAGATTAAAGCTCAGGCAACTAATAGAGTATAAACATTCGACGCCGAGTGCTGGATCCTGCCCGAGGTAATTGATAAGTATTTCGGCGGCCGATCGCAAGCTCTCGTTTTGTGTGGGGCGAGAGATGCGTAAGGGCACTGAGAGCCTCATAATAACCTCAAGTAACTTCAACCCTTGAAGAAAGTCAGTCGAGGATTGTCGAGAAAGCGTCGGTGTACGATCAAGCGTACGATGCCAGCAGAACGGACGTGGGTGCAGAGGCGGCGTCGTAGTCACACTTTGATCCGAAGCTTGCCGAAGTGACGCGTCCCAGTCACATTGACAGGTCACGACCACGCTTGTCCTCTTTCCTCATCTAAAAAGCTTCGTAATACTTGCTTTGGGGTTATTCTCTGTTGCTCTTTTGACTACATTCCGCTCCGTCGTCCCGTGCTCCCTACTCCTGACCCCTCACTGGATCGTGGGCCGTGGTAATTAGACGCTAGAACTTGTTAACGACTCGGGGCGAATCAGACTCCGGCTCCGTAGTGCATCCTTCGCGCTCCTCAATAATAGCCCTTCTCACGATTCACCTAGCCCCTGGCTCTCAATTTATCCTGCTAGCCGACCTATAGCTGTCCCACATTCCGCCGCCCATCGCCGCCCCTGACTCTATTATCCGAGGCAGAAACACCCTTCTACACTAATCCAGCATCTGAGACATTAGACAGGATGTGCAAAAGCCGCACGAGCCGCATGCGGCTTTTGGCTCTTGTGCAAAGCCGTAACGGCTTTCTTTCTTTTTTTTGAGTCAACATCATCATCGCATCTCCAATGTTCTATCGGATGCCCAGGACACTGAAATGTTCAGTACTGTGGATTTGTCTGCAAACAGAGCTGAGGAAACCCGTTCTTTTCACGACATCACTCAAGCCGCTGAATTTTTGGCTCTTTCAACACACTGTTGGTGCCCTACCCGGACAGCCTCAATATATGGCCATCTACTATACGCTTGTTTGACATGTATTCTAGTAAGATGTAAACTCTCGAGGCCCAAAATCTTGTGTTTTGGGTGCGGCTTTGCACAATGTCCAAAAGCCGCATGCGGCCCATGCGGCTTTTGCACATCCTGTCTATTTATCGTCCACTGGTTCCGAGTCAACATCAATGATGTATCGTACGTTGGTGCGGATGCTTTTTCTCTCCGACACCGCAACAATCACCCGCTTTTGGAACAAGGGTCTCCATATCCGGGTTGCTACCTCGACGACAGTCTCTTGAGCTCTTTACCGCGAAACTTCTAGAAGGACCGATTGCCAGCGCTATCCCGCGACCTGATATTGGACACGAAAGCCTCGGATCTGCACTGCTGCGAGGCCGTGCTCACACTGAGGTAAAGCGTGCAACCGCAATTGGACTCTGAACAGCATGGCTCCATATGATCTGCTTTCGGGGCGCGTTCCCTGCTCTGCCGTCGTAGTGCAAGCCCACTCTCTGGATCCCGTTCTCTGTAATGCAACATGCTAGCTTCGTACTCGCTCAAGTTTGATTCTCACTGCCAGCAATCGTCCCTTCCGACGATGGGCTCGGGACCTGATTCGCTTTGACAGTATTCACTCCGACGCGTCACCCATTTCAATTTGCAATGAGCTACGGCACATCTAGCATGTCGTGCCGATTCGTCCGGCCCTGTGCACGAAGGCCAAAGCATCTCCAGCCGAACAGGATATAACCTTCGATCTTCCTGCCTCTATGCCATCCAATGGATGAGACAGTCAACGTCGAAGAGATGATTCTGCTCACAGAACTGCGTCCACTGGTGATCCGGTGGTTGAAGTCCGTGTCGTTTCGCCGGATGGCAAACTCTTTGTTCGGCGTCGACTCGCCGTGGGCCACTGACCTCGATCTCCTTCCCCCTGGCTTCCCGTTCGCGGACTTTGTGCTGCCCAGGCTCTTCCGCTGGACTCCGGTCTTCTCCGCAGATGCCTTCACCCGTCGAGTCACGCTCGAGCACAGCGCCGGCGCCCAAGGTTCCTCTCTTCTGTAGGAGATCCAGTCCGGCAAGTTCCGTCCCCTCAAGTATTGCGCCCCACTCACCCTGTCCTTGCCGCGCTGCAGCCAACGCCACGCTCGGCGCGTTCGAAATCCCGCCCGAGGTTTACGACGACCCCCTCCGCCCCTTCACAGTCACCGCCCACTTGGTCCTGGAGGGGATGTTGAAATCTGTCGCAGCTCACCGCACGGTGGGCATTATGTCCCACGTCGCCTCACACTCCGTAGGCGGCACCGACTACCTGGTCAAGCATTTCGACTTGGTGGCGCTACCGGAGCGAATACACATCCGCCAGGTCGCCGCGCGCTGGGTGAAGCAGTGCCTCTACTGCGCTACCATCCTTGCGCATCCCGGACCTGCTGGGTGTGCAGCCCACTGGCCTCCGCCCACGATTCCCATTCAGCCTGGACTGCAGTAGAAGTCAGCGGCAGTTCGAGAATGCATATCACGCGTGCGTACCTCTGCCTCTCCCGTGAGTTAGCTTCACGTCTGCTTAACGCGTTCACAGGATAATGGCGCAATCCCGCCCTCCCCTTCGACCACTTCCCGTACAATTCCATTCGTTCGTTGAGGCTCGGTATCGCGTTTAGAGTGGAGGGCGATAGCGGGAGCGGCACGAGGGTGGGGAGTATCGAGGTTTCCATGGACCTGGCTCTTTCACATCCGAGATTTAGTCCTGTAGTAGAGGTCGATAATGATGGAGCAGACAGGTGTCGCGTCCTTAGCACGGGCGCGCTATACCGCGCCAGTTTTATGCCTGCGCCCGATTTAGAACAAGGGCGAAAGCTGAATTGAGAACAACGAGACGACAAGCCCTTGTTTTCCTCTCGTCTGCATGACGATTTGCTTTTGAGGCAGTGCGCTGAGTGCCCGCACTGACCCTGTATGCATGGACTACTGACCTCCCACCCAGAACGTTTCATGATCCGCCCCAGCGAATGCATGAGGGGCAGAACGTCCTAGAGCGGCGATAATCGGACAACTTATTGTTTGAACGGCAACGCCGGTGCGTTCGCATAGTATCAGTTGGATACGACAGGACTTCGAAGTCAATGTCGCACTCTCTGGCATGCGCCGACCCACAAATAATATTCATTAGGCACGACCGGAGATAAGGACTTGCCCGTGCAAGGTTCCAAGGAGCTCATTCGAGGCTCGAGTCCGGCTAAATGTTGTAAGAAGGATATGAGGGCACGTCTGCTTGCAATGAGTGGACCAGGAAATTCGGCGGCGTGGAAATTGAAGCTTTGGACTGAAGCGATTCGTTCCGGCGGCGGAGAGTCAGCTGTGTTGAAATATATATTCTTGATAACCTAGAACACAGAGAGGCTGGCAACCTGTCTATTAACGTCAAGGACGGCACTTCTTCGCCGATGTAATCGGAGGGTCTGACTGAAGCCTGGAGCACAGAGGACGTCAGAACAGGAAGATGGATATGAAAGAACCATCTCGGCGCGACGGCTGAAGTATTGCAGGTTCGGATCGCAGGGCCGATTGACTCCCACGTCGTTGTGATTCTGAAAATAAATCATCCGTCTGAACGTCCTCATTCGCCGGCCGTGTTACTGGCGTCGCAATATATATTCATGGCACCTCAGCTGACTCATAAGCGAGCGGCGACGCCAAACGTGAAAGCTTCTCTTTGCCGGCAAAGCGCGCCGGGCAGGTATGGCGGTCGGATACACTGCGTTCCGGGGGCCCGTCGGCACAGCCTGTGGACGATTGCTGACGTCTGTTGACGTCTGCCGAGCGGGCTCCACAGACCCTGCCGACATCAGATCAGCACAGCTGTGTTGACTTGAGCTGAGCCCTCCGCCGACATCTGTGTGCGCGGGGTCGACCAAGCCTGCCGAGCTCTGCTTGAGCTCTGCCCCATGCTCACCACTTCTCAAACAACGGAGGTTGGCACTTCGTCGGCACCACAGGCAGCTATCCGGTTGCCGTGGAGACGTCTCACGTATGTACAGATTTAGAATAGATGCCGAGCCGAGACTCTCCATAAATAGCTGGCCTTGCCGAGACCGTCTCACGACTCCTCATCGGCCGCTCGCCGCCAGCTTCACTGTCTCTGTGTTCCTGCATCCATCCAGTTTTCAAATAAAATAGATGCCCTTTGCAATTTGTGCTTGCAAGGTGCTTACCACCGCGAATAATCCAGGTGACATCAGCCAGCGGCTATTTCTGTCGCCAGGGCATTAACAGCGATGATGGCAACTCACGGCAGTCATGCCGCTCACAGCCAGGGCAAAATGCAATCGATATTTGGGGCTGAGTGCAGGCTTCCGAACAAAGGCAGACATCGGCGGAGCATGTCGACTTCCAGGTCTGCCGACGTTGGCCGACGCCGCGTCAGCAGACCCTCTGCCGACGGGCCCTGGGAACGCAGTGATATCAAGGATAGACTGCTGGTTGAATCTCTGAAATTGGTGATGGAAGAAACAGAGTTTGAATGGCTGCCGCATCTCTGTTGCTGAGAACGCTCAGTCGCCAAGCCTTTCTCTTACCCCTGGTCGAAGATATTTAACTTTGAGGTATAGCGGGTTGAGATATAAATAATATTTGATGTCTTTCTGTGTCAGCCGCGGAAATGTCAAGGACCTTGTTTTGCCGAACACATCGGATGTACCATATGTGGCATGGAACGTCGAGTACACGCCGGCCTATTCAAATATGCCAAGGAGGTGATATATCCAGTATGCGGCTCCCCGAGCTTGCCTGCCCTCCACTTGTTCGGGATTTCGAAACCTCCACCGAAGGAAAAGTGGCTCGGATCGCAAGTGATGGGTCGCGATGCTGAAGTAGTCTCAACTGTCATGAGATTTCGTGTGAGTCGGACTGCAGGAGACTGGCGGAGTACGTAATGCAGAAAGACAACCTACACTACTAGCTTGGCGCATCAAGGCATCCTGTGATTCATGTTAATTGTCAGTCGTCTTTTGAATGTGTGGGTACGAATTAGTGTACCATGCGTGTCTGCTAGTCATCTGAAGTTGACGGCTGCCATATAGCACCACTCTGTACGTTTGGGCGGTGGCGATTTATTTATGAATGCTGAGGATCGGTTAAAAGAACGACGGCCAGCTGCAATGTCCCAGTCAACCCAAGCTTTACAAATCCCCACTCGCATTCATGCAATTCACCAACATACTCGTCGCCCTCGTGCTCAGCTCCGGCCTTGCGTCAGGCCTCACTCTCCCGGAAGCCGCTGAAGCAGACAAACGCCAGTGCTTGCCCACTAACGCAAACTGCATCCTCGGTAACCCCGGCGCATGTTGCTCGGGGCAATGCTGCTGCGGCTTCGACTCCGCCTTTGGCAGTGGTTGCACCGACACCCCGTGCAGTCCTTTCCAGGAGTCAGGCCAGCAACCGGGCGTGAGCACTCATTTCCATCGTTTTACCGAAGTGATTTACAGCCTCTTCAGCATTGTTCGCACATTTCTTGAAGGTTTCTCGACCGAGCCGCAATGAGATTGGTTGGAGATGAACTCGGAGAGGAAAGGAAGGAGAGATTAGTAGTGCTACCAAAGTGTTCAGAACAAGTGCCGTCACGTATTTTACCCACTCATTTGGCAGTGAACCGACGAGGAACAGAGTGGAGATTCCGTCCAACCGCGTACCAGTCCCGCTGAACCCGTAGCAAGGGTAGATCTGAGGCTTGAATGGTTTAATACACTTCACACACACTTGTCCCACTGGCGGGATGGCGAGTTGGCGGTGTATTAGGGCAAAATATTGCGACTTCCTGGGGCTGAAACTCAGATTCCGCCCGGTGTGTGTCGTCATTTTGTTGGGATTGGACAAACATCGAGTGCGTGGCGTATGCGTGGCATCTACGTGTCTCGAGCTGGTCCATTTAACATGGCAACCATTGTTCAACCAATGCTATGCGCTAGTTACCATTGTTGAGGAAACTCAGCATTGGTTGTAGTGCCCATTGTTCTAGGAGTATAAATACGGGATGGTTTCGTTGTACCTACAGACATTCGAAATCTATCCACTTTACCTCCAACTGCTGCACTATCATTTCTTCAACACATTTGGGTGAGGGAGAGTTATGGCACATCCGGCGCCATAGACAATCACGATGCGCTACCCTTTCTGACCACTAGCACATCAATAACATACGTCTGAGTCCCTATTCTCGTCACATGCAATCATGCAACCGCCAGGTCCGTGAGACTTTGGCTTTGCTTCCTCTTGAATTCCAAGTTCGACCTGAACATCAACCATTAATAGCAGGAAAGCTGGATTTAGAAAGGAAACGCACGTTGGCAGGTACGAGGTCGACTGGTGTGAATAGATCCGTGCCATAATTTATTGCACTGCTCGACGAGGGCGCCCCAGACTCAGAAGAACTCTGTCATTCAAGGATGAGTAACATCAGACTTTCTGCAAATTTCTGGACACGCTCTTGACAGCTCTTGATCGCTCTGGAATCGGCCGTTCCAGACCTCAAGTCGCAAGAGGTCAAGGTAGGTCTGATTTCCCTCAAGTGGAAAAAAAAACTTTTGCCTACGGGCTGAATGCTCGTTTTCTTTGCTGATGGCAATATATATATTTTCTGAAAATTTTCAATTCCAGAGGAAAAGAGCTTCCAGAGCTCAAGAAATTTGCGAAAAAGCTGATGAAGCTGCATAGTGATATCATGTATTTATAGATATCCCTTTGCTGATGTTCGTTGGCGCGCTCGCTGGTGTCGTTCCTGTCTGAGGGCAAGTCATCTCTGCACCCTGCTATGAACCATGTGCACTTACCACTGTCGTAGCCCGCAACGCATCCGGAGGCGTTGGGGTTGCCACGGCTGCCAAGACAAAGGTAGTGAGAAAAAGCAGAGAAGCAACTAGGTGCATTGACGGACAGGGACGGGGAAGGAGAAACAGAAATGTGAATACGGTGTTAACCTGCGTCATTTTGCTACCAGTTCTCCAAACGTAAGTGTTTTAAACTGATTGCAGCTGAGATGTGCGCTAATTTCATTATTGCATAGTATATGTGCCATAGTATTACCCCCATAGGTCCGCGATGTAGTCTCTCGTAGACAGACGCTACAAACGAAGTAGCTCGTACCTCGCATATCCGCGATGTATATCGATCACAACTGGGAAACATCGGGATGACGGTAAACTTGACGCGGCTCGACGACTCGCAAGTAATCAAGAAGTCGTCAAGCTGACGTCTCTAATTTGTAGCAGGTCCGGCCTATGCGGATGCTCGACAGGCTCACGGGCCGATGGGGCAATGAGCTTGAGTCAGCCGGTTCCCGCGAGTACTATAAAAAGTCGCCTGTACTATCGATTTAGAGCTTCCGAATTCGGGGGAAGTTCCTACTCCCACAGGATTCCGCGCTGTCGTCTGCGCTAGAATGGGCTTCTCGGGCAGTCCTTTTTCTTCCCCCCAATTATATCGGGCACAGCCAATAGTACAAAATAGTGGTGCCTAAGCGAGTACAAATGGTAGCAGAGGCCTGATGACAGGTATTCTGTACAATCGTTGAGTAGGTAGTGAGTAAACTCGCTTCGGAGGGACCTCAGGGTGATCCTCGACAGCAAGGGCATCGATGAAGGTCGGCTCCGGAATTCTGCGCAGGAGGACGCGGGCCGCTCAATCAGCAGTGGCCCGGTGGTTCTTCATTGCTTCATCGCCGACGCCGAAGAAGGCAAAGAACGAGAGGCTGCTGAGGGACGAATGGACCAAACTTCCGCTGTGTGGATGGTAGGAGATCGAGCGAAAATAGTTGAACTTGATTTTGATGTGATGGTGCAGCGGGAGAGCAACCCAAAGCGAACAAGAACGAGGAAATTTGGGAAGAGCGAGTACACAGAGCATCAACTTGACATACGACGTATCTATGTGCGAAAACCCCTCGGCCGCAGGCTGAACAGATGACTGCGGAACGATTCCGAGTACAATGACCTTGTCCGCGGGTCGTTTTCAACGTCCCGTTTGAATGAACCAGAGAAAACAGATCATGCCGCTGTGTTGGACTCGGTGCGATGAAGCAAACCAGCTCAGCGTTCATTCGCATAGCTCCTTGCATCTAACATCAGGAAAAACTGTAACCCAAATTGCTATAGCATCTATGAGGTGTTTTATGGACATACATAGACACCTATAGACGATATAGCAATCTGTCTATAGCGTCTATAGCGTCTATAGCGTCTATGCTGTCTGTACTTTTGCGCGACCAAGTGTGTTCAAAGACCGTCCAGACCCAGCACAGCCGCAGACCAAAGTTCAAACACCCTCTATTTGGTTCGCATTACATCACCGCCGCCTCTCTCCTCCCATGCCCACCATGGCCGTGCTCATCGTCGGCGCCACGCGCGGCCTCAGCGCATCGCTCGCTTCTGCATACGCCGCCGCAGACTCGACCGTCTACGCCACCGTCCGCAGTTCAATCGCCTTCTGAGCCCGCGCACGCCAACATCACCTGGATCCCGAATATCGACACCGCAAATGAAGCCGGCGGCCCTGTGCTCGCCGCCGCGCTCCCCGCGCACGAGGTGCTCGACACTGTAACTGTCTGCGCGGGTTTTTTTGCAACCGAGACGTTTGAGGAGCCGCGCTAGGTGGAGGTGGTGCGCATGTACAAGACGTGCGCGGTGAGCCCGATGTTCGCCGTGCAGGCGCTCGTCGCCGCGGAAAAGGTGCCCACGTACCTCGGGGTCGGCGGGAAAGTGGCGCTGGTGAGCTCGGAGAGCAGGTCGATCGCGCTTCGGCACGCGAGCGAGGGCGGGGGGAACTAGCCGCACCACGCGAGCAAGAGTGCGCTCAATATGGTCGGGAAGCTCCTCAGTCTCGACCTCGCCCCGCGCGGCATCGCTGTGGCGCTCATCCATGTACGTCCTCCCCGCTTTATCATTTCTCCTTTCTACTTACGGCGATGGATGCAGCCCGGGTTCATGCGGACGGAGATGACGAAGAACGTGGGGTACGACCAGTACTGGGATTGCGGCGGCGGAGCGTCCATCCCTCTGCCATGCATCCCCGCGCGCTGCTTACACGTGCGCTTACAGCTGTGACACCTGACGAAGCCGCCGCCTCGCTTGGCATCCCCTTCGTCGATGCCGTCACCATGGACATATGCATGACGGGTCAGTATTGGACCCTGCGCGGTGCGAGGTGCGTTGGCTTTTCCTTATTCCATCCTTCCTTCACGCTCCTCACCATTTTTCTTCCTTCACGGCTATCCATCTCCGGTTCTTGTTCACGTCCGTCTCTGAATTCGTCTGACTTGATTTAATTCATTAGCGATGGATTGGAACTGACGAATTCATTTACTTGACAGAGACATCGGCACGGCCTGCGCCGTCCTGGGGCCAGACCTCTCCATGGCCATCCCGCTGCAGCTCCCGTGGTACATGGTAGCACCGAGTTTCCTGGAATAATAATAGTATTTCACGCGGAGCAAGAGTGGGAGTTTAACCTGAAATTTTAGAAATAATAATCATTCGAAAGTGTTAACTCACTCACAGAGACCTCCTGGAAGGTAAATTGTATGCTTTACGGTGCGGTTGAGCTCTCCGGGCTTGGGTTGATGGCAGTTCTGGACCGGCCGACGTGGGAACGTTACCCGATATGGGCATCACGTGGTAGGTAGGTCCGTCGACGAGGTCGGTTTCAAAAAAAACAGCGTAAGGTATTTTTTTTTCTAAACAGAAACCCCTTGATATTTGCCGGGTGTTGCGTGAGGAAAGCAAGACCCAGAAAGAGCACAGGCATCAGCAAGCATCAGCAACTTCTGCACCCGGAGTTGATCCGGAGTCTCGAGTCTAGATTTGCTCTGGACCAATTTCAACGGCAAGTTCTTTTGGAGAGGCCAGACCGGCCCGAAAGCCGAAAGCCAGTGGTTGCAACGTTGAATCTGCGCGACTTGCAACAGCTTTCAAGTGCTCTGAGGTCGTTGATGGATTGGTGATGAAGGTCGAAAGCAAGCTGTGTTTGTTTGTCCATGTGCATCCTACAGGCCGCTGCACCACAGACAACTCCGTCTCTTTCCGTCAGCCTTGTTTTTCCTCCGACCGCTGTTCTTGCAGGATTCCCCCCCTCCTCTAGCGGTTATCTCTCTGAAAATGCTGGAGGCAGCTATCGCGTCTTTTCCGACGGAATACACGGTCCACGTCATCACCGCGCTCGCCGTCGGGCTCGTCACATTCCGCGTCTTGCAGGGCCTTAAGACCACCCAGGAAGGAGACGTGGACGCTCGTGCAGTACCGCTAAACGTGCGACCACTCACCACCTTAGTCTTTAACTGACTTTGTGCTCGAATCAATAGGGGGCGAAGATGGGGGAGAAGGATGCGGCAAAAGCGGAGCATCAGGAAAAAGAGGGAGGTGAAGAGGACGAGGACGAGTGGGGTGGGGAGTGGTGGGAAGGATACACAGGCTCGTGGGGAGAAACACAGTTGTTGGGATGAATGCATAATTTATGAGTGAGTACTCCCCGTGTCGACCACTGGCAGATCTGGAACTGATGGCTCGAGTTCCAGGATCAATATTCTGGCCCTGTGAAAATGAAAAACGATCCACTACGTTGGGTTTGGATTTAGCCTCCGAGGCTCAAACTCAAGACGGATCGAGAACAGAAAGCAAAGACCAACTCCGTATCCTTGCTGCATGAGCCAGGTCTGAAAACTCTCGAATCCCCGAGCCTGCTGTCTCAGATTTCTCTATCTCACACCGGAGATCTCAGCGTTGCGCCTTCGGCACCAAGCTCGGGATCACATTTTGTCTACGACTACTCAGACGTGGCTTCCGACTACGGCCTGTTGTATTCCCTCATTTCTCGATACATTCATGATCGCTCTTCTATGCAGAGCGCATCCGTAAACGTCAGCCATATCTTGGTTGTACTGTCTGTCCCGATCCCGAGGCGCTGCAGTTGACTGAAGAATCGGTTAAAAGAGGGACGGCCAGCTGCAATGTCCCAGTCAACCCAAGTTTTACAAATCCCCACTCGCATTCATGCAATTCACCAACATACTCGTCGCCCTCGTGCTCAGCTCCGGCCTTGCGTCAGGCCTCACTCTCCCGGAAGCCGCTGAAGCAGACAAACGCCAGTGCTTGCCAACTAACGCAAACTGCATCCTCGGTAACCCCGGCGCATGTTGCTCGGGGCAATGCTGCTGCGGCTTCGACTCCGCCTTTGGCAGTGGTTGCACCGACACCCCGTGCAGTCCTTTCCAGGAGTCAGGCCAGCAACCCGGCGTGAGCACTCATTTTCTGCCGTTTCACCGGAGTGATTTACAGCCTCTTCAGCATTGTTCGCACATTTCTTGAAGGTTTCTTGACTGAGCCGCAATGAGATTGGTTGGAGATAACATCGGAAAGGAAAGGAAGGAGAGATTAGTAGTGTTACCAAAGTGTTCAGAACAAGTGTCGTCACATATTTTACCCACTCGTTTGGCAGTGAACCGACCAGGAACAGAGTGGAGATTCCATTCAACCGCGTGCCAGTCCCGCTGGACCCGTAGCAAGGGCAGATCTGGGGCTTAAATGGTTTGCTACGCTTCACACACACTTGTCCTACTGGCGGGATGAATAACTGGGCGAGTTGGCAGTGTATCAGGGCGCAAAATATTGCGACTTCCGGGGGCTGAAACTCAGATTTCGCCTGGTGTGTGTGGTCATTTGGGGGAGGGAGTATTCTGACACATCCCGCGTCATAGACAATCACGATGCGCTACCCTTCTGCCCGCTAGAACATCAACAACATACGCATGAGTCCCCATTCTCGTCACAGCAATCCTCATGCAATCATGCAACCGCCAGGTCCGTGAGACTTTGGTTTTGCTCCCTCCTGGATTCCAAGGTCGACCTGAATCTCAACCATTTATAGCAGAAAACCAGGATTAAGAAAGGAAACGCACGTTGGCGGGTACGAGGTCGACTGGTGCGAAGACATCCGTGCCATGAGATATTGCACTACTCGGCGGGGACACCCCAGACTCAGAACTCTGTCATTCAAGGGTGAGTAAGCTGCATCGTGATATCATGTAGTTATAGGTACCCGTTTGCTTATGCCCGTCGGCGCGCTCGCTGGTGTCGTTCCTGTCTTGAGGGCAGATCATCTCTGCGCCCTACTTTGAACCATGTGCTCTTACCACTGTTGTAGCCCGCGGTGCATCCGGAGGCGTTGGGGCTGCCACGGCAGCCAAGGCCATGGCGGAGAGACAAAACAGAGGAGCAACCAGTTGCATTGACGGACAGTGACGTGGAAGGAGAAACAGAAACGAAGTGAAGGGTAGAGGAGGCTAGCCTACCACAAACGAAAATCCATAGGTACCCTGCTTCGCCGCCCTGTTTTAAGCTTAGTTTCGTGAGAACCTGTCGCTACCCTACCGTCGTGTTTGAGATGCAACTTGATCATGTCCGCGATGTACATTGATCACAACTGGGAAAGATCGGCATGACGGTAAACTTGACAAAGTTACCACTCCCACAGGATTCCGCGCTGCATGGGCTTCCCGGGAAGTCCTTTTTCTTCCGCCCATCTCTATCGGGCATAGCCAATAGTACAAAATAGTGGTGCCTAAGCGAATACAAGTGGTGGCAGAGGCCTAATGGTAGGTGTTCTGTACAATCGTGGAGTAGGTAGTGGGTAAACTCTCGTCGGAGGGATATCGGGAATCCTCGGCAGCAAGGGCATCGATGAAGGTCGGCTCCGGAATTCTGCGCAAGAGGACGCGGGCCGCTCAATCAGCAGTGGCCCTGTAGTCCTTCATTGCTTCCTCGCCCACGCCGAAGAAGGGAAGGAACGAGAGGCCGCTGAGGGTCGAACGGACCAGACTTCCGCTGTGTGGATGGTAGAGGATCGAGCGAAAATAGTTGAACTTGATTTTGATTTGATGGTGCAGCGGGAGAGCAAGTCAGAGCGAATAAGAGCGAGGAAATTTGGGAACAGAGAATGCCCAAAGCATCAACTCGACACACGGCGTACTTATGTACAGAAAGTCCTCGGACGCAGATTGAACAGATGGCTCCGGAACGATTCCGATTTTTCAACGTCCCGGTCCCCCGGACTCCCGAGTCCCGGTTGAATGAACCAGGGAAAACAGATGCCGCAGTGTTGCACTCGGTGCGATGAAGCAACCAAGCTCAGCGTTCATTCGAGCTCCTTGCATGTAAGCCTCGGCCGCTGTCTGTACTTTTGCGCGACCAAGTGTGTCTAAAGAGCATGGACCCATCCAGACCCAGCACAGCCGCAGACCAAACACCCTCTATTTGGTTCGCATTACGTCACCGCCGCCTCTCTCTCCTTCTCCCATGCCACCATGGCCGTGCTCATCGTCGACGCGACGCGGCCTCGACGCCTCGCTCGCCTCTGCATACGCCATCGCAGGCTCGACCACCTACGCCCCCGCGCGCAGTTTAATCCCCCCTTCTGAGCCCGCGCACTCGAACATCACCTGGATCCCCAGCATCGACATCGCGTCCGATTCCGCTGGCCCCACGCTCGCGAGTGCGCTCTCCGCTCACGCACTTGTGGCGATCGTCTGCGCGGCGTATTTTGTCCGCGAGACGTTTGAGGAGCCGCGCTGGGCGGAGGAGGTGAGGATGTACACGACGTGCGCAGTGGGCCCGATGTTCTCCGTGCAGGCGCTCGTTGCAGCGGGGAAGGTGCGCACTGACCTCGGGGTCGGCGGGAAAGTGTCGCTGGTGAGCTCGGAGAGCAGGTCGATCGCGCTTCGGCACGCGAGCGAGGGCGGGGCAACTACCCGCACCACGCGAGCAAGAGTGCGCTCAATATGGTCGGGAAACTCCTCAGTCTCGACCTCGCTCCGCGCGGCATCGCTGTGGCGCTGATCCATGTACGTCCTCCCCGCTTCATCATTCCTCCTTTCTAGTTACGGCGCTGGATGCAGCCCGGGTTCATGCGGACGGACATGACGAAGAACATGGGGTACGACAAGTACTGGGCCTATGGCGGCGGAGCGTCCATCCCTCTGCCATGCATCCCCGCGCGCTGCTTACACGTGCGCTTACAGCTGTGACACCTGACGAAGCCGCCGCCTCGCTCATCCCCTTCGTCGACACCTTCACCATGGACATGACGGGCCAGTATTTGACCCTGTACGGTGCGAGGTGCGTTGTATTTTCCTTATTCCGTCCTTCCTTCACGCTCCTCACCATTTTTCTTCCTTCACGGCTATCCATCTCCGGTTCTTGTTCACGTCCGTCTCTGAATTCGTCTGACTTGATTTAATTCATTTGCGATGGATTGGAACTGACGAATTCATTTACTTGACAGAGACATCGGCACGGCCTCCGCCGTCCTGGGGCCAGACCTCCCCATGGCCATCCCGCTGCAGCTCCCGTGGTAGCTCGCTCCACCCACCGTCCATGGTAGCACCGAGTTTCTTGGAATAGTAATAGTATGTGTGCCGCCTGTCCTCTGCCCCGCGAGCGCAGCGAGCGACTGCCCTATAACGTCAGGAACGAGACTAGGGTTACGGGAATGAATTACAACCGGATGACTCAGGCACTTCAAGATCAGATGATGGGCTCTCACGTCTTGTCTCCGTACACTCACGAATTAACGGTCGTGGAATCGTCTTCCAAACACAGCTGAACTAAACAAGCACACAACACCTTGAGACTTGCTACGAGGTATACGGGCGGGGAGGCCACCTCCTGTTTTGCGGCATCCCAGGAATATCCTCTTGTCTATCGCTGATCACGGTGGCTATTCATCAGATCAGACAGCGGACCCACAACGGAATTGCCTGTTGGAGTTGCAGTGCAGCGGCATGGTAAATATTCTCTGATCTCTGACCTCCCCCCTCCCCCCTCCCCTCGTTCGTCCATGAGACTGCGACGCGCCCTCCTGGCTAGTGCATTCCTGCTTCCGACGAGCCACGCAGACACGGTCCCGACCAACCACACCATCGACGATGCCGGGCCTCTTGTGGAGTGGGTACCCGATACCCAAGGCTTGTGTATTGGGTGCGGCGGCTCTTCCTTCGATGCGTCGCAACTACACAACGGCACCGTCACCGAGTTCGCAAATACCACCCCCAACCAATGGACCCTGGGGTTCAACTTTACTGGTGAGTGCCTCAGTCGCTCCTCCCGCTCATGGCCTGGCTCACCTGCCGGCAAACAGGGACCGCTATATATATATTCTTTGCCCTACCGTCCGATGCCGCCCCGCAGGCCGGCGGCTTCAGGCTGGACACGACGCAGCTGGGCATCTTCGACTTCACATCCCCGGGGACGGATGGGCAGTATAATATGTTGGCGTACAGCAACACATCCATTCCGGACGGCACACACCGCTTCTTCATCGACGTCTCGCCGAGTCAACAGGTGAACTTCGACTATGCGATCTACACGTAACTCTATCTTCTATTCCCTTCATGGACCTAACCTGATGAATTGCCGCAGGTCAAATGATCCCGCGTCTTCTCCCACTGCTACGACTGCGCCGGCGGACCAAATCTCGACGCACCAGCAGTCTATGGCAGCAGTCGCGGGCGGCACGGTGGGCGTGCTCGTGCTTCTGGGGATAGCTGTTGCTCTCGTCTTCTTCTGCTTTCACGGAAGGAAACGACAGAAACTCGGGCGGGTCGCTGCAGAAACCAAAGTCCTCTCTTCGGACCATATTGGTAGCACCCAGTCGCCCAGAGCGACACCCCGCCAGAGGCACAACGTGCGCGTGGATCTCGAGGTCGGCGCAGTACTCCTGGACAACAGTGACACGGACACGGCAGGCGAAGTTGAGCGATTGCGCGCGCAAATTCAGCGCCTGGTGGCGGAGCGCGGTGAGGGGGGCGTGAGCTCGGTGGCCTCGACGGACGCGACTGCGGGGGCGCGTCGCTCGCTGTCCACCATGAAGCGTGCGCAGACTCAAGCCATTCGAGAGCATGAAACTGGGTATGCGATGGCGGCGGACACGCTGGTGCACACGGATAGCGGGCTAAGACTGACGGCTGGGAGGGTGGTGGAGGAGCTGCCCCCGACGTATGTGCCGGAATGAGCGCCGTGACGAGGTTCCCGTCATTTGCCGACTACGGCAGGGGCTTTGGTATATACCTCTGACTTGCCTCAAGTTCAAGCTACCGGCTGCTGCCAAACTGGTAGTTAAAACTAGGGTGAACATAGGGTGAACAGACTGAGGTGACAGGAATAGTGGATTCACGGATGAGAACTGCGCTTTTATACAAGGGCCCAAGGACAAGAATATCGTGACTGCAGCGCTTCATTCACTCATTAGCCGGTGGCGACGCCACGGCCGGATACAAAATGATTCCCTCGCCATGCCTCTTGAGCGTGTCGAGACTGACAAGCTGTTGACACCCCATTGCAGATATTTGCGTCAGCTCCACATTGAATGTGAATATTCGTCTGGATGTATCGGGCGCGCTTGCCGAGACTGGCAACTGCACCGAGGCCTACTTGGTGATTAAAGCCCTGGAGTCAGGTACTACACGCCACCTCCATTCCCTTGGTTATATTTCATGAAGCTGCCGGAAGCATTAAAGAGTACAACCTGGGATACCCTGTTCGCACGGACGAGTCAGACAGAGTGGCACCTATTGTTGCCGAACGCAGCCATCAACCCTCTGGATAGCACATGTTCAGGGTCCTCATGTCAGAACGAGGGTTAACTTTCTGACTTGCCGAATTGACTTGTGCCCGCGCCAATTGACTTGTATTGACTTGCACGTGGATTTGGGTGCGCAAGTCAATTTGTCGACGCTACAAGTCAAAATAGTGACTTGCAAGTCACAAATGTGACTTGCGCAAGTTAACTTGTCGGCGATAACTTGGGTATGTTCCTCATCCCCGGAGGCCTCGCCATTTTATTTTAACCCAGTAATAGTATCTTAGAGTGTTATTTATCAAGCCAGATTTGTCCTCCGGTGAATTGCGGTCACCCTGGAACTGTTTGGCCCCACTGTCAGAGTGTCCCCACGCCAACCCTCCATTCGATCATTGACTTGCGCGAATCAGATTCTGCGGATAGACCCTCCTTATCCTCCACCGAGATATCATAGCCGTAGGACGTGCGGTAATTCAACAATTTGAGGTTCAACTCCGAGTACAGTGAGTTTTACGTAGTTTTGTAGCAATCTTGTGACTTTGCTACAGCAAATGGTTCAATACTTCTATGTGCATCCAAAAAGGGCCCTTTGAGCAGTTAGTAAGCCCCAGCTATCATTTATCTGGGCATTTTTGCCATCGGACAAGTCAGGCACAGCTTGTTGTACAAGTCATTATGTTTTCATTCGAGTGATCATTGTAAATTGACTTCGGTGAGCAGTGAATTGACTTGCGCACAAGGCGCAGTCGTCACCCGGAAAAGCAGTCACCAAAGTCGCCTTTTGCTCGCGAACGTCGGCTGCCGTTCCCAACGGGGTAGATCAGCCATCAGCCATCAAATATGGATTTGAAAATTTCACTGCTTGTCGTCGACGCTCTCGTGTATCCAGATGCTGCACCAGGTCAAGAGTTTTTTTGGCTTTGGGCCACCCACCGCCGATAACCCTCCCCCAAATAATTCTCAATCTAGTTCACACCCGCTCGGGCCGCCCCCGCCGCTCCCTCCCAGACCAGGACGGCCACCGCCACCTATCCCAGGTAACAAACCGGCAGCTCCCACGAGGTCACTACAGAATTATCCCGAACTCAAGTGTGAGAGCGAACGATTTACTCATTGAATTGGCATGACATTATGCCAGATCCACCGGGACACGAGAATAACATTGACATGGTGAATGACAGAAAGAACGTCCCGGGTGCGTAGATGTGTGCTGTTGGACTGGAAACTTCTGTCTTATGCAAGCATAGTGCACTATCCGCAGTATCCGTCCATTTATAATCCATCGCCAGGACCCCCAATCGCGCTGTCGCAAATACCGGCCCCCATGCCTGCGTACTTCCATCCTTACCCTTACTTTAATCCGCCTCAGATTTTTTCGCCTGGGTTCCTCCCGCCGACCAATGGGGCCGAGTCTGCGCACAATCTTTTATACAATGCAGCGGGACGTAGCCACGACATCTGGGAAGGTACCCGCCGGCTCTATCGGGTTTCGCGAGAAACCGAGATGCTTTATGAGGCAGTCACAGGTGCGGTGCGCACAATCTTTGTATGCCTTACTAATCAGGGAGAATATTCATGTAGCGGGGCACGTCCAAGCAAGATTCCAAGGACTGCGACCGCAGCCTGCATCAAGAATTACCCCCACTTGGTATGAAAACGATGGCCGGGCACCAGATACTCGGGAACGTCTCGCCGCCGTTGCTAAACTTGAGGCGGATCTTGCTGCGCAGAAATCAACCTTAACAGAGACCGAGCGTTTCATTGCGGCCAACACCTCCTCAAAATCTCCGGCGGCTTCTGGGACAGCGGCTCCAGGCTCTCATACCTCCCTTGACCCGCGGCTTCTGCAGTCATACAAGTGGGATGCCAACTCATGCTTCATCGATGCACCCATGGAGGCTATATTCCGCGCATTCGTGACCATGTCTGATGCCGTTCGAGGCGAACTGTTACGCCGAATTCGTACGGAATGCCCATCGAAGAGCGGGCTCCGGGATATTTTTGAGCACTTCTGGCTCCGCGGCTTGCTCAGCGGTGCTATTAGTGCGTCGGACCCCTCAGCCAAAAAGGAGAGTTCCAAATCTCTGCACAGTAAACTCGTCACAGCATTAGATGCGGGCCAGAGAAATGTCAAACGGCTTATCCAGACGAGATGGGATGGGGGAGAATTCGTTGCCGGAATGCCCGGATGCGCGCGGACCTGGACAACCCAGATGGTTCAAGTGAGTCCATGATTCGTAATCAGGGTCTTCACTGAACGTTCACATAGATGGACACGACGCAGCGGCTTCGACAATACTTTGGGGTACATTACAGGCTCAAGTATGTCTGTGGTTCGAATCATGTCACAGAAAACATCCACCCTCAGGTTTATTACGAGTTCCCGATCTACAGGGACGACCTCGCTCTAGCGCAAGGTTTCATACCGCCTGGTATCGATCAACCGTCTCTGGAAGATCTCTTGGTCCACAGTATCCCCCGGGACCGCTATGGACCCCGCCCAGGTCGATCCGCTGCATTCATCCACCAAGTCGAAACATCCCTTGCATGTCCTCATGCATCCTGCAGCGACGGTCATGCCTCGCTCCTCTCTATCTCCACAGATTGGCCTCTCATCCTCCGAGTCTCCCCCAACTTTGCTCGTGTCGAGGGTGCCGACGAAACATTCCGAGACGTATCTTGCCCACTCATAATGAAAGTGGGACCCGATGTCGAATACGAGCTCATTTCTCGTGTTATATATTCTGGAAGCATGGCTGCAGGAGCGGTGGGCCACTATACAACTCAACTCAGGATCGGAAACAGCACTTACATGTACAATGACCTCCTTCGCGACGGTGCTTTGGCTTACCTGGGACCGCTGCACTTGCTGGAGGAATTCCATCCGCAAACCACGTTTGTTATTTACCTGCGACGCTCGCGGGAGGAGGTAAGTAGTTCGAATTCATCCGACAGCCCTGGTTGAATTTGACCCTACTCCAGCGAACCACTCGAACTGTGAACGACCTTGAAGCAGATCGCGCAAAAATCCCTGCGAAGGCGGCACCATTCCCTGTTGGAGACTCGGATAATGAAGCGGAAAACCAGGTGGGACGACCTGCAGCGAGTGACCCGATCTCCCAGATGATCCTGGATGCACTCGAGGGCCCGGAGACTCCACAGCGTCCACCAGATTTCAACAGCGACCATAGCCCAGCCAAAAGTGACTCTACAAGTTCCATGACTCCCTGCCCTATTGTCTGAAAATGCGGCACAATGTCCGAAGGAGACAATGACCCCTACCAAGTTCAGTGCGAGAAGTGTCGGTTCTGGTCGCACATGCGGTGTCTCCCCGAGGATATCGATTGGGGAGATCCTGAAGTGACGTTTATCTGTTTCCGTTGCGAGCCGAGGCCCGTAGATGCGTTGTAAGCACCATTTTTGTAGTCACAGATCATTTCTGATGCGCATTCGTTCGCTAGATTCAAGCTCGGCGAAATTGTGATGCTGCCGTATCCCGGTGCGTCTGACTGGAGAGACGATGATGTTCTCTGGTATCCTGCAAGATTTTCTGGTCGCATGGAGCGTAGTGCTGGGACTGTACGTGAATTCAAGTTCAAATGGCTGGAGTGTGTCGATTGGTCGGACCACGAGGACCCGGAAACACTCTTTCCTCTCCTGATCCCTCGCACCTACCAGCGGGAGAGGGAATTCTGCCAAGATGTCGCAAATACGGTTTTGAAATCCCGTCAGGTAAGCCTCAACTTTCAACGTTTGAATGGCACTGATATAAGAACCAAGATTGGTAAAATCCACCTGCCGTCCTATTTACAACCCGAGCAGTCAGCGCCTCTGGACCATCCCCTCATCGCCATCTTCAGGGGAGCAGTTTCAAGACTCGCAGTCGTTATCGCGGCATTCCACATTGAACACCCCGTGGTCAAGTGCTACACCGATTATTTTTCAACTAGACCGTCAACTGCTCGAGACACAGAAGCGTCACTTTGGCTTACCAATCTTCGGTTGTCCCCAACACCAGAGCTAGAGGCACTCATTCAGCCACCGATGCATGTGTTACTCTCTCACTCTCGACTGGGAGTGCCACCGCTCGAATGGAAACGGCGAGTACTTGTGGTTGGCCCTGTGTTGTTGCAACTGCTCGCAATCCAACACGAGTTGGGGGAGGAGTTGAACCTAAATGGCGACACACTCCGTGAACTTTTCGACAGGGCAATAGTCCGCTGCTCCAACGATGGCACCACGGCTCTCCAGGCGATGTTCTTGGCGACAGAGCGGATAGAATTGAAGGACAGGAAAGGCTGGGATACTGACCGGTTCAGCCGGCACATGCTTCGTTTCAATACCGCCCATACGGTGTATGACCCCTCGCTTCGCCCACCGACCTGGAGGAGAGTCAAACCTTCCTCCATTATTCCAAATCATCCCGTCCTCTTCGCGATTCCGACAGGAGCAGCTCTCCTTGCTCCAGCCAACGAGATTCCAAAGACTGTGGACCCTCCGCCATTGCGCACCGGAAAGAGGAAAGGGGCTGCGAACACAGTCGATGAGCCCCGTCTAAAACGCATAAAGCGAGTCCCGTCGGACGATCTGGAGATACCGAAGACGGAAAAGGAGGAGGAAGGGAAGAGTAAAAAGCGTGCAAAGCCGAAGCCTACGTTTCAAGGGCCACGGAGAAGCACTCGTCTAGTTAAACCAGTGAGTAGTAGGGTATAGCTTTTCTGGATGTACACTGCCTGGATTAACCTGCAACACATTGTACGAGCACCTAAAGTCAATCCCGTTGTAGCAAGTTGACGTTCAACTTTTAACTTGGCCCGTTAATTTGGACAAGTCAAGAATTAACTTGGACAAGTCAAAAAGCTAGCACCCAAGTTAAACAAGTCAAGTAAACAAGTCGATTCTGTGGTAGGCAATTCTAAGCATTGTGATTTTACTCCCCTCAGTTACCCAGGTGTCTCTCTCCATCGATCGGGAGGTACTGACCAATTGCAATGAAGCTCCAGTGTCGGCAACTGTAAAGACATAGAGTGTGTGCTTCTCCTCAAGGTAGCTTGCCCCCAAGTTAACTTGTGTGTTGAATTGAGGTAATTCAATGCAAGTTAACGGTTGACTTGCACTGACTTGTGCCAAGTTGCGAAGTTAAACTGTGTGCCCAATTGACGTGTAATGACTGATGTGGTATTTCTGTGCGAACTTCGGGGATCGGTCGTCATGCATGCTTATCGTCAAGTCAACTTGTGAGTTGAGTTGGGATAATTCAATACATCGCGCGCCTAAGTCGCATTGACTTGTGCCAAGTTGCGAAGTTAACCTGCGTGCCCAATTGACGTGGAACGACTGATGTGCTACTTATGTGCGAACTTCGAGAATCGGTCGTCGTGCACTGTTCAGTCTAGTACAATGTGATACACATGCAAGTGAATAACACTTGAGTAATAGAATTTTGAAGTAGTTTTTACTTCCACTCTGCTCACTGCAGCCGGCGACGACAACGGCGACATCAACAGCGATGATGCCATCAATCTCGTGCCAAGCGTGCCCGGGGATGGTCCGGAGACGCCGGAGAGAGGCTGGAGGGTTACTCGAGTGCCGAGGGAGAAGTATCAACCTTTCAATTTATGGTGGAGGCTATGAGTGTAGCCGAGCACAAGCACAAGTTAATCCACGCGCAAGTTAAACAAGTCAACCCACCCAAATTCAAACTCCGCCCGGTGCGCAAGTCAATCGGGTAAGCCTCTGTCAGAACACATCATCGTAGGCAGTCATCATGGGGCTGCGCCAAATTCGAAAGGTATAAAGGAGGAGTCCGGTTTGGTTGCACTTCGGCATTCCGCATCCGCTGAACCTTCATCCATCATGCTCGTGCCCCAACTCCCCTCGATAATGAAAGGGTCAGTCAGCGGATGCTATAGAGATTGTTATGATGCCGCGACTCGAACGGTAGCGGCTGCCATATGTGACTGAGCTAATTAATCATTGCTTCAACCATAAGTTCACTGGAAACGCTCAAAGAGATAGGCTCGGCCCACAGTTCGGGGTCGACACAAGATTTGGCGCGAGCGTCAAGACTGCGCACAGGGCAAAAAATTAATCGGAGTGATGATAGTACTCCCCCCCGAAGAGTCTATCAGAAAATCAATCGAATTCGAATTGGGCGCGCCTTGCCCGTGCTGCCGGAATATTTGACATGCCCCCAAACATCCGGCGAAATAACTGCCAATACAGAGGATGTCAGTCGTAGCTTGGAGCTAAATCGATGCGACACTCCGCCAATCGCCCGTCAGATGGACGCGGTGCAGCCAGGAGGGATTCTCTGCGCTGGAAGGACGATTTAAAGATCAAGGAAAAACATTTGAGGCGGCCAATCAGAGCGATAGGATGGGTGCGGACTGGTAAGGGAGGGAACCACCCATCGTTGCGAGTACACAGGCTAGGCCGAGACACTCGCAGCGGTCCACAACGTAAAATGAGAACGCAGGAAGAATATCACGGGCATACAGACGGCGGGAGTATGAACACAGAATCGATGGTACACCGCGGGCGAAGACTCGTAGGACAGGTTGCTCGAAGGATGTTCCGCAGGAGAGCACAGGAGGGCTATCTTCCAGCATGAAGGTCAGACAACCGGGCGGGAAGGAAATAATGGCCGTAATGCAGACATTTCGGCGTGACTGGAGGAGCGGATACTAGCTTTCAGCGTAATGAGTAACGCCAATAATGTGGGTTGAAGGCACGGAAAGAACGGGGGGATGGATGCCAAAAATATCGCATAGTGTAAGGAGGAGCGAGGAGGAGGAAGGATGTAAGAATGAAAGAATGTCGAGCAATGACGCGCCTTGCGAACCGGAGTCATCTATTTAATGACTGGGAATGGGAATGATGGACCATTTGCTTTTTGTGGAGGGACGCATAGGTGTATATAGAAGATGTAAATGGGGGAGCGCCGCTGTAGTTAGCATCATCCGTCGACGGAGCTAGATACACATGTAAGTCGTGTGCATGCATAACTCTAAGTAAAGGGGATTGCAAAGCAGCAACGGATGGTTTCGATTGCATGTGGCCAGGTAATTATAGGAGGCGACGACAAGGGGAGTCCGAGAAAGGCGAGCCGGTGCTGAGAGAGTGGAACGGCGCGGATGTGGCCGAGCCGAGGAAATGAGCTATTAAGGCCCAGATGGTATACCAGGCACACGATCCCAAGAGCACGCATCAGGCTGGAAGCGTGCGCCTGACCTTGGCAACAGTTGAACGAGCTCGCTGCCGAAGGCGCGGAAGTCTGGACGTGAATTTTATCAATTCTGAATGAGGAGCGAAGCATGAGGCTTAAGGAGGGGAACGCAAACCTCGATTTCAACCAGTACTAAGATGCAGTGTTGTATTCCATGTGAAAAGGCAAAGAGGCTCAGTGCTCACTTGCATATTGCGTTGAAGCCTGCTCGGCCGCTTGTCTGTACGTTTGCGGGACCAAGCGCGCGTCGAGCGCGAATGGTTCACTTCACCGGTGGAGAAACATGGACCGGCCTAGACCCGGCACAGCCGCCAGCTAAATAGGCTCTGTTGGTCGCCATTACATCATCGCCTCCGTCTCGTCTCCGTCATGCCCACCGTGCTCATCGTCGGCGCAACGCGCGGCCTCGGCGCCTCGCTCGCCTCTGCCTACGCCGCCGCAGGCTCGACCGGCTACGCCACCGCCCGCAGCCCAACGCCCCCGCCTCGTCTGCGGGCGCCAACATCATCTGGATCCCGAGCATCGACATCGCGTCCGAATCCGCCTCAGCGTGGGTGGGGACGGAGGGGGAAAGGTGGTGCTGGTGAGCTCAGAGAGCGGCTCGATCGCGCTGCGGTACGCGAGTGAGGGCGGCTGCAACTACGCGCACCACGCGAGCAAGAGCGCACTCAACATGGTCGGGAAGCTCCTCAGCCTGGACCTCGACCCGCACGGCATCGCTGTGGCGCTCGTCCATGTGCGTCCTTTCCTCCCCACCCTCCCTGCCTTCTCATTTCTTTCTAGTAATTTTTTCTTCTTTTTTCTTACTGTCTACTTACGGCGCGAATGGGTGCAGCCCGGGTTCATGCGCACGGAGCTGACGAAGAATGTGGGGTACGACCAGTACTGGGACTCCGGCGGCGGCGCGTTCCTCCCTCTGCCATTCAGTCCTTTCCTCCATGCACTTGCTCCCAAACGCGCAGCGGTGATGCCCGACGAAGCGGCCGCCTCGCCCATCCCCTTCGTCGCCGCCTTCACGATCGACATGACGGAAACATATTGGGCGCCGCGCGGCGCCAGGTGCGTTTTGTTTTTTCCTTCCTTACTTCCATCTTTCACGCCTTCTTTCCTTCCTCCATTCGCGTCTATCTATCTATCTAGCTACTCTTCCTCCTCCGGCAGTCGACTAGATTTAATTAACGAAGTTGTTTATGTGGCAGGGATATCGGCGCGGCAGAGGCCGTACTGGGGAATGATCTCCCCACCCCACTCTAGCTCCCGGGTAGCTCAATCGTGTCCCTCCTCGTAATAGTACGCTTCCAATGTCACATTCCGTGCAATTTCTTTCTTGACTGTCCAATTCGAATGTTCCATTGACCGTGCAATCACAATGGAAAATCCTCGTCAGTCAGTCTACGGGGCTAACCAGGGCGGGCGGGGACAACCCGAACAGAGGAAGTCCGTGTATCCGATCGTCGCGGTGAGGTGTGGGACGCATCCAGTGCCCATGGAGAGGAGCACACCTCGGCTACCTGCGTCAGAGTCACTGGAGCGAGACTCGACGACAGATCTACAGAAGATACGCCAGGATGGACACACCGTGGGCGTGTGATTCGATACCGTCCTCAGGCTAAACCTACGTGCATGGGAAATGGGACTGTGGGCATGAAGATTGCCCCGCGATGATCTCTCCCTCTCCGTGGCGAATTGATTCCTAGGTCATCACAACGATGCAGTGAGCATCTGTGGTTGATTCTCCTCAGTCGCTGGGTTACCGTGAGAGGAGAGGGTCGACTCATCTTGATGATCCTTCCACGCGCCGTGGGATAAGTCGGAGACTAGCTTCGACCCTAACTCGAGAACCAAGGACAAGAGCTGATGCTTTGCGAGAGGGAAAGCTATTATTTGTCGCAATCGTGACTAAGTACCTAAGCAGCACATTTTATTATACAAACATAGATGATGCAAGTATCATCGCGGAATTCCTGCACAGATCAACGCCTTCCAACAGAATATATTGATCCCACCAATCTTGGAAGGAGAAGTCTTCCACCATAATCATCTGTATCAAGGGGCAACGAAAAGACCATCTATCGCAACAGGGACGTTGATTATTTCCTGCACTACGCCGGGCTTGATAAGAAGTATGACTGTCACCATACATAAATCTGTGTCCCAGGCTCCGTATCCTCCCCCCTTCCCATCCTACAGATGCCCCGTGAACCTCCCATTATCGATAGGCACCTCGACAGCATAGTGACCTGCTTGAATGCTGTACTCCCGGTTGTGAATGAGCTCCACGATAGTTTCGGAACTCCTTTCATGCAGGCCATTTCAGCCACAACCCTGAACCTAATTTCCGCAGTGCAGGTAATAGAGAAGAGGACACCATACTCTCACACTGACTGAGCCTACCAGAATGTGAAAAACAACAAGGATGATTGCATACAGCTCATGCAAAACATACACGGAATTCTGTTTGCTATTGTCAAGCTTCATCTGCAATCCGAGCCTCAAGGGCTCCCTTCCACCTTCAACTTTAGACCAGATTGGGAAGTTCACAAAGTAGGTTTCCCCAATTCATGGGGTGCTTTGAGATTCAGCAAGGATTAGCACTCTGCACAGGATACATACATTTGTAGAAGGGCAGCAAGAGAAGAACAGGTTCAAACACTTCCTTCGGCAAAGTGAGATGAGAATGCTCCTCAAGGATTGTCGGGCAGGATTACAGCAGGCTTTGGAGGTGTTCAAGGTATATCTTATATTGATTTCCCATTGAACTCATATGAATGATGGGGAAAATCAGATTGAGACTGGGCCCTCAATTTTGGCAGATGCTCTCGAAATTCAAGAACAGACAGAGAAGCTACATGAGGGACTCCTTGACTTGATTTCAAACATGACAGAGGAAAGTCCAGACAGGTCAACCTCAGTATGTCAATGATCAATGCCTATTATGAGAGCTCATGATCCGTGAATCAGATATACCACAGTGACACTGGCTCGCAAAATAGGTACAAGAATACTCTGCAGATCCAAGATGTGAGCTGATCATGTTTGAAGCTCCATTTCTTGTGGGTTGTTGCCAGCTAAACCAAAGATATTCCATGGGCGTGAATCAGAACTCCATGAAATCCTTCAAAATTTCTGCAATAAAGAAGCACCTAGGGTAGCAATTCTTGGGACAGGTGGAATCGGCAAAACAAGCCTTGCCAAAGCTGCACTCCATCATCCAGATGTCAGTGCAAAGTATGAAGCCAAGTTGTTCGTGGCCTGTGATTCAGCAACCACCAGCATTGAACTGGCAGCCTTGGTTGGATCTAACATAGGGTTGAAGCCAGGCAGGGACCTTACCAAGCCTGTGGTTCAACATTTTGCTCAAGGACCACCCTCTCTGTTGGTCTTGGATAATCTCGAAACACCATGGGAGAAAATCAAGTCCCGTGGTGGGGTTGAAGAGTTCCTGTCCCTCCTTACCGATGTACCACATCTTGCACTGATAGTAAGCATATCCCAATCTTGTCATTCAGTTGTAATCTTGACAACTTGACCAGATAACTATGCGGGGTGCAGAGCGACCAGCCAAGGTTCGCTGGACCCACCCGTTGCTGCCACCTTTGAGGCCCCTATCCAATGATGCAGCTCGGCAGACCTTCATCGACATCACAGACAATGACCATGATAGCGATGAAATCACTCAACTGCTTGAGATTACAGATAACTTGCCTTTGGCAGTGGATCTTCTAGCTCACCTAGTTGACTATGAAGGTAGCTCTAGTGTCCTGGCTCGCTGGAAGACAGAGAAGACATACATGCTTTCTGAAGGCCACGACAAAGGTTCAAACTTGAATTCATCTATTGCCCTTTCACTTTCCAGTCCACGAATGACCTCTGGAGCCAAAGGACTATTAAGCCTTCTCTCAATCCTTCCAGATGGCCTTTCAAATTCGGAGCTCACCCAGAGCAACCTCCCCATCCCTGATCTGCTGACATGCAAAGCTGTGTTACTTCAAACTTCTCTGGCATACAGTGATAAAATGCGGCTTAAGGTGCTGGTTCCTATCCGGGAGCACGTGCAACATGTGCATCCACCGTTGCCAAATCTGGTCCAGCCTCTTCGAAAGCACTTCCATGTGCTCCTTGATTTGGATCGAACCCATTTTGGAGTGCAGATAAATGGGATGGCTGATCAGATAAATTCCAATCTTCATAACATCTACAACATCCTCCTACCAAGTCTCCATCCGGACAACCCCGAACTCGTGGAAAATATTTATTGCATCTTCTCTTTCAACTCCTTTAGACGGCTTGCTGGCCATGGTCGGTCTGCATTGATGGATCACATCCCACCTCTCTTGCCTGGGCTGGCTGATCCACGACTGCACACCAGTTTTACCATTGAAGTGATCCTGACGGCAGGTCATTGTCCTGTTTCCGATCCAGACATCCTCATTGACCGAGCTGTCCATCACTTGACAAATTTAAATGACACAGCACTTGCTTGTGAGTGTCGGATATTGATTCCTTCATTATGATCCTGATGACAATCTCGTGGAAGCTCAATTCTATAATGTTGCTGGAGGGTATTATCACAAGCAGAGAGATGATATAGCCATGAGTCTGCAATTTTTCGACAAAGCCCTTACATTAGCAAGAGACTGTGCAAATGTCCAGCAGCAGGCTCGCATACTGAATAGTATAGCTCTCACAAAGCGTGAAATTGGTGATTATTCCGGGGCCCAAAGACATGCTCGTGAAGCACAAGAGAGGTCACAGATCTGTGGAAACATCTATCAGGAAGCTCTGGCACTGAATCATCAAGCACTCTGCTGTGTGTATCTGGGCAACAATAAAACTATGATTGCATTGTGTCAGGAAGCAAGACAGCTTTTGCAGTTGTGTGGTATGCACGGTGGTGCCGTAGATCACGCCATCACGACCACTATTGCCGAGGCTCATGAAGCAAAATCGGAGTACACTGAAGCTCGCAACATCCATGCAAGCATTGCTGAGAAGACATCAGCACAGAAGGTTCCTTGGAATTATGCTCTCAGCCTGCTTAATATTGCCAGCATTGATGTGGTCACCGGAAAACCTGCGGCCGAAGTATGTTTCAACCTCGATAAAGCAAAGGAAATATTCACTGCTATGTGTGTCCCTTCAGGCCTCGATTACTGTAGAGTAGAGTTGGCATCTCTAAAGCTCAGAGAAAGGAACATTCCTGAGGCCAAAACACTATTCCAGGACTCTCTGAATTCTCAGTGGGGTAAGGATACTGACGCTGTGACTCAGTGCTCTGGAAAGACTTGCCGATGTTAGCTGCTGGCCCTCTGATGAAATCAAGTGGTCCTCAAGATGGGCTGTGGTATACCTGGCTTATGCCAAGAGGGTGCAGCGGAAGGTTCATCTTTACAAGGCACTTCAATTTTCAAGGAGATGGATTCATGTTGCTAGGGGATGAAGACACAGCACAGAGCCTGTTTGAAGTAGCCCTTGAGGCTTTCACGGGGATGGATATTCATCGCAGCAGAGGAGACTGCATGCTTCGTCTTGGGGATATTGAAAAAGAGAGGGGAGATTTTGGCCAACGCAGTCCAACTGTGGACAGATGCTCGGCCGCTGTTTGAACGGTCATTGCAAGCAAATGAGGTTGCTAAAATTGACACCAGACTTGCTGCTATTAATGGAAATGCTCTGCAACACTGAAGAATCGCTGCAATTTATCAGGGGGCCGGATGTGCAGACAACATTGTTAGCCACTGGGATTGATCAGTTGAATATCAAAGTAGGGAATGAAGGGATCCCACCATTGAACCAACATACACTTCTCTCTAACTTCTATTCAGCCTTCCCTCGCTGTACACCAGTTTTATTTATTTCTCTGTAGTTTCACAATCTTCCTAGTGTACCACATCTGTTGGATACTGAGTGCCTGTGTGTATTTTATTTATTTATTTCCTGGGAGAAAAATGCAAAGACTGCATTGACCCTCACGACCGATCTGAATTGACTCAAAGGATGCTTGAGGTCACGTCTCCTCGTCTATGAATATACACGTCGCGGGATTCTGCCAACAGGCTGCGTGGACGGAACTGACACGCGTACGTGGAACGTGAAGTTTCCAACACAGATGCCGAAGCTCCGACATTCGGCACCCTTCGCCGGCGCTCTGTAACTTTGAATATCCGGGTTCAATTCCCCAACACAGATATAAGGCTGCTGAGATGCCAAGTTTCCGGAGGAGGATTGGGAGCGCCGTGGCAATTTTTTTTAGCGGCCATCTGACACCGGGTTTTTCCGGCGGGCCGAAACCGGCCAATTCGGCAGAGGTGTTGCGAAGGGAAAAATCCAACCATCTTTGGTAGTCTCGGGATTCTAGATCTACTCCTTTGCTAATGTGCTCAGAGCACGACTCCAATAAAAATCACCCTCCTACTTGCGCTCAATGTCCTACGAATCAATTGTCCGATGTGGGGACTTGGGCGTTGACGTGTGATTGGAATCATATCCGTATGTCTTCGTCCATTCCTCAGTCACAGTCCTACAGACACGAATCTTTGGCTCGCGGGGGCACATAGCGCGCTCCGCCCTCCGAGGTAGACACAGATCATCTGAGTGGTGAGGTCCAACTCCGCGCGCATTGTGTGTATTCCGGGTCCACTGGGCACATCATGTATCTCTGCCCGTGCAGATCGGCATGAATTGTGCGCTATGCTCGGCACGCATAGCGTTTAGCGTGGTGACGGCGAACTCCCCGCTACACAAGCATCGCTTCATATACCGCGTGTGGTGGTCATTTCAGGTAAATATATGCTTATTTCTCCCCCATTTAGACATGTACGCGATTGTAATTCAAACGATGTGTGTCTCTGACCCGATGGAGAGGAGAAACCAGCGGAACGATTTTCGAATACAACGGTGGGCACAGTAGCGATGCCTGTCCGTTGTTTCATCATAAAATGCATCCTTCCGACCCATTCGTCGGGTGCGCCGAGCCATATATAAGGGCCAGTGGTGGACTAGCGCAACCAAGACAAAAACTTCATCTCAATGAATCTCCTCACTGCTCTCCTCGCGTCGTTCTTCGCCGTTGCGGCCGCCAAGGTAGGCACCATCTTTACGACCTCATGCGTTGTTCACTGAAGACGCCACCAGCCCGTCGGTGACATCGCCGTACGCGAAGCCGCTGTAGGCTCACGTTCAATGACGCCTCCCTTCTCGAGATAATCTAATGCACGGCTTAGGTCCCTCGGAGCTGCCTAACACTGCCGTTCCTCCTCTGCGACGGCGGTGTTGATCAGCAAATCGCGTGCGGCGATGCATGGGAGTGCCCCGGGAATGGGTTGCACCCAGTTATTTCGAATGCTACCTGCGCCGCCGAGTGTGTGTGCGAGATCCCCTGCCCGTGATTGGAGTGACGGGAATAGTATTTTGCGAGTAATGTAATGGGCGTGGGCGTCGTTTTGTACTCTACCTGCGTTGGGTTGCGTATGATGCAATTTTAAACACCCTCCCACTGGAACTGTATGATGATTGGCACATGGGCACGACGGGCGTTGGTAACGAAATTAGAGGTTCAGCGTCATTTTTAACAAAGCAATTCTCACCTCACCGGAATAAAATGTAAGCGAAGTCGCCGCGTTTCAAGAAATCAACCATTCAACGGATTTCACCTTATATTCCGCCTAACACGAACGGAAGTCAGGAAGAGCCGAGTGCATCTCCGTTGTTCGTAACTCGGGTGGTGAAGCGAGCGCGGCGAATGAATCAACGGAGGCTACGAGGAACGTAACAAATGGTGAAATAACTCCCGGAGTCGCCGTGTTTCCCTGTGGATTTAGCGCGTACTAAGGCTAGGCCGGGCGCGGCGTAACACAGTCGGTGTATCGCTTGGTGCATGCCGTCATTTTCCAGTTTCAGATTTATTTATCACCATTCAATTGTGGTCCATGTTCGAAAATCTCCCGAGGTCACTGCATTCCCTGTCGGCATCGGCGCTCAGGCACAGAAAGGATGCCGTCACTGAGTTGGTCCAGCCCCATTCCTACTTTGAGAATATGGCCTGGGTCTCTCGGTTCTAATTACAACTAACACATCGGCCTGATTTCAAGCGGTCTGGGTGGGCATATATATTCGGATAATTGGATGACCAGATGGGTGATTGCGGACACCGACATACCAGCGGTCAGGATAGCCTTGGGGCAGCGTTCTCCAATTTCGGGCCCACGCAGGATATAACGTACAGGATTTAGAATCTGATCCGCGGACCAGAACCCCTAGTCAGCAGATGCCCTGATAATTTATCTTGATTCACTGGTAATTATGTGTAGAACGCGAGAGGCAAGTCGGATTGTACCGCGTACACATACCTAACTAAAGTGAACGGGAAGAAGAGTATATGTAACAACACGTCAACTTCGAGACATTCCCCCGCGTGACAGTTTAATGAGCCGGGTCTGGGAGAGTGCAAAGCGCCCATGGGGATGTGACCGAGTGGAGGAAATTAGGTGTTAAGGCCTAGATAATATACGAGCCAGACTGACTCAAGAGGACTCCTCAAGCCCGACTCTGGGAACCGCGCGGTTGATATTGGGGTGTACATGGGTCCGAACGAGCACGCCTCCGTGGGCGCGTACATCTGGGCGTGGATTTTATGAATTCTAGACGGGGGCGAAGCATAACGAGAAGGGGAACTTGAAAGAGCTATTCCGAACTGGATTTCAACCACGGAAAACAGATGCCGTGTGATGAGAAGGCAATCAAGATCAGGGTTCATTCTGATATTTCCTTGACGTGCTACTATCCTTGGCAGCAGGTTCAATGTGCAAGGTTGAATTGTTCCTGAGGCAAAGACTCGGACGTGGACCGGTCTAGACCCGCCACAGCCGCAAGCCAAATAAGCACTGTTTGGTTTCCATTACATCATCACCTCCCTCACCGTCGGCGCCACGCACGGGCTCGGCGCCTCGCTCGGCGCCGCCTACGCCGCCGCCGGCTCTCCCGTCTACGCCACCGCCCGCTGCTCAACTCCCGCGGCTTCGCCCGCGCATGCTAACATCGCCTGGATTCCCAGCATCGACATCACAAATGAATCCGCCGGCCCTGCGCTCGACGCCGCGCTCTCGTGCACCCGGTGATCGACACCGTCGTCGTCTGCGCGAGGTATTTTTCACGCTAGACGTTTGAGGAGCCGCACTGGGCGGAGGAGGTGCGGATGTACACGACGTGCGCGGTGGGCCCGTTGTTCGCCGTGCAGGCGCTCGTCGCCGCGGGTAAGATCCGCACGAACCTCGATATGCCCAGCGGTGGCGGCGGAGGTGCAAAGGTGGTGCTAGTGAGCTCGGAGAGCGACTCGATCGCGCTAAGACACGCGAGCGAGGGCGGGGCAACTACGCGCACCACGCGAGCAAGAGCGCGCTGAATGTGGTCGGGAAACTCCTCAGTCTCGACCTTGCCCCGCGCGGCATCGCTGTCGCACTCGTCCATGTGCGTTGTTTCTGCCTTCTTATCCTTTTAATAATTACTGGTTACCGTGCGGATGGGTGCAGCCGGGTTCATGCGCACGCGGAGATGACGCGCGGCGTGGGGTACGACCAGTACTGGGACTCCGGCGGCGGTGTGTGCATCTAATCCCTCCCTCTGCCGACCCTCCCCTCCCTTCGCTCAACTCACATACATGCGCGCGTACAGCTGTCAGCCCCCGCCTCGCTCATCCCCTTCATAGACGCCTTCACCATGCAGATGACGGGCACGTATTGGGCGCCGTGCGGTGCCAGGTGCGCTTGCCTCTTTCATTCACGTCCATCTCCTGTTCTTCCTTCCTTCCTTCCCTTCCTTCGCGTCCATTTCCGTATTCGCCTGGATTGACTTCATTTACGATGGATTAGACCTGACAAATTTGTTCGTTTGGCAGAGACATTGTGGTAGCTCGCTCCACCACCCGTGGTAGTAGCGCAGCGTGTTTCTTATAATATTGCGCGCGCAGCTTGTAATGGTACGTGCGCAGGCACGCTTCTAATTGTGTGCATTTCTTCTTGACTCGCCATCGATTCCGATGCTCCCGTTTGAATTTACCGCGTACCCTACAGGGAGACCGGACGGTCTTTGCCCACCGCCGGACACGCTATATCCTCTCGCTACCCACCCTTTTCTGTAAAGGTTTGGATCGCCCCAGCGGAGCAGGCTGCAGGCCTAGAATCCGCCTCAGAGTCCGTCCTCCAGACTCTCTACTTGCCTCTCTCGCTCAACGCATCGGGGCGGGCGGCCGTTCAGCCGCTACATTCTTCATCCCATCATGTTGATGCTCGAAGGAATCGCCCTCGTTTCTGGTGTGATGCCCATGAGCAGTGGAGTGTAGCCTTTGGCGCGCCCATCTGGACCAAAGTGTGTTGTAAGAACTCGGCAGGAATACACAACACAGGCTAGCAACATTCGTTCACGCGACTGACGGCAAGACCCCGTTTGGATTGAGTCGAATTTCCATTTCTTCTTACACGATCTGGTTCTACTAGTAGCGTGCTGAAACATTATTACATATACAATTTACCGGTCGATTAGTCTATCAATATCCAACATGACTCTTCGAAGAACGAACATCAGTATCTTGAGTCTCGGAATTTAGAGGTGCAAACAGCAGCCGTCGTGACAGAACTCAAACCCAAGTATAGCCGTTGACCGTGCGATCCTATGGGAAAATTCTCGACAGTCCATGGGGCTGTACGGTCAACCAGGGCGGGCGGGGATAACCTGAGCAGAGGACGTCCGTGTATCCGATCATCGTGGTGAGGTGTGAGACTGTGAGACGCCTCCAGTGCCCATGAAGAGGAGCACACCTCGGCTCGCTGTATCAAAGTCACTGGCGAGACTCGATGACGGATCTACAGAAGATATGCCAGGGTGGACACGCCGTGTGCGTGTGATTCGATACCGTCCTCGGGCTAAACCCACGTGCATGGGAAATGGGACTGTGGGCATGAAGATTGCCCCGCGATGATCTCTCCCTCTCCATGGCGAATTGATTCCTAGGTCATCACAACGATGCAGTGAACATCTGTGGTTGACTCTCCTCAGTCACTGGTTACCGTGAGAGGAGAGGGTCGACTCATCTTGATGATCCTTCCACGCGCCGTGGGATAAGTCGGAGATAGCTTCGACCCTAAATCGAGAACCGAGTACAAGAGCTGATGCTTTGCGAGAGGGAAAACTATTATTTGTTGCAATCGTGACTAAGTACCTAAGGAGCGCATTTTATCATACAAACAAAGACCATGAAGTAGATGATGCAAGTATCATCGGGCAACTCCTGCACGGATCAACTCCTTCCAACAGAATATATTGATCCCGACGCCAATCTTGGAAAGGGAAGTCTTCCACCAGAATCATCTGTATCAAAGGGCAACGAAACGACCGTCTATCGCAGCAGGGGACGACGGGACGTTGATTATGTCCCACAGGTCATGAGGCATATGACTGTCACCACATATAAATATGTGTCCCAGGCTCTGTACCATTCCCCCTTCCCATCCTCAGGATGCCCCACAAACCTGCCATTATCAATATCCACCTCGACAGCATAGCAAGCTGCTTGAATGTCATTATCCCGGTCCTGAACGAGCTCCACGATAGTCTCGGAACTCCTTTTGTGCAGGCCATTTCAAACACAACCCTCAACCTAATTTCTGCATTGCAGGTAATAGAGAGGAGGATCACATACTCCCACACTGACTGAGCCTTCCAGAATGTGAAAAACAACCAGGACGATTGTGTACAGCTCATGCAAAACATACACGGAATTCTGTTTGCTATTGTCAAGCTTCATATGCAATCCGAGCCTCAAGGGTCCCTTCCACCTTCAACTTTAGACCAGATTGGGAAGTTCACAAAGTAGGTTTCCCCAATTCATGGGGTGCTTTGAGATTCAGCAAGGATTAGCACTCTGCACAGGATACATACATTTGTAGAAGGGCAGCAAGAGAAGAACAGGATTCAAACACTTCCTTCAGCAAAGTGAGATGAGGATGCTCCTCAAGGATTGTCGGGCGGGATTACAGCAGGCTTTGGAGGTGTTCAAGGTATATCCTGTATTGAATTCCGAATGATCCCATATGAATTCCGGGCTAAAATCAGATTGAGACCGGTGCCTCAATTTTGGCAGATGTTCTGAATATCCAAGAAAAGACAGAGAAGCTACATGAGGAACTCCTCGACTTGATTTCGAACATGACAGAAGGAAGTTCAGACAGGTCATCTTCTGTATGTCAATGATCCATGCCTAGTATGAGAGCTTATTATCCGTGAATCAGATGTACCACAGTGACACTGGCTCACAAAATAGGTACAAGAATACCTTGCAGATCCGAGATGTGAGCTGACCATGTTTGAAGCTCCATTTCTTTTGGGTTGTTGCCAGCCAAACCAAAGATATTTCATGGGCGTGAATCAGAACTCAATCAAATCCTTCAAAATTTCTGCAATAAAGAAGCACCCAGGGTAGCAATTCTTGGGACAGGTGGAATCGGCAAAACAAGCCTTGCCAAAGCTGCACTCCATCATCCAGATGTCAGCACAAAGTATGAAGCCAAGTTGTTTGTGGCCTGTGATTCAGTGACCACCAGCATTGAACTGGCAGCCTTGGTTGGATCCAACATAGGGTTGAAGCCAGGCAGGGACCTTACCAAGCCTGTGGTTCAACATTTTGCCCAAGGACCACCCTCTCTGTTAGTCTTGGATAATCTCGAAACACCATGGGAGAAAATCAAGTCCCGTGGTGGGGTTGAAGAGTTCCTGTCCCTCCTTACCGATGTACCACATCTTGCACTGATAGTAAGCATATCCCAATCTTGTCATTCAGTTGTAATCTTGACAACTTGACCAGATAACTATGCGAGGTGCAGAGCGACCAGCCAAGGTTCGCTGGACCCACCCGTTGCTGCCACCTTTGAGGCCCCTATCCAATGATGCAGCTCGGCAGACCTTCATCGACATCACAGACAATGACCATGATAGCCATGAAATCACTCAACTGCTTGAGATTACAGATAACCTGCCTCTGGCAGTGGATCTTCTGGCTCATCTCGTTGACTATGAAGGTGGCCTCAATGTCCTCACTCGCTGGAGGACAGAGAAGACATACATTCTTTCTGAAGGCCATGACAAAGGTTCAAACTTGAATTCGTCCATTGCCCTTTCACTCTCCAGTCCACGAATGACCCCTGGAGCCAAAGGACTATTAAGTCTTCTCTCAATCCTTCCAGATGGCCTTTCAACTTTGGAGCTCACCCAGAGCAACCTCCTCATCCCTGATCTGTTGACATGCAAAGCTGTGTTACTTCAAACCTCTCTGGCATACAGTGATAAAATGCGGCTTAAGGTGCTGGTTCCTATCCGGGAGCACGTGCAACATGTGAAACATATATCAGGAAGCTGTGGCACTGAATTATCAAGCACTCTGCTGTTCAGAGCTGGGCAACAATAAAACTACAATTTCATTGTGTCAGGAAGCAAGACAACTTTTGCAGTTGTGTGGTATGCACGGTGGTGCACTAGATCATGCCATCATGATCGCTATTGCCAGTGCTCATGAAGCAAAATCGGAGTACACTGAAGCTCGCAACATCCATGCAAGTATTGCTGAGAATACATCAGCCCAGAAGGCTCCCTGGAGTTATGCTCTCAGCCTGCTCAATATTGCCAGCATTGATGTAGTCACTGGAAAACCTGCGGCCGAAATATATTTCAATCTCGAAAAAGCAAAGGAAATATTCACTGCTATGCGTGTCCCTTCAGGCCTCGATTACTGTCGACTGGAGTTGGCATCTCTAAAGCTCAGAGAAAGGAACATTCCTGAGGCCAAAACACTATTCCAGGGGTGTCTGAATTCCCAGTGGGGTAAGGATGCGCAAGCTGTGACTCGTGCTCTGGAAAGGCTTGCCGATGTTAGCTGCTGGCCCTCTGATGAAATCAAGCGGTCCTGGCGATGGGCTGTGGCATATTTGGCTTATGCCAAGAAAGTGCAGCGGAAGGTTGATCTTTACAAGGCACTCCAATTTTTGGGAGATGGATTCATGTTGCAGGGAGATAAAGACACAGGCCACAGCCTGTTTGAAGTAGCCTTGGGAGGCTTCACACATATGGATATTCATCGCAGCAGAGCAGACTGCATGCTTCGTCTTGGGGATATTGCAAAAGAGAGGGGAGATTTAGGCAATGCAGTCCGACTGTGGACAGATGTTCGCCCGCTGTTTGAACGGTCATTGCAAGCAAACAAAGTTGCCAAAATTGACACCAGAATTGCTGCTGTAGATATGGATATTCAGCAGCAGCACAAGAAATCATTGCAATATCTAGGCACGCCGGATGTGCCCGCCACATCACTGGAAAGTGGGAAGGAGAAGATACAAGCGGGGGAGGCAATGAATGTCAGCAACAAACCAACATATGCTCCCTAGTAACCTTTAGGCTCCATTGTATTTATATTTCTGAATTTCTTCGAGTGCTTGTGTACCTCATTAGATTGAGACTGCATGTATACCCCTGTCAATTTTATTTATTTATTTATTTATTACCCCGGGGGGAGGACGGGAACGGTGTCCTGAATGTCAAGATCACTCGAAATCGAGAGCGGGATGCTTCGGCTGAAGTAGCATCGCCGGGAAGACTCCTGTGTTACGGGATCCTACAAAAGCCCAAGCTTCTGCATCACTGGAAATCTTAAACATTACTTAAGTCCCCGAGTTCACCTGAGACCTGGAGGCTTCACTGACCACGGACGACTCGAACCTCCACCATCTAAGGCACAAGGTTCACGATACTTACACATATCGTGACCTCGGCAACGTAGCTTTTGGTAGGCGCGAAAGTTTCGACTGAAACTGACAGTATAGTAACGATGCATCCCGGGGCGAAAAACTTTAAAACCAGCACGACGGACAACCCACACATAGTCGCTGGGCCAGATATCCCGAGGGAATACACATTATTACAGATGCACTGGAAATGTTCTACGCCATGCGATAAAGCAAACAAGCTCGGCGTTCATTCTCATAGTTCATTGAAGCGTGCTCCTCGGCCGCTGTCTGCACTTTTGCGGGACCGAACGCACGATTCCCCCAATGACGTGACGGTCCATGCCACATGGGGACGGACCTTTTTTTTTTTTTTGAACCCAGGATTCATTTTCATAGTTTCTCCTTGAAGCTTTAACCCTCGGCCGCTGTCTGTACGTTGCGCAGCCAAGAGCTTGAATTGTGCTGTAGGGGACATGGACCGGTCTAGGCCCCACACAGCCGCCGGCCAAACAAACATTACATCATCGCCTCCCTCTCATGCCCTCATGCCCACCATCCTCATCGTCGGCGCCATGCGCGGGCTCGCCGCTGCCTACGCCACCGCCCGTAGTTCAACGCCCCTTCTGAGCCTGCGCACGCCAACATCACCTGGATCCCCAGCATCGATATCGCGTCCGAGTCCGCCGGGCCCGCGCTCCCCGCGCACGCGGTGCTCGATACTTTGGTATTGTGCGCGGGGTACTTTGCAAGCGAAACGTTTCAGGCGCCGCGCTGAGGGAGGAGGTGCGCATGTACACGATGGGCCCGCTGTTCGCCGCGCAGGTGCTCGTCGCCGCGGGGAAGGTGCGCACGGACATCGGCGTCGGCGGGGAGGGTGTGGAGGGGGAAGGTCGCGTCAGTGAGCTCGGAGAGCGGCTCGATCGCACTACGGCACGAAGGCGAGGGCAGGTGCAACTACGTGCACCACGCGCGCAAGGCCGCGCTGAACATGGTCGGGAAGCTCTTCAGCCTCGACCGCGCCCCGCACAGCATCGCTGTTGCGCTCGTCCATGTGCGTCCTCTCCCTCCTCTTACTCACATACACGCGCGCGTACAGCTGTGACCCCCGACGAAGCCGCCGCCTCGCTCGTCCCCTTCGTTGCCGCTTCATCATGGATGTGACGGCCAGTATTGGGCGCCGCGCGGTGCCAGGTGCGTTTTCCTTGCTTTCCTTCCTTCGCGTCCATCTCCCTTCTTCTTCGTTCGCCTCTCTCTCCGATTTAGATTTGACTCGAGATGCACAGAGACATCGGCACGGCAGAGGCCGTACTAGGAAAGATCTCCCCGCCCCGCTCCAGCTCCCGTGGTAATTAGTGCCACCTTTTCTTGTACGTGCGCAAGCGACACTCTTCTTGCAATTGTACGCGCTCCCAATGTCCCATCCTGTACAATTTCTTCTCGACTCCCCAATTCCTTCCAACTCTCCAATTCCAACGTCCCATGTCCCCCGTCCAACATCCCCACTCTCAACGTCCCATTGTCCCGCGTCCTCTCCCGGCACGCGCTGACGTTCTTCGTTCTTCAAGTCTCACTGCTTCGCCTTTTTTCTTCAAGTCTCCCTCTTTCCGTTCTTCTCTTCTCTTCCTCACTGCTTCCTATCTCATCCTCGTCGCTTCCGAATCCCATTCCCACCCCTCTCATCCTCATCCTCATCCTCACAGCGGGGGTAACGTACGCTCGGTGCGCTAGATCCTTAGAGTGCAAAGAATTGTCAGAATACACGAATACATTACACAAGGTCACTTTCCCTTCCCTTCCCTTCCCTCCCCGCTACGTACGTGCGTGCGTGCGTGCGATGCGACATCACTTCGGCCGAACTCGATCTTGCACCATCTGCAGATCACCCCCACAAGATTTCCTCGTCCTCAAGACACGCTCGAAGGCTGTCGTACTCACTCGCGCCTGTGCTAGGCTGCAAGCGCACCTCTCCTGTGGGGCATCATACTCCATAGGGCTTTGGCAAATACCTCAAGCTCATCGTCCCATCCTCAACGCTCCATCCTTCTCCCGTACCCCGAGCTCCGTCCAGACCCGTCAAACTGCATTCACGCACAGCTGATCAAGTGTCCTCCCGTTGTCGTCCTGCAAGGCCTTTTGAACTTAAGACTTCAAGACATTGCAATTCCTCAGCCTCAAAACCCATCCTGGCATTCACTGGAGGCTTTGTCTCACTCGAATCCTCTCCCTCCCATCCTCAGCGTGCTTTCGTACTTAGAGCCGACCAGTCGCTCGCCACCAATTATACACTTGACGCCCATGACGATCTTCTCGGCCTATCGATGTTCTGGTACGTCCATTCGTGCTCGCCGGTACTCTCTGCGACAGGAGATGCTTCTCCGGTGAGCCCATTACTTATTCACGGGAAGCCCCAACTCACTGCGCGCACTCTCAGGGCGCTGCGGGGTGCGTACACTGCGTACTCTAGAAATCACGACATCAGCGGCGCCGCCTTCTCCCTCTTCGCGCTCGCGTGCGGGCAGGTCATGTATGCCTTCACGGTGTATCCAGACATCCTCTCGCGCTCTTACGAGAACTGGTGCGCTCCGCTCTTTTACCTCCGCGTACGTAGCGCTAACCCTGACGCGACGCAGGATCATGGGCGCCGCCGGCCAGTGCAAGGACGGCGTCAAGCTCAACTATGTACTACGCACGCGAGGATGCGGTCGAGCGCGGGCGCCTAGTATTCGATTAACTCATGTCTTTCTGCCGTCTAGTAATTGCCTCGCAGCCGATAACTGCGGGACAGTCGTCGTCGGATGTGATTTCCGTGCGTGTTCTTTCCCCTTGACCTTCATATCCCCTCCTGATATTCGGATAGGACATTACGAGCGCGGGTTGCCGGCTCCAGATGGATCGAGGCTTCATCAGAGACCCTGCTTGAGGCTTTGTTGCCAGTAGCGCGTAATATGTATTCTGTAGCGGAATAAATATATTTTATTCCATTCCGTATCTGGCAAATGATCAAACTCTCCGAGCAGGCACAACAGATATCGTGGCCTACCACCGGCTCCTTGGTTGCTACTGATTGCTACCGAGCTCACCTGCCAGCTACCGGCTGCTACCAGGCTTTGGCGGGGCGCTACCTAAGGGGGGACTCGTCTCTTTGGCTGCTGGCACTACCAAGTGCAGCCAGGATAAGTCAAATTTTCCGGATGCGTCGCCGCCGTGCCCGTGCCCCAATGCGAAACCAAGCCCGAGCCCGTGGTCCACGCGCAGCAGGTCCCCGCCGCCGGCGCCCGATGAGCGGTAGTATGGCTCCACGAAGAGCGCCCTGCTTCGGAGGTGCGCGGTGCTGAGGTGTGCGCTGCCGCCGAGGGGGTTCTCGAAATAGTACATGCGAAATGTTCCGGTTTTCAGAGTACAAAAGACAAATTCGAAGAAAGTGGACGACAAGTAGATATACACTGGTTAAATAAACGACGGAGATCTGGAACATCGAAAACTATAGAGCAATTGGAAGGTTAGACAAACATACAACACGAGAGGTAGGGCTCTTCAGTTGTCGTAGTGTATGCCTAAAGAGTCGACCTAACCAATACAGCGACCTTCAAGCTCACCACGGAGAGAAGAAATGCAGTAAAGGGAGGCAGAGGGGCAACATCCTCCGGCGGATTTGTCACATTTTGCAGAGGGAGCGGACACACATCCCGGTTCGTCTACTCCCTGACACTGAGGAGAGTGTGAACATGTTGGAATTTGCCAAAAAAGAAATAGTATCTACCTTGCTGAGTCCATTCACGTGTGCACACTTTACGCCCGACGGGCAATCATCATTGCTGCGACAAGTCCCACACGACTGGGAATGAAGACGTAATCATTTAAATGACTGGACCTCATAAAATATATACTTACCCGCACAATAGGTCTTGCGGCAGGCCTTGGACCTATTCGTTAGTAATTCGGCAGCGACGGGACTCAGATGGACAACTTCACCCCTGTGTTGGCATCACAATATGTTCCTGCGTCGGGGCAGTCATCTGCACTCTGACACTTGGGGACGCAAAGCTTGAGACGCGGTGAGCCAGGACGACGGATGCCACAAAGAGCCGACATACACCAGATGGCGCACAAAGAGGCGTGGAAGCATTGCGCTGCATGCACTCTGCATCACTGCCACAAGCGCAGATCTTTTTTTTTTTTCGTATTAGCTTGACCAGACATTATTATTAACAGGACCCACCGCCTGCTGGGTTTTCGGATCGAGACACTTAGAGGGACAATCGAAGTCGTTCGCGCAAGCGAAACAGGTCTGTACGCCTCGGAGTTCAGATGCTGCCGAAAATCTCTCCGACATTCAGCACAGTTGTACTGGGGACACATGAGCGAAATTAAGGATGCATGAATGATATCAATTACATCAGGGCAGTACGGTCTGTCCGGACGATCGTCCTTCCGCGTCGGGAGAGCACTGATAACAGCAGTACACGCCGCCGCCCGCGAAAAGGCACAGTGGGCAATCTCCTGAGCACCCAGTTACGATCGAGCTGGAGTGGCATACGCCGCACATGTGGCCCGAGAATTGAGAACGGGAGAGAGAACAAGCCGAGCGTCGTCTCCCATGGAAATGGCAGGTGCATCGCTGTAGTCCGCAGCGAGCACAGGGAGCAGCTGCGAAATCGAGTGGACCATTAAAGCCAGGAGGAGAGTCCAAGGCAGCATGGTGAACATCATGCATCGTGGTGCTGGATGTACACCGGGTTGGTGGGGGGGAAGGCTTTATACCATGAGAGGTCCGCGGATGCAGATATAACATTGGGAGTCGGTAGCGAACATGGAATGGCGCCATTCATTTCGGGCAGAACCCAGACTACCAGTGCCACGCCTGCTTCGTGAATCAGGGGCTCCCATTGCCTCGATGAGATGCCTTCCATGCGGCCCCAAGCCACTTGGTGCACTTCATTACGATTGGGGTTACTCGCGTCGGATAAGACCCAGCGGACCTGGTGCGGATCTGGAAGGATTTCATGCCTGCTTCGTGAATCAGGAGCCTCTATTACCTCGATGAGATACCTTCGATGCGGCCCCAAGTCACTTGGTGCATTTTTCATTACGCTTCGGCTCGCACTCGCTCCCCTCGGGTCAGGCCCAGCGGATGTGGTGCGAATTGGGAAGGTGCTTCGTGAATCAGGAGCCCCTATTACCTCGATGAGATGCCTTCGATGCGGCCCCAAGGCACTTGGTGCATCTTCATTATGGTTGGGCTAACACGTATTCGCTTCCTTCCGATTGGATCCTGCGGACCTGGTGCGACTGGATTCAGAGGAAGTGCATAGTTGCCTCGAACGGGGAGAAGGACGCACTGAGAGCGCGAACGAGAGAAATTTGAGGAACGTGTGTTTCCAAGGGGGATCCGAGCGTTGGAATGTTAGAGTGAACGCACGATCGAGTGCGGGGCTGTAGTGTGTTGGAAACTATACACCGAGGAAGTCGAGAGCGGCGAGTAGCGCGCGATGAAGTATAAAGACAAGTAGGATTGATGATCGGTGACATGTAACACGTAACACTATCTAAATCGAGTCTCGGCTCAAACTCTAACATAGTACGCTGCTTGTGAGGTATGGATGCCAATTTAACGAACTTCGACCCGGGGAGGAAATTGCGACGTGGCGCACTTCCTCGCTGCGCAAGGTCAACGCAGTGGGACACTAACCCAAGAGGATGCATCAGGCTTGACGCGTGAGCTGCTCTTGGCATGTGTGTCATCTGGATGCGAATGATTCTGAATGAAATAGTAAGCCAAGTAGATGAACTGTTCCAGGATTTCAAGTTGAAATTTATTTTTCATCCAGGGCAAGCAGAGTAACGCAGTCAAGCTCAGTGGTCAGTCTCATGAGTCCTTGCAGCTCGCCCCGTGGCCGCTGGGTGTACGTTTGCGCGACCCGCGCGCGCCGAGCTTGAATTGTGCCGTGGAAGAACATGGACCGGTCTAGACCGGACACAGCCGCAGGCCAAACAAGCTCTGTTTATGCCATTACATCATCACCTCTCACCGTCCTCATCGTCGGCGCCTCGCTCGCCTCGACATCACGGCCGAATCCGCCGGCCCCGCGCTCACGCTCCCCGCACACCCTCGTCGATATTGTGATCGCCTCCGCGGAATGTTTTGCACGCGAGAAGACGTTCTAGGAGGTGTGTTGGGCGGAGGAAGTGCGCATGTACACGACGTGCGCGGTGGGCCCTCTGTTCGCCGTGCAGGCGCTCATCGCCGCGGGGAATGTGCCTACGGACCTCGGCGTGCCCAGTGGCGGCGGCGGAGGGGGAAGGTGGTGCCGGTGAGCTCGGAGAGCGACTCGGTCGCGCTGCGGCACGCGAGCGAGGGCGGGGGCAACTACACGCACCACGCGAGCAAGAGCGCGCTCAACATGGTCGGGAGGCTCCTCAGCCTCGACCTCACCCCGCGCAGCATCGCTGTCACGCCCGTCCATGTACGTCCTGTCTCATCTTTTTTTCTTACTGATTATTGTGCGGATGGGTGCAGCTCGGGTTCATGCGCACGGAGATGACGAAGAACGTGGGGTACGACGAGTACTGGGACTCCGGCGGCGCTATGACGCCCGACGAAGCCGCCGCCTCACTCGTCCCCTTCGTCGACGCCTTCACCGTGGAGATGACCGGTTAGTATTGGGCGCCGCGCGGTGCCACGTGCGTTCTCCGTTCCTTTCCTTCATTCGCGTCTCTTTTTCTTCCTTCATGTCTCCTTCATTCCCTTCCTTCCTTCCTTCAAGTCTGTCATCTTCTTCTTCCCTCGCGTCTATCTCCGGTTCTTCTTCGCGTCCATGTATGTATCTCCGCGGGATGGAATTGACAAATTCGTTTGCTTGACAGAGACATCGACACGGTAGAGGCCGTATACGTACTGGGGCCCGATCTCCCCACCGGGACCCCGCTGCAGCTCCCGTAGCAGTTCCATGTTTCTTGGACGTCCACAATCAACTCGGGGCCACGCTGCTGCGCGTGGTAGCAGAAGAAGTATGTTTTTCTTGTCAATGAAATAGTACGTCCCACTGTGTACAATTTCTTCGCCCCACCACACCACCGGACACCCTGCGCTCCGGATTCCCCTCCCCGCGCGTTTCCTGGACGTCGGCCCCGTCTGCGGGCCTCCGCCGCGCGGGCGGCGCACAGCATGCTTTGTCCGCGCTCGAATTATCTTATCTTGCGCAAACGTTATGTTCATCATATTGCGCTTCCCGCGCCGGGTCGGGTGTATCTCACTTGACTCCGTGCGAAAACGAAGCGCGATAGGATCAATACGGAACGAGGCAAGACGCTCTCTCCCGGTGACGTCTCCTCCATCAATCCAAACGATTTACCAAGCCCCTTCATACGGCGGGCCCGCCGCGCGCGCTGAACACTCAGCATCGCTCAGCACTGCGGGGGGCCCGCATAAGCTTGTGTTCGCGCCGTCGACTTATATACAGGTGGAGCATGAAGCGGATGTCATTCAAGTGCATCGAGTCCAACACGTTCAACCTCAGTATGTTCAATCCCTATGCTCAAAGTGGCTGGGCGAACACGGGGAATCCCAACGCAAGTTCGTCCCGCGGGACGGTTCCGCAGCCCTCCATCTTCGGGGCGCTGCCGTACCCCACCTCCATTTCGACTTCAGGATCCCCGACGTTCATGTCGTTCCGATTCACTGCGTTCAGTCCCACAATTCTGACCTCGGCTGTTGTGGGCCCGAAATCGCGGACGTACTTCCGCGTCACGACCGACGTGCCGACGGTTGGGTATACTGTTATCCATAATTTGGCACAGGAGCCAATTGTTATAATCGAGTGGGCGAGGCAGCCTATCATTGAGATCCGCGACATCGTGTCGAAGCGCCCGGTCTCGAACTGGCTGGCTCTCTCGCAGGACACAACGTGCGTTGGTCGTTCTAAATCTGCTAGTGGGTATCGCTGATCGCACTGACTCTATGCGGCAGGTATCGGACAATGACAGCCGATGGGAAGCCTTTCTTCTGGGTGTCGGACAAAACTTACAATTGTGTGCGTGGATTGGTGCATGTCACCCCGGTTCATAACGGTACTGACGTCCACGAGCTTCAGCTGTATTCACCAGGACTGGGTGCTCCTCAACTTCACGCGCGTGTTTCTCGCCAGGAGAATGAAGTTGTGCTCCAAATTACATCCGAGGCCATCCAAATCGGTCTGCTAGAAATGTGCATCGCAGCGACCCTTCTGCTCCGATCTGACCGTAATATCGACTGAATAACCAATCACATAATTTACATAAATACGTATACTAGAGTAGACACTGTGCATAGCTGGCGGTTTCCCGCCGTTTGGCTTTTATAGCAGTCACAGATATTTACCCTCGAGTGCTTGATACATAAGCTGTTTCGTCCACCTACAAAATGGGTGAAAACTCCGCTCCCGGATGATTTTTTGTGTTTTCACTACAGGAATATTTTGTTCGACTTTCAGGTCATCAGGAAGGATCAGATTCGAGGTCCGCTCAAGCCAGAAGCAGGGTTCGTCAATTTCTGGGCTTGGAACGGTGGTTCACGATCTCTCCTAGGCCGACTGCTTCACCGGGGCAGGCGAGACGATACAAGTAGCTAAGGTGAGAAGAACACGTGGGTAAGTAGTATATAGCACGCTCAACCACACCCTTATGCCCTCTTCCGCATCATGATAATTCCCCGCAAATTGGGGATGGTCATGGACCCAAAGCCCATGTCGGGCGGCCTGACGCCCTCCGTCTTCGCCTTCACGTCGTAGTTGAGCAAGACGCGCGCGAGCATCGCCTTGAGCTCGGTCGCTGCGAAGAATCTGGGCGAGGGTGCAGCCGTTTAGGATGCACGAATGATGCATGTATGGAGCGAGGGACGGGACGTACCGCCCGGGACACGCATGGGGCCCAGGCCCGAAGACGACGGGGTCCTGCCCCGTGGTGACCATGTGGCGGTTGAAGAAGCTAGCTCCCTCGCTAGGCACGTCGGGCCCCGCGCGCTGCTCGCGCATGCGCGAGAAGCGGAAGCCGTCGAAGGTGATGGGGTTCTGGTAGTTGTCTTTCACATGGAAATATTAGCATACGTGGCCAGAGAGAGCCTGAGGACTTACCGGGATCGTATTGCATCTCGAGGCCGGGTATGCCCACGAACGCGCCATACGGGATCTTCGCGCCGTCCGAGAACGTGAAACCCTCCTTGGCCACGACTTTGCGCAGCAGTGCGACTACAACGAATGAGCAAACCGCAATTGAGTAATATGGGAAGAGCGCATACTGGCTGCCCCATTTCCGGTGAGCCGCTGCGACTCGCGGAGGAAGCTGTCGATCTTGTGCATTTTTCCTAGCGACGCCTTGTTCCAGCCGTCTGCTTCGATCACTCGCTCGGCCTCCTCGCGCATCGGGAGGATGTGCTCTGGGTAGGTCGTGAGATCGTAGAGCGCCACCGTCAGTGCTTGTGAAACATCAGCTGCGTTGAGTGGATGACGAAGGGTGGGTGGGCATACCATAGAGCTGGTGTGGATCGCGGCCATGTTCACTTCAAAGATGCGTACTGTAAGCGAGGGAGTCGTGCGGTCTTTGCCCTCGGCGTTCTCGAGCAGCCATGTGATGAGATCGTTCCAAATAGAAATTGGTGGGTAGTCATGGGCGCCCTGGGTGAGAACTCGACCAACGGGCTTGTCGGGCCAATTGCGCCCGTGCATAGTCTCTCGTAGACAGACGCTTCAACAAAATGAGCTCGTGCCTCGTAGCCCGTGCACCCGCTCGTTCTCGAGCCGCTCGTCGATCATTGGACCGAGGAACGTCAGCGCGTGGCGACGAGAGCTCTTTCGTGTAGAGATTAGAGGGGCAAGGATCCTGCATGGCACCGTTTGTGTGTCGGACAACAATGACAGATGGGTGCGCACTCACGGTTTAAGCAATTCGGAGAGGAGGCCGATGATCTGGCCGCGTGTGAAGATGTCGACGGTGTAGTTGATATTGAGCTCGAGGTCTTTGTCTCTGCCTGACCAACCGTGGAGGTGAATTGCGCAAATATTTAAATCACGGGAGAGCTACTCACAAAGCGGGAGACCTACGAAAAGGCAGTTGCTGGTCCGCGCGACAACTTGCATGAGGCTGGGGGAGACCTTGATTTCTTTCCATTCTAATTCGGAGAAGTCGAATTCAGCTCAAGACAGGGACATCATGATGGTACCAACCATTGTCGTCAAGCGCCAGGATATCGTCGAAGGCATTCACGATCTCGTCCCGCACCTCGGGGAAGCATCGCCCTAGGTTTCGCGTCAAGGCGCCTCGGATCGCGGCCGTTGTGACGTGCAGGTTCTTCCCCTCTGGGCCGATGGTGTAGTCTGATTGTATACCCTGCGAATGATTTTATTTCCAATGGCGTTAGAAATGAGCAGGAAAGTTAACTCACATCTGACACGCCCTCGTCGAACGCGGAAGACGCCATCACGGTAGTCATTATATCCCTGGTGGAGGATGTCCTTTGCGTGGAACATAAAATGCACTGCAGGCAAGTAGGACGCGAGGAAGCCTGGTGTTGCGATGGTCGGGATGGTGCTCTGCCCTTCGGTCAGCACTCAAGCGGCTGTGTCACCTATGTGGGCGCACCTGTTCTCGAGAGCGAAGCCCAGCAATAACAAGTACAGGTGCTAGACCGTAAATGAGGAGCGTCTTGGAATCCTGGCTGTCCATCGTGCGCGCGAGAGAAGAGTGGGGAGGCAGGCATTGGGGTGGGAGAATATATCCTGTAAGGCTCCGATGACTCACGTCGCTCCCGCAGCATCGTCTCCGTAGTCCTTGCGCTCCTGTTTAGTACGACTCATTAGAGAGGTTGCGCAAAAGCCATTCGAGCCATCAGATGGCTTTTGTGCCGTGCGCAAACTAATGGCTCATGGCGTGAATGGCTTTGATACCTCCATATCTGAAGTCAATTTTGAGCTTGTTCTAGCAATTTGAGCACGTCCACTCATCGTCCACTACATGGTGAGGCATCAGTGGCTCAAGAAGTCCCCAAGTCCGACTTCACCCTAACGACATTTCGGATTTGTTGAAAATTCAGTATCTGGAGGCTAGCCATAAGTTATTTCTCAACACGAACATCCGTACAGACTCTCATTAGTATAAGCTTGAGAGGGTCCTTACACTAGTTCGCCAGGATTGATTAGCCATTTGCCATCAGTTTGCGCACGGCACAAAAGCCATCTGATGGCTCGAATGGCTCTTGCGCAACCTGTCTATTATGATTCCGTTAGCTAGTCATACTTACTCGGATAACTTCCACCGTTCATCTCTGTTCCCTCCTCTCTGAGTTATCTCCTTTTGTGTGCTTCACTCCGAAATGACTTGAAGCCTCACATATACCTTGCCTACTGACTGCCACAGACTGCCAGAGGTGGACCCAAGCGAGCGAAATTGATGTGGCCTTCGGAACGGGCCGCTGACACAATGAACACCAGTCATCGAGTCAATGGCGAGATTGGAACAGCCGAAATAATAAAGAAATGCAAGTGCATCAGGGAACACTTTTTATTTCTTCTGGCTTGTCTAGGACACATGGTTCAGCCTCCGAATTCAATGCTGCTTCAAGGAGCATTTGAAGTCACATGATCATACATTATACTTCGCTCATAATGTTCTTTGGACAGTGTAAGACTAACCCCCTTGAAACGGTTGCTCAGAGTCAAAGGCTGCAAATGCAAAATGAACAAAATCCAACTTTCGAGAGATTGAGATTGGACACAACTCAAATGAGCGAGAAAGTCCAACTTCAACTACTCAAATACTAGATCTCAAACACTAAACACCTCTTAATTGCCCCAATGATTGTCTGACGAGTTCGGGTCTTTTTAGACACAAGTATAGGTCTAAGGAGCTCTAAGTTGAGATCTCTTTAATTGTCTCTGTACTGTGAGAAGCTACTCAAAGAGGAACTTTCTCCATGGTCACTTGGTTCAAGTAACAATTTGACTAGGTCAAGATTGAAACCGAGCGGTTTATAGTTTGATTTAAGCTTCTCAGCTATAGCGCAAGTAACGGCTGAAGGCCAGCAAGTTGTTTGAACCAAAGTTCGGGTTTTTGGACACAAGTCCCACAGCTCGATAGTCTCAAATCACAACTCCCAAATGCTCTCTCTGATCTCAAGACAACGGACACACGGCTCTTTCAAACTCAAACTCAATTCACAATGTTGGCAATCAAAAGAAACTTTATTTCACGGGACCACTATCAAAATAGCAGAGTCCTCAGAGTAAAGCCCTCAACCGAGACCTGTCGCATGTGTGGGAAGGGGCAATGGTGTTAGGCTTCCATACTAGCTTGGGTCAAGATTCAGTGCCGTTCCCTTCAGAACGTCCTGCTTTTATACTACAAATTATATATGATTACAATGTATGATTACACTACCACGGACAGGTATCCGGTAGGTCATCTGGTATCGGGATATTATTCCCATTGGCTGATCGTAGGCTCTATATGTTTAATTCTGACAAACAGGTTACTGATTGCAAGCAACCGTCCCCTTACTGTCGCGATCGGGTATGATTTAACTCCTGTTGAACGAGCTAAACTTCCTCTGTACTTACTACACTCTGCCCGCTGTCACTGGTTGGGAGATTCAAGTTTTTCAATACAATTTTCGGTGAAAAATGTCGTTAGTTTTTCAGCAGTTTTTCAGCAGTTTTTTTGCCGAAAATTGTGCTGAAAAATTCAAACATTCTTCACCACAATTTGCAGTGGAAAACAAGGTGAAAAACTTGAAACAAAAATTTTGAAATTTTGTGGCAGATTTTCACCAAGTTTTCACGCATGTTCCAAGCTGAAAACAGAGGTGAAAAAGTTAAAACTTTTTTCACCAGAATTCTCAGTGAAAAAAGATGTGTAAAATGTGTGAAAAATGTGAAAGAAAACTTGGTGAAAAACTTGAATCCCAGCTTCCCTGGTTTTCATACATTTTTCATCATATTCTGATGTGTTTTTTTGGTGAAAAATGTGCTGAAAAAAGTATGCATTTGGGCAGTGGAAAACAAGGTGAAAAACTTGAAACAAAATTTTGAAATTTTGTGGCAGATTTTCACCAAGTTTTCACTCATGTTCCAAGCTGAAAACAGAGGTGAAAAAGTTAAAACTTTTTTCACCAGAGTTCTCAGTGAAAAAAGATGTGTAAAATGTGTGAAAAATGTGAAAGAAAACTTGGTGAAAAACTTGAATCCCAGCTTCCCTGGTTTTCATACATTTTTCATCATATTCTGATGTGTTTTTTTGGTGAAAAATGTGCTGAAAAAGATAGGTGTTTTTTCACCGCGGTTTTCAGGGGAAATACAAGTGAAAAATTCAAGATATTCTTCACACATTTCTCACTTGGAACCAAGGTGAAAAATGTAAAATAGTTTGATTCAAATTTTTCAGTGAAAATCGCAAAATAGTTGTTTTCAAGTTTTACAGCACAAATATTTCAAGTTTTTCACCTGAAAAATCTGGTGAAAAACTTGAAACCTAGTTTCATCGTGAGATAGTATTGACTCCCACAGTAAGGTCAGAAGCATCAACACTCATTCAACTAGGTAGGCGCAGATTCATGGTCCCCCGGCCTCTCCACATCTTTCTGATCCACTTTGAGGCAGATCCAAGGGGGTCAGTTATTAGTCCTGCACGGGTATCAACATGCACTGGATCATAGTTGGCCCAATGCAGGTCAAATCTTGAATGCTATTCAGAATGCCTAACCAATGTTCTAGCCCAAAGACTGAGATTAATCCTTAAGTCTTTCCTTAAGTCTTCCCACACCTTCCTAACCAATTTTTAGACAATTCCATGGCCAAGGGGGTCCATTCTTAGTCTCGCACATGAATAGAGCCGATGTCTGCCATCAATGTGCCCAGCACAAAGTCTCAGAAGGATTGAGAGGAGCTGAAGGCATGCAGACCAATATAATGCCATGGGCCTCAAGATATTCTGAGTGCTCAATCATTGGTTCAAGGCTTAGGAAGGCCACTCCTCCTTGGTGGGTTGGCTAGACCCATTAGGGATGCAAAAGCGGCAGCACCCTGCTGAGGGCACTCAGGCAGAACTTTATGAGAGTCTGAGCTAAGGGAAAACACTGCTGGCATGAGTGGGTGGGCATCTGCTTTCTTTGGACCATGGAGCAGCATGTGGGTTTGTCTTCAACACTTTCTTGCATGCTGGCCAAAGGCAAGAAGTTTTGGCTTTGCCAGTGTTGTGCCTTTGGCTGTCTCCATGCTGGTTCTCAGCCAGAAACAGGGAATCTAATACTCATTCTTCATGCTTATATTAGGGGCAGTCAGAGTAGTCAGTTTTGAGGCGGTTTTGATGGTCAGTTTTAACAATGGTTCTGATTCATTTATCATGAGATATTTGCAGAACCACCTCCGAAGGCGGTTCTGCAGCTGGTTCTGCAAAGGTTTTGGAGCTGGTTCTCCCGTATCACAAATTTGTTGAAAAGCTAACAAAAATCAAGGACCGAGAACCGTAACCACCATAAAACCACCTCTGGAGCCAGTTTTACAAGGCAGTTTTGAGACGGTTCCAGTTCTGAGACCATCAAAAGGTGCAGAGTTCGAACCGCCTCAAGAACTGTCTCCAAAAATAGGTCGGTCAAAACTCAGATCGGTTATCACACGGTTATGATGCAAAAAACATTTTTGAAAACTGCCTCAGAACCGACTGCATCCACCAACAAAATCACCTTCTCGCAGCTGAGTTGTTGCTGCAAACAGTGATTCTGGCAAACACTCTGGACGGAATTTTTTTCCGTGGGCTTGCAGTGAGGTGGATTTTCCTGCTGAAGGTCTGGACAATTGCATGGGACCCTGATCAGCTCAGAATGACCATCGGACGAAAAATCCACCACCAAAATCGCCTTCTCGCAGCTGAGTTGTTGCTGCAAACAGTGATTTTGGCAAACACTCTGGATGGAATTTTTTTCCGTGGGCTCGCAGTGAAGTGGATTTTCCTGCTGATGGCCTGGACAATCACATGAGACCCTGATCAGCTCAGGAAGATCATTGGATGAAAAATCCACCATTAAAATCACATGGCGGACAATCAAGTGTCATTTGCGATTTGGGTTGCCATTGTCATCGAACCGACACCCGAGCTGTCATTTGTTAAATCCGGGCCACCTTCCCCTTTTAGTTGTCTTTCGGATTTTTCTGCGACCACAACCCAGCCTCGTGTTTTGGCGGCATTGTAAGACTTGTTTAGAGCCTACAATAGGGGACTCATTGTACGTGTGCCCTGGTGGGGAGATAAGTCTTATATTGTGGTTGCCTGCTGGCAACAGCCCGAATCCGCTGAAGTAGCTCCAAAAGTTATACCAAGAGCCGGATATCCGTACTCCTAAAGGTACAACCTCACTGAAACGCTGAGTATATGAACACTGGTGAAATCGGTCTAATACAAATTTTAGGGTGTGACACGGGTGGATACCGTGACCTACATGATCCATACCGTACCCGTGACCCATGATACCGTACCCGTGACCCACCCGTACCCGCGGGTACAGTAAATAACCATGGGTTTGCCAGAAACCCGCAGTTACTGATACTGTGGTATATTGGTGGGGTTTTTGGTCTTTTTTACCTATCCCAGACGTTCTGACTGATGTATACAATTTTATACGCATTTATTTGATATTATTGGGACCCCAGATGGCCCAGTACGAGCCAAGATCAGTGCGATCAGGCGATGTTTGTCCATGTCGAGGAAAGGCACTACGCCCGCGTCCCAAACAGGAAGGCCCCGACCCATCTCGCCTCTATGGGCTAATTTCAGTGCACATAGACCTTGGATACTTCCTGTTGCTATTATAGAGCATTTATCAAAGTCTTCCAGGACCACTGCCCCTCTACAAAGTGGTTTATTCACTTAACTTTATTAAATTACAATTTCACTTCCATATACCAATGAAATGCACAGGACAAGGTATGGATCCAGACAGAGCTGTTTGGCCACATTTGCCAAACCCGCGGGTTTGGCCCCCAGAACACGGTATTACGGGTTTTTCCAGATCGGGACACGGTACCCACACCCGTGACACCACGGTAACATGCAACACTGTGTCACACACTAAATACAATGGCTTTAATACACCACTATAAAATACCAATAACACCACTATGTCCACTACAATCAGACTGCGGGTTCGGGGATTCCAACACTAGATAATGTTGTTCACGAATCTGAATTTACTACACAATAGAATTGCTAAGCCAAAGCTTTAACTAATGTTCTGCCAAGTCCGTTTAATGGTCTTCTAGCCGCTCAGATGGGCCGCTAAGGACAATTGGAACATAGGTGGGTTTTAACAGGTGGTTGGGATTGTCCCCAGTGATCTGTGCGATCGAATTGGTTTGCCAAAGTCTATTTATATCTCTCTGAGCGGTGGTGTTTTAAGCCAGTGCGTAGAGCAATATATCCAAAAGTTCCATATAATTCAGATGTCCAGAAGCCATATATCCATATATCCAGAAGCCAGAAGTTCCATAAAATCTAATCCATACAATCACTGACAATTGTGATCTGGAACTGCCGACTGCGTGGGGCTATTAATACCCACCTAAGTCCTTTTTCTCAGTCAACAAAGGTCTCTTATATGTTTCGAGCCAGATATATATTTAGATAGCCAACGGCTAATGATTTGGAGTAAGACCAAGCTATATGAGCAAGGCCGAGCGACTTAAATTACAGTATTCTTAGAACAGAACAATTCACATGAACTAATTCAATTCAACCCCAACAGACTAAGACTACTGTTCCCAGAAGCAGCAGCACTTAAGCTGACCACCTGAGAGGTAGGGTCCAGTGTCCTACTACTGCTAATCGAGCGGGTATTTATACAAACTGGCCGTCTAAATAAGGAAACACAGAATACAAACATTAACTAAAGAAAAGTTAAGACAAATATAGCAAATAGCTGCCAAACTGAACCTGTTGAACATTAGTTTGTGTCGAAAATAGTGTAAAATGGTATAATGGGGGCACAACCATGCAGCCAGGGCCTAGGGTTGGCTTGGTTTGCACTGAGTAATCAAATGCCAAGCCAAACTAGCACCAGTTCGGGCTGATCAAACTAAGCCCACAGCCTCCTTGCTGCAATATCTACTCCATGATTGGCTCCTCTGTAGCCCTATCTGCACCCGTGCAAGCCCAGGGCCCGAGAGCACGGACAACTGCCTCATTCGGCCGAGTCGGGGATAACTCAAGTCATCCTGGAATAATCCTAGTCCGCAAATGCTGCCCAAGTTCCTGTCACTGATTCCGAATGTCTCCGAGGCTCTGGAGACGTCCTGAATAGCCCGAAAGAGTGTGACTCCCAGTCACAGTGACCAACAAAGTCACAAATGAACAATAAGTGCTCGCAACGGACACAACAACTCTGTTGACACAATTCAACTTGTAACCAGTGCTCCCTTGGGTCTCCCATAGTCTAGATGGATGGTAGTTGATACCCTTGTTCAGAACACATGCAGATAAACCCCAATTCATTCACAGAATGGTTGAGGCTTTCTTTAATTAAAGATTTGGTACTCTCTTGAAATCCAACCCATAGTAGTATCATCATTCAAGTTGAGCTCTGCTGCTCCAATACATGCTTAGCGTCTTAGCTAGCTGCTCGGGTCTCACACGAGCCCATATCTGGATGTATAACCGCCATGTAACACAGTGCAGAAACATGCAAATCAAACAAATTCAGCCTTGGTCCTTCAGCTGGCTAATCATCACCTTCAACGAATATTCATATGAAGTGAGTCTCAACCCTGGATCCTGATTGTTAGCGTAAGTAACGTAAGAAAGGGTCGTAAGTGCAATTATAGATGCCTAGTGCCCACGGAAAAAAATTCCGTCCAGAGTGTTTGCCAGAATCACTGTTTGCAGCACCAACTCAGCTGCGAGAAGGCGATTTTGGTGGTGGATTTTTTGTCCGACAATGATTCTGAGCTGATCAGGGTCTCATGCAACCGTCCAGGCCTCCAGCGGGAAAATTCACCTCACTGCGAGCCCACGGAAAAAAATTCTGTCCAGAGTGTTTGCCAAAATCACTGTTTGCAGCAACAACTCAGCTGCGAGAAGGCGATTTTGGTGGTGGATTTTTCGTCCGATGGTCATTCTGAGCTGATCAGGGTCCCATGCAATTGTCCAGACCTTCAGCAGGAAAATCCACCTCACTGCAAGCCCACGGAAAAAAATTCCGTCCAGAGTGTTTGCCAGAATCACTGTTTGCAGCAACAACTCAGCTGCGAGAAGGTGATTTTGTTGGTGGATGCAGTCGGTTCTGAGGCAGTTTTCAAAAATGTTTTTTGCATCATAACCGTGTGATAACCGATCTGAGTTTTGACCGACCTATTTTTGGAGACAGTTCTTGAGGCGGTTCGAACTCTGCACCTTTTGATGGTCTCAGAACTGGAACCGTCTCAAAACTGCCTTGTAAAACTGGCTCCAGAGGTGGTTTTATGGTGGTTACGGTTCTCGGTCCTTGATTTTTGTTAGCTTTTCAACAAATTTGTGATACGGGAGAACCAGCTCCAAAACCTTTGCAGAACCAGCTGCAGAACCGCCTTCGGAGGTGGTTCTGCAAATATCTCATGATAAATGAATCAGAACCATTGTTAAAACTGACCATCAAAACCGCCTCAAAACTGACTACTCTGACTGCCCCTAATATAAGCATGAAGAATGAGTATTAGATTCCCTGTTTCTGGCTGAGAACCAGCATGGAGACAGCCAAAGGCACAACACTGGCAAAGCCAAAACTTCTTGCCTTTGGCCAGCATGCAAGAAAGTGTTGAAGACAAACCCACATGCTGCTCCATGGTCCAAAGAAAGCAGATGCCCACCCACTCATGCCAGCAGTGTTTTCCCTTAGCTCAGACTCTCATAAAGTTCTGCCTGAGTGCCCTCAGCAGGGTGCTGCCGCTTTTGCATCCCTAATGGGTCTAGCCAACCCACCAAGGAGGAGTGGCCTTCCTAAGCCTTGAACCAATGATTGAGCACTCAGAATATCTTGAGGCCCATGGCATTATATTGGTCTGCATGCCTTCAGCTCCTCTCAATCCTTCTGAGACTTTGTGCTGGGCACATTGATGGCAGACATCGGCTCTATTCATGTGCGAGACTAAGAATGGACCCCCTTGGCCATGGAATTGTCTAAAAATTGGTTAGGAAGGTGTGGGAAGACTTAAGGAAAGACTTAAGGATTAATCTCAGTCTTTGGGCTAGAACATTGGTTAGGCATTCTGAATAGCATTCAAGATTTGACCTGCATTGGGCCAACTATGATCCAGTGCATGTTGATACCCGTGCAGGACTAATAACTGACCCCCTTGGATCTGCCTCAAAGTGGATCAGAAAGATGTGGAGAGGCCGGGGGACCATGAATCTGCGCCTACCTAGTTGAATGAGTGTTGATGCTTCTGACCTTACTGTGGGAGTCAATACTATCTCACGATGAAACTAGGTTTCAAGTTTTTCACCAGATTTTTCAGGTGAAAAACTTGAAATATTTGTGCTGTAAAACTTGAAAACAACTATTTTGCGATTTTCACTGAAAAATTTGAATCAAACTATTTTACATTTTTCACCTTGGTTCCAAGTGAGAAATGTGTGAAGAATATCTTGAATTTTTCACTTGTATTTCCCCTGAAAACCGCGGTGAAAAAACACCTATCTTTTTCAGCACATTTTTCACCAAAAAAACACATCAGAATATGATGAAAAATGTATGAAAACCAGGGAAGCTGGGATTCAAGTTTTTCACCAAGTTTTCTTTCACATTTTTCACACATTTTACACATCTTTTTTCACTGAGAACTCTGGTGAAAAAAGTTTTAACTTTTTCACCTCTGTTTTCAGCTTGGAACATGAGTGAAAACTTGGTGAAAATCTGCCACAAAATTTCAAAATTTTGTTTCAAGTTTTTCACCTTGTTTTCCACTGCCCAAATGCATACTTTTTTCAGCACATTTTTCACCAAAAAAACACATCAGAATATGATGAAAAATGTATGAAAACCAGGGAAGCTGGGATTCAAGTTTTTCACCAAGTTTTCTTTCACATTTTTCACACATTTTACACATCTTTTTTCACTGAGAATTCTGGTGAAAAAAGTTTTAACTTTTTCACCTCTGTTTTCAGCTTGGAACATGCGTGAAAACTTGGTGAAAATCTGCCACAAAATTTCAAAATTTTTGTTTCAAGTTTTTCACCTTGTTTTCCACTGCAAATTGTGGTGAAGAATGTTTGAATTTTTCAGCACAATTTTCGGCAAAAAAACTGCTGAAAAACTGCTGAAAAACTAACGACATTTTTCACCGAAAATTGTAGTGAAAAACTTGAATCTCCCAACCAGTGTGTGTCCGGAGGACACGGGTAATTATACGCTCACTTATAGCTTTAATTTGATACCCATAACTCCTGGATTGGAGTTATGGTTACTTCTGTACGGTCTACTTTGTCAGGAAACTATATTTAGTCATCCTTCGGAGTAAGCCGATCGAACCTACTTCGGCAAGAACCGCTACTCGGGCACCTCACAACCAGATCACGTGATCAATCACGTCGCGACCTCCATCAAAACACAACCAAACAGGGTGGTGTTATACACCGTAGTACTTGTTGGGACATCAACCAAGCTTCACAGAGTGGATAATTGTTATCTCCTTGGTAAGTGGCTATGTTTATGTTCTGTTGCCATTTAACTGAACACTCGGAGCTCGTGTCAGTCCTTAGATGTGCGCAGAATGTAATTATTTAATAATTCCATTGTTGGTAAATTTTGCGGCTTATCACCGTATAAGAGAACCCTTGGTGCGCCCGTGCGCTGAAGCCCCGGTTCGACTGCGACTAATAAGTATTGTGTCAGGCGTCTAGGCATCACAGGCCATCGAGGGAAGTGCCGATTATTTGGCTAGATATCAGGTGTTCATTTTTATCATTGTGGTAAATGGCCTCTTACTGTTCTATGTGGTGCGGCAGAAATAATGGAGAGTTGCCTTCAAGTCATGACAGTATGTAGATTGGAAGCGCACCATGGTTGCACCGGTGAATCTGGTTCAGACTGCCAATCATTTTTCAGAACGAGAGCTAAGAATGGTGATAATATGATGGTGAAACCATATCCCTTGTCTCGAACAAGGTCTTGAAACCAACTCCTTGAATTGACCCTCACGAAGTTCAGGAGTGCACCACCTGCCTGCACGATGCTGGAGGACGCTCGCTCGCTTCTTTTGCTCTACCATCCTGAGTTCATATCTGTCACATGGTGTTATATACTGTAAGCGGTGATTAAATGCGATCACGGTAGGAATAGAAGGATCATTCTACGAGAGAGTGGGACCATCTCAGATTTATGCATAATTTAGAAAATTCACTGGGACTAGAGTACATGTTACGATGTGGTACATAAGAGCTGCCAAGCAAATTACACCGGAATGAAGTGTACATTCATTGCATCTGTTTTACCCTCCAAGCCCTGGTTCAAAGTCTTCGATCTGCGAACGAGCACCAGCAGTGATCTCTTCTGACCCATCAGTAGGTGAACATATGCTTGAAAGACAGGGCCGGTTTTGGTCGGCTGCATCCAATACCGCGTAGCTGATGTCTACAAGCCGCTCATCAACACGGACGATTTGCTTTGCTTGCGAGGATCTTTCAAACAATGGTCGTGCTGCCTTCCAAAGCTCAACTGTGTTCAATGAATTTCCCTGCAGCTTTGAAATGTCTCCAAGACGGAGCATACATTCTGCTCTGCTCCGGTGAACATCCATCTGAGTGAATGCTTCCAGCGCCACAGTGAACAAGCTGATTGCTGTACACTGATCACCATCTGCCAGATAAATATCCCCGAGGAATTCGAGAGCCTTGTGGATCTCAAGCTTTTGTCTCAGCTTGAGGCTATGAGCCAAGAAGATGGTTGCATAACTGGATGAAGTCTGATCCCGAACGCCCCACTGCTGGACATCACCAAGTCTCTCCAAACAGTAGCTCACAGCTTCACCATCTCGTCCCCAAGCAAATTTAAGACACTTTTCGAAAAGGCTCTTTGCTGCCAGGAGGTCCCCTTGCACCATGCTCAGAGCTGCTCTGATAGCATCGCAATACATCATTCCCGGTGACTATCGCATTGTGTTGTATCTCGAGTTCGTTGTGTCTATTTTCCTCTGTATATCATCCGTTGAGGCACCAATTTCCACATCGATTTGAGCAATGTTCAACAGGACAAAGGCATGTTGATTTGCGTCTTTTTCGATGCTGTGAATAAGTTCTCTGTGAATATTACGGGCTTCGACATATTCGGATTTTACTCGGTGAACCTCTGCCTGGCTGCTCATGATAATATGATCCAAGTCACCACCAGACATACCACAGAGCTTCAGAAGATCTCTTGCTCTATTCGAGAGAGATATACTGTAATTATAGCTGCCTAGCGACCTCCAGCAGGACGATTCGATTCGGAGGGCTGTGGCTTCAGTGTAGAAATTCGCAGAAATCTTTGCCAGCCTCTGGCACTCATAGGCATGCCGTTGTGCTGTCGGATAATCCCCGGCTACCCATTTTATCATAGCCAGTATACTCAACAACTGTGCCTGTCTTTTGGTGTTCCGAGTGGACACTGACAATGACAGTCCGGCTTGAGCAAAGTGTAGAGCTTTAGGAAGATCCTGGTCAGTCATTTGATAGAAATCTGCAACACCGGCATAGAAGCCACCTGGGGGACACAAATCAATATGCCTTCCATGGCAAACGTGAAACATAACCCACATTTAAGATCTGAATCATCAAGGTTTGGTAAGTATCCGAGCGCCTTGTCCACTAGATATGATTTTGATTTGGCAATGGGATTGTATGCAAATCCTGCCATCATCCGTATGACATAATAAACCTCCAATTTATGGTCTTTGGGGTGAGGCAGAAGATGTAAAACTTGGTCCATTAGTTGTATCCGACCATGTCCGGCCACCCTACTGAAGTGATCAAAATGACATATGCAATAGATAGCATCCACGATGCTGAGATTATCCTGATTCAAGCATTGTATCAAGATGTTCTGAATATTGGCGAAGTTTGCCGTGAGTCGAGAAACTATTCCCGGACTTGAAACAGTTCCCTGATAAGTTTCATAAAGCTCTAGGAGCTTCTGATAATATTTCAGAAGAGATTGTGCCAGGCCTATTGTGGGTGGGTGCAGTTGGCATACATATTCTCTAATAGGGACCAATAACTTCAGCCGCGCGTGGTTATCAGTGTATGCTAGGGACGTGCGAAGTAAAGTGGCTTTGCATGCCAGAATACTCTGGATCGGGAGCTTGCTTTGCATCAACTCTAGGTCTGAAAGCCCCTCTGGAAGAATGGAGAGGAGGCTCAAGAGATCTTGGGACTGCGGCAAAGCCTGGATTCGAGAGCTTGCAAGTGACAGTGATATTGATAAATCCAGATTGGATCCCTTGTCATTGCCTACTGAGACCAGTGAAGTTTTCTCTGTCTCCCACCGATTCAACACACTGGAAACACCTTCATGTTCAACCAAATTGGCTAACAGATCAATTGCCAGAGGCATGTTATCAGCCAGGACCAGGATTTTATCAACATCTTCAAGAGAATAACCGTCGTCTGCAATGTCAACAAAGGTATTGCGAGCCGCAGCTTGTGTGAGTGGCTTCAATGGTTCCAGGAAGGGGTGGGTCCATGCGACATTAGCGGGCCTTTCGGCTCCACGCATCGTTATCTAAAGTACTGTCAGTATTTGAGTAGTAGATTCCAGGGTTGGGGCTTACAATCAATGCGAGATGGTCTACATCTGTCAGCAAGGACAAAAACTTCTCAATTTCCCCACGGGACTCTCTTGGCTCCCAGATGGTCTCCAGATTATCCAAGACCAACAGTGAAGGGGGGGCTGTAGAGAAATAACGGACAACTGGTCGAGTGAGATCTTTCCCTGGCTTTAATCCGACATGTGCACCGATAATGGCCGCCAACTGAACACTGCTTGATGCAGCATCACAAGCCACGAAAGTCCGACACTGGTCATATCGGGCAGAGATTGCAGGATGATGGAGAAAAGCTCTTGCCAAGCTGGTCTTACCCATTCCGCCGGCTCCCAATATTGCAACCCTGGGACTCTCATGGCTAAACATTTGGATAATAGCTGAGATCTCAGCTTCTCGTCCATGAAATATCTTGGGCTCCGATGGCAACAAGGACAGCGAATTTGAGCTTTAGGATGTCAGAACCCAACCACGAAATATTGAATACACATTTGTACCTGTGTCGGGAGTCATATAGGATTCTGCTGATCTATGAAGGCATGTCACTGTGTGGTATGATCAGCTGGAACCAGTACATACTGAAGACCTTCTTTCCCAAATCATACAGCATGTTAGGCGGCAATTCACCACCGGTGTCGGAAGTTACATGAAGACGGATGATCCCGTAGAGGAGCTCGTGAATTTTCTCCAGCATTTGCGTACAATCATCCTTGTTTCTACTGACACTCTGTCATGACTGGGTCAGAGCCCGAAGCATATCATATATTCATTGAAAGATTTACTTGTGCTGTGCGTAACAGAGAGCGAATGGTTCTGGAAATTGGCAGCAAGAATGGGGTCTCCAGGCTTATAGAAAGTACTTCGAGCATGTCCACAGCAAAGCCCAGACATGTTGCAATGTTGTTGAAGCGAATCTGAGCGACAGGGAGTTGAGGGGCCATCGGGAGGATCACCTACCCTTCCTGGTGAGGGCTTTATGCTAGTGTCCTGGGACATTCACCATTCATTGGCTATAAATTTATCTCGGCAGGCCCTCAATCTCCCACAGCCGGTTTAGTTACACAGCCACACCTGCCTAACTCCACAGAGAAAATCCCGCGCGACCAGATACTATTTCCAGTCTTTCAAGGCACACCCACGGGCATTCCACGTAAAGTCAGTATACCGCGAGGAAGCGTTGAGTGTGGCGCCATCCAGGTAACTCTGGTTTCTACATTAATAGTCAGACACGCTCTGCGTTTGCCATGATCGAGATAACTGAATCAGATAAGATATTAATATGCCTCGTAGGTCCGAGCCGCGCGGCCGAAGTAGGCAAATTCCCAGTCCGCCCGAAATACCCATGTAGACACAATTCGACCACCGGATTTGGGCGAGGACCGGCCCGTAACCATGATCCCCCGTCGGTGCAATCCATTTTGAGATGAAAGCTCCGATCCGCGCAAAGCAGGTGCAGCGACTTTAGACAGCTGACTAAATAATTTCGAGCAGATCTAGATGCTTGCAAAGCCTTTCTATGCGCAACCAACCTGCCGGCATGTATTTATTGGGAGAATGGAATGTTCAACATAAAAAATTCCCTGACTGCCCTGATCTTGGGGCCTGGAGACGTGGCACAATTTCTTCCCCCGCCGCGGCAGGGAGGTAGGGGTGCAATCGAGCGCCCCCTCCCTACTCTCGTTGGTCTCAAACGCCACTGGGGCCGATCGACGATTCCCCCACAACCCTCGATCACAAAGCCTTCAGCGTCAGCTGAAAAGGCCAGCGGAAATTTATGACGGAAGCAATCCTAGGAGGCCCGCCTAACGAGGCCTTTATCTATAAAGCACCGTTATTTTTGGCGATTTTTGCGCGCCGACCCCCCTACGTATGGCTTCGTGTGGGAGTCTCAGTACATTTTTTAGTTTCATTGCTCGTCCTTTTGTAGTTACATTGCGTTCATTTGAGTTATATTGCTTTTTTGACTTGTGTGGCGCTTGATGATGCGGGTGATGCCGTCGATGATGTGGATGATGAACTTGATGAGTCGGTGATTTCCGTTCATTGCCTCGCGCCGATGATGTATGTTGGACATGGTGTCCTCCGGGTCATTCGTCCTGCTGCAGCTCCGTCACGAGGGCTCGGCAGGCGTTCAGTCAAGGATCAGTACAATCAGCCCCCGAAAAGCCAACTCGAAGTAAGATGAGGCACGGTCCATATCGCCGGCGAAGCCCAAAGCTACAAGTGATCACTTTTGTCGGATGGCAAGGTTTCCCTGATCTTGTCTGGAAGATGAGGATGTCATGCACGCTGAAACCCAAGTGCAAAATCAAGGCGTAAGAGGCAAGATACAAATAGATCCGTCAGCCTTCCGACTCCTGCGAAGCTTATTCCAGTCAGATGCTCACTGTTGGACACAAAGAAAGAAAGAACTATCTGGAGACCTCACTGGCTGTGCATATACACAACTGTTTGAATGGAATGGCTGTTCAACTCATACTCAGTGTTCTGGCACTTACTTGGCAAATCATACGCATAGTAATTCGAGCTACTAGTATTCAAGGCTCGTCGGCTAGTGCTATTCAATAATTTATATATTGTATGCCTACGAATCTCTTCCAGCGAGCAGCGAGGGAAAATTATCATACTCCGGTGCTTGCGCGGGGGCGCGTGCCTGGTCTATTTCCGCGAGATTATATTCCACAAATCATGGATTAGAGCCTAGGTCAAACCCAGAATGCCGCAACGCGTACTAATCAAGGGCCAAGCCTCAAACCAGCACATAGAAATAACCGCAGGGTCGAATAGCTCGACGAGCGGCGGAGGAGACGCTGTGTGCATACCCCGGTCGCGCCGCCCGCAATGCCGCGATTTCACCAGTGATAATCTCGCACGCACGCACCCAAATTGGGCTGAGAATAGGGTTGATGAAGACAGGCTCGCGAGGGTCGACACCAGTACTAGGATAATGAGAGCGAGGATTGATTTCGTTGCCGCAAGACATTTCACCTTTGATTTCAGGTTGTTGTGGGTGAAGTTACTGTGCAGCTGAATGACTGTTGCATGTGCAATGCTAGACTTGTTACAAGTCTGTCTATGAATGGCAACAATGTGGCAAGCACGTTGCCATAGGCAGACTGGTACAATTCGGAAAAGTTGATTGGAGTGGGCGCGGAGTTTTTTTTTTTTTGTGGGCCATGCCCTGGGCTCAAATCTTCAGATTTCATTTTGGCCAAAGTTGAGGAGTTGGATCTCATAGCAATTGCTTGCTTTTGCCTCCTCAGAATTTTATTTTATAGCCCCAGGGTGCCATAGCGTGGCCCCGAGTTTAATTGAGAAAGTGACTTTCCGGTCCGAGGGACGGGGAACCAGTGATCGGCAAGTCTTCAGCACCCCTCTAGAATTTCAAACTCAGGCCCACGTCGATTGACACTTCCGAATTGTACCAGTCTGCCTACGGCAACGTGCTTGCCACATTGTTGCCATTTGTAGGCCGACAATGAGTGCGTGCAAAATTAGGGTATGTGTGGATGCTAACTTGCTGTGGAATTCATAAATGCGAGTATTGAGCGTGTTCAACGCGCTGCAAAATCAATTCAACTCTTGCAGACTCATGTCTGTATAAAATGGTTGGTATCAAATTTATTTGACAGACAGATGCTGTACCGGGTCCCCAGTGGCCGACAAGGGTATTTGCTTGCTCCCACAGAATAGTGTCATTGGCCGTAGGCATCCAAGAATCTCCCAAAGGTTTAGAGGTAGATAGTCCAGCAAGCGAGGCCGGCAAAGCCGATATAACACGGGAGAGAACTGTCTTTTCGTGCGCCTTGAAGGTGGTCGAGCCGGAGAGTGCAATTCCTGCTATTACAGCCCTTTGCAGAACTTAGGGCGCGGGTGTTTTTTTTTTTTGTCCTTTTCAGCAGAACAGCCGCCCCAGACTCAATTCCTCTCACATTACCTCGGGAGGGGACTCGTTGGCATCGCACCGTAAATCTACAGTGAGCGATAGGCCTGGTAACTGGGTTGGGTATGAAACCCCCAAAAGCAAATTTTGGTGGGAAGGTCACTGTTTTGCACAGGACAGCTGTGGCCTTTACAATAATGTTTCAATTGACCTGAATTTTGATAGGACATATTCCCCAGCCCATGGCATATTATCAGAGACTGGCTATCCGGCCACCTTAGCTTCTTTGGCCCCAGGAGAAGGGAGATAGTCGAGTAGATATGAAGAATTGAGCCCTGAGATGAAGGTATACATCCTAGAAATTAGTTGACATATTTTGGCTGAATTTACATGGCAATTTCATTGCTCATTGAATTTAATTTCGGTGGTACCCCCAAAATGGCAATAAACGGCCTAGTCGGCCACCTCGACAAATTCTGAGGCATATGGCTACCAGTACTAGGTCCACTCGAACCCGGGCAAGCTGGCCGAATGTCCTTTGTGGACCAAATGGCAGCCCCTGTGGCATACAAAGTGCATTTTCGCCTCGGATTAAAGCCCAGATGACTCTATAAGAAGGATATGAACATATCTAATTGCATGCCATGTCCCCCATATACCGTAATCCCTCCCGAAAAGTTCATCTTGACGCGCAACCAAATCTAATGATTTTTGGTGGCGATCCATCGCTACCGACGGGAACCCGTGCAGTGAAGGTCCCATGAACCTGGGACAACATAAAGGGAGGTGTCTTGAATCCATAAACCTAAATCCAGGTCCGGAGAAAACATGACAGCTTCGCTATAGAGGTGGCTGGATTGTGACGCTCAGAATCAGCTAGAGGTCCTCATGAGGGGTCGTGGAGGCAAGAGAGAGCCAATTTTGCAGACGACATATGATAATGTTCTTCCCCCGAATTCAGGGATCAGAACCAGGCCGGAACCTGAAAATCGGCGAGGAATTGGTGGAGAAACAAGGAAGAAACGAGCGCGGGGGCCGTTCGGAGATAAGAAATGATGTTCACACGCCGACAGCTTGATCGAAAACCTCCCGCAACTCTTGATCGCCGGGTCAGTTTGGGTCGAAACTTGACACGCAACATCCTCTCGAGTCGTATTCCACCGTACAAGTGGCCAGACACCGGAATTATCATCAAAATTTCTTATATTTGGCAAGTGGCCGAGCTAGTTTGGCCGGATAGGCAGTCGCAGATAATACTAGAGATCAAAAACAGCCCAAAACGGAAGTTTTCTGACTAGGGAACAATTCAGGCTGGATTCTAAGAGCAGCTGTAGTGGGAAAACGGTGCTGACTCCTGACTAGCACTCCGAGTCTTAAGCTTCGAGTGAGCAAAAAAAAATCCACGTATTGATTCACAAAGACGACAGGGACACAATCTCTTCAACCCCCTCTCATTGCATCCATAAAACCCTAGGCACAAATACTGGGAACTTTCTTCACGCTGCCTGTTACGGTATTGCTTGTGGGTCAACGAGGACCTCCTCACAAAGGAACAAAGCACACCTGTTTCGATCAGGTTGCGGTCCCGTTGAAGGGGACACAGTCGAAACCTCCTCCAGTCTTAACGCAGCAGTCAATGAAGTTTTGCGCCGGGCCCGCGAGGGGGCTACCGAAGAGCTCGCACTGGGGCTTTACATTTAAATGAACATCGTCAGTAAATGCGAAGAATTATTTAAAGGCAAGAGTAAATACATACCGGCGGGGGGGGAACAAGCACGCCGCCAACTGCCTTGCAACACTCCTCGGTAGTCGTCTCGTTGTATTCGCGGTTGATGGTGCACTCGCACAGCCATTCTTCCTTCTGTGCTTTGACGCCGGAGAGAACGGCGAGAAGAGTGAGGAGGGAGATGTTTCGCATGTACATGTTGACCGTTTTCTGAGTTGCTTCGATGTGAGATTTGATGATGTGGGTTTCGGCTGGATGCTGCTTTTATATCTTTCCAAGCCCTCTACACGTGCAATACATGCAGAAGATGAGATGACGTTGTACCTGCATTTATTTCGGGGTAAACACAATTCACCGCCATGAAGGTTCGAATCTTTGGGGGAATATCAAAACCCTCGACCCAACCACTGCGTTCCGTAGCTCCATCGGCAGAATCTACCGGCGGGGGATCATTCGCCGTCGGCAGACGTCCACAGACGTCAGGTAATGTTGACCCTGGGAAGAAGGTTTGCCAACCGGGCCAGGAACGCAGTGAATTGCCCAGTTCGCCTGACATTCAACGGTCTCGTCTCAGGATAGACCCATTCAAGCGACGAACCGAGACAGGTTGAGCGACATTCCAATATTAATGGCCTATTCGCTATTGGCGACGAAGTCTGAATCAGTGAAAGGCTGGTGCAAGCGCCTTGGCACGAGTACTCGCAACAATTGGGACATGTAACCGAGTGGCGACGTTGTACGGCATGCTTCATTTACTGAAGAGTAGGGTTGCCGAAGCGCGCACAGACCTGACGTTTCCAAATTAGTGTTGTCCCAAGTGCGAGTCTGAAACAAAACGAGAAGAATTGCCCAAGCTGAGGCAGCGTATTCGCCACCGACTCAGGACAATGCTCGCCTTGTCCTTCACGCTAGACGAGTGCACCGACACCTTGAGCTGTCCGCGAGGGACCACAGCGTTCACTCGCGACGCCGCCGGAAAGAAAAATGGAAATTGGGGTCTTACATGCACGCGGTTGACTCACACCTAAGAGATTTATCCTTGCTTCTCGCCTAATGGGCCCCACGGGAGCCAGATAGATATGCCTGGATGGTGGGAACCTTACTGACAGAGGGAACATCGGAAATCAGTCAGATGTCTGCGTACATTGACTTTCACTCTTTAGCTGTCAATGGTCAGGTACCAAGAGGTTTTAGCCGGAGGTTGACATCTTGTATGTTTACAAGCGATTGGTGGGCCGTTTCGGTGCCCCCCATTCTCTGTGCGGTGTGAAGCTTCATTCACGAATTAGGTGGCTCGTTGAAATTTTGCAGGCTGTGGATCTGAAAATGAGGTAAAGAAATGGATGTTGACGGTTGAGCAACGTGTCAATTGGGTGAGTGCTGTGGTCGATGGTTTGACCCATGGCGGGCGTGTGAACGCCCTTAAAAAATGGTGAACCATGACGTGAGTGCGTTTGAGCGAGAAGCGATCGAAGGTGATAGTGCGGCAGCGGCGGATTGCGGCATGTGTCTGGCTCAGAGCCGAAGTCGGCCACCGGTAGGGGCACGAAACTATTGTTTTCGGTGAGTGAGTCCAAAGAAACCCAGAAATGATCCGGAGACCTTGTGAAGAACATCACCGATCTGTACAACAGTGCACAGGTATGCGCCCATTTTGTGGTAGCGTCTGTTTGGAAGAGCCCCGCTGCACATCAAGATTGGGACAGCTGGACCTCGTCTTAGTCTCTCCTCGACACGTCCGTGACCACCCATGGCGGATTTCAATCCCACGTTGCTTCAAAACTATTGCCTTGGCTCGGGCAGTTGGAGTCTTTTGTTCAGCGGCTGCGTGACATAGTCTCCGAGTCAGGCCTTTAAATTATATCTGACGAAATGCCGGCAAGTCGCACCCAAATGTTCCTGCCAAGTTTATGCTCCCCGGCGGCGTAGCTGTGGCGCTCGATGTTCATCGAAGGCCCAACCCGTTTGGGGTTCGCAGCTGCATCCAAACCCCATATGCGTTGAGGTCGCTCGAGTTTTTGCTTGGTTCTCGCGTTTATTTTTTACAACAAAACAGATGACCTCTGATTACAGCATATATCCGACGCTCAAGAGCCGCTGAATAGGTGGGTCGTTCTAGCTACATTCCAAAGTGCCCCTTTACTCCGGTTTTCCTCAGGAGCGTGGGTCATCATCCTTGGTCGACCTCCTCTGCTATGAAACTACTCCGCGTGATAAACACTTCCACCGCATTGTTTTCCTCCGTGTTATACCTCGTGTATTAAGCGGATGCCTCGTATCAGTATGCGTATGTTTACCATCACCTAGATTTGCCACTTCTTTCCCAACCGTAAACCCTAGCCTTGCTTCAGACTTGGCTCCGAGCTCACCAAATTCGGCCAATTTTTTCTCATGCTATTTCTAAACGACCACCCGAAGCAAGGTTCAAGCGCAACTCTGCTTCAAGGCTCAACCCCGCTCCACGACTGCCTTGACAGACTCGCTTCTGACAACATTAAAGATCTCACAAGATTCCTGGGACTTTCCTCGTGCCAACGTTCCAGACCTTCGAGATATGATTATGACCTGTGGCGAGAACTCAAGCCGTTCAAGACCTTCATGATGGGCCCCCCGGCTCTGTGCTAACTCCCAGAAAGATCGCTTTAGTCGATATTTTGCCTGTCTCCCGCTTCAAGCTCGCACTGTCCTAGGGATGAACTGGCTGTCAGAAACCGACTCTCCAGAGCAAACTCGTATTCCAGAGGCGTTCTAACTGCAACGTGAGTCGATTTAAGCCTCAATGGAACCCTTGAATGACTTATTTCTGGAACCATTGAACACAACATGATGGCCGGAATATTATCTCAGTGCGCTTTTTCTTTTCGAGAGTGGGTAACCTTCTACTCACCGTTGACCATCAGCAGCTGCGAAGACGATCACATCATCTCCATCCCGGATCAGAGCGTCCAGCAACCTACTTGCAACGCACAGGTGTGTTTCTTCGCGCAAGCGGTAACCTTCACTCAGGGTGTTTTTTCTATCCCTTGGGGATTCGTCGTATACTGACCTCCATAGATCGAGCACCTCCCCGAAGTTCACCCTGCTGGAGGAATTCCTGTTGGGCGTTGGCGCACGAGCCACAGGTGCGTGTTTCCTGTCCTGCCGGATGTGCAGAGATGCGCGATCTTATTTTCCACAGATTCCATTTCATCCTCAATCTGTCCTCGGATATTTATGATATCGTTCCTTTTTGTGCTCGCTTTGACATTGCTCACTTTCGGCAGGGCAGCCCAGCAGTGGGTAATTTGAATGTCGAGTACGTACCGCAGCCGCCGTTGAGCTCCGCGACGACCACCGTGGTGTTAGTCATTCTAATTTCCTTAGAGAGACGCACCAAAATATCCTTTCGGGGTCATTCTCCTTTGGTGTGTTTTCTACATATATGTATTGCAATTGAACCATCGATTAACATCGGGCACACAGTAGAGACATCCGTGTCTCCGTGACAAGGTTCCCTACTTTCTCTGCAATGCGATTGAATTCGTTCGATAATGGTATGTGTTGATAGCTTTGAGCTGCGCCGAAACGAACCCATATGAAGATACTCCTCCAGGTACAATCTGGGTCTATAACTTTGTAAACTCCATTGAGAGTTTTATTTGAATAGAGTTCTCCGATGTGCCCAGATTCCGCAGTCCCAGAAAAAGGCGTAGCATGTAGAGGGAAGATTTCAATGTTCATTCTCCCAGTCGACTTTCCGAAGCGATACCGAGGCCTAACCGCGTACAGGAGAACATACCGGAGCGAACCTCCGGCATGTCTTGTAACTGTGTAAGAGTTTGACTTGGAGCTGATCCTTTTTCTCACCTGCGCTTCTCAAGGGCCGCTGAAGAACCGAACTCAAGTCCACGGTACAGTATAGACCGTACATCCTTGCGTCTGGGACATTGACGCTCGATGTTCCCGGCTACCGTGTTGTTCGCGGTTGAAAGTAGACACTGATCTGACTATGTCGTCCGTGCAACATTAATGTTCCCCGATCCCATCGCGTACCTGTCAGGAGGCGGCGGATCGAGAATCGCCATGCAACGCAGACTTTCTCGAGGTTCCTTCCGAAAGACTCGGATTATCGAAGACCGGTCCACCTGTTTACTCATGGTGGTGACCAAAACCTCGCCACTTTCTCCATATAATGTCTCACACGCCCTCCATATAACTGTTCCCGGCGCCGCCGCTGTCTAGCCGTCAGCTAAACTGTGGGGAAATGGCCTATTGAAATTCGTGCAGGCGCCGCTGCCATTCCCGAAGGTCTTCCTCTGTCCATTTCTACGGTGCTGAGGAGGATTTACACACCACTTCTGGGAAGGTGGAGCTGCTCAAAATTTTCTAGGTTCTCCCAGCTCAGATATACAAAGGTTCATTTCCTTCGCGTTCAACCGTCAGCATGTTCCAAAGCAAACCCGTCGTCGTCCAGATTTCTAACTTCGGTGGTGCCCAGGGCACCTCGTTCAACGACAATCAAGCTGGTCTGTGTTTCTGTTGTTGTTGAACCCTTCGTTGACCTCGACCGCAGCAACGAACTTCCCGAACACCGATCCCGGCCTCACGATCGACCCTGTGCACCTCATCAAGCAGATGGACATCTGCACCGGCTAGGCCGTCGACAGTATTTGCACCACGTACCGTCTCAGCGACGGGACCACCAAGGTCATCAAGCGCGGCTCCAATCAGTTCTCCGACAACTTGAAGAGCGTCGTTCTCAACGAATTTCGGATATGATATACTCACATATGTCCCTGAGGGCCCCAAACGCTTGGATGGCAAATATACCTCATGATTAAAATTTAGTGAAGGGTCCAACTGCAATTAATTTCCTGCTCTACACTAAATGTGGACCGTGTCCGAGAAAGCTGATCTGAGCTGATAGGGCCCTCTTAAATACATCTCAGTGTAACCCATCCAAAATTCAGGTCAATTGGATGATTGTAGCTAATATCACAGCTGTTCTGCGTGGACACCTCAAAATTTGTTGAAAAAGGCAATTCCCATGCATCCGCACGATTGTGGGGTCCAGAGCCCTCCGGAATTGAAGTGGGAATCGATCGGTCTTACTTTCAAGAGGAACGGGCCAGAATTGAGCTCACAACAGCCGATCTCATGATGAAAATATCAAAATTTGATAAAAAAACAGGCCGCACCCTGAGTTTCGCAAAGAGCTGTAAACAGACTCATCTAACTTTGTTTCACAAATGTAGAAAGGAACTGAGGGCAGATCGCAGTTGAGGTCAATTGACCGGATTTACGGATGGCTTATGAACTTCCGTGAAGGCATCATGGAACCCGCAACATAGTGCGGTCCGCGGGGAAATGAAGATCAGTGTCGAGGAATATCAAGATCCCAAGAGGGCGGACATGGCAGGCGAGACCCACCCTCCAGATGCAAGCTGCGCAAACCCGGAACTACACGACGCAGCCTCAAGTCAAGCCCGTGCAGCATGCCCATGATCTCGTCCTCTGGATTCCAGCGTATCGTTGCCCGCTCGAGAGCAGTCGGCGCCAGAAGGATCTCGGTGAAGATTTGCAGTAGAGACTAGGAATTAGAGATGACTTGCCATTAGCTTAGGTCCCGGAACTTTGGCAGTTAAGACGAACCTCTTGCGTATGCACTTGCGCCTCGGTTGACTTCGCGTGGAGCATCATATTTAGTTGCAGATCCACAACACCCGGAAACAGCTCCCATACTGCTTGGGCAGTGGACCAAGCGGATAGATGTGTGGGCGAGAGGCGAAGTGTGACGGTCGTGATGGACGGCGCGTGGCCTGTCTGCAGCAGGGCCCGTAATAGCTCGTGGGGTGTGCAGGGATCCAGCGTGAGATGGGTGCATGAAGTGCCTGGGAGCACACGCGGCAATAATGTGCAAGAACCCGTGAAATGTTCAAGTAGGGGGCACAGCGATGTCCCGAATTGGAGCGCATTTTGGCGCTCCACCAATGTCCCGGTGATAGTTAAATTGCGCAGCGCCGGGAAGAGAGCTATGGCACCCTGGTCCTGCAACAAGGGGAAAACGGCGCAAGCGACGGATAGACTGTGTAGGTTGTGAAATATGTGAAGCAAGTCGGAAGTTCCTTTGAGCCATTCTATCGTCGCATATCCAGCGAAGTGGACTGCGACGGAGCACAGACTTTGTGGTTCCAGTGCAGGAAGAAAAGACCGTATCCTATCGTCCTGCCTGAATGAGTCGATGGAAGGATGGTGGTATGAGAAATGTTTAACTCTGATCCTCAACGGTGGTGGCGTCCTGGGACAGTACATCGCACCGCCGCGAATCGTGAGATAATCGAGGCCGGGCAGCAACTCGAATCCAAGTCGCGATATATCCACGATGAAATTTTCGTCAAATGCACAAGACAAATGGCGCAAATTTTTGAAGTGCGTGATCCTTTTGAATGTCGCCGCAAGGAGCTCACCCTGCGATTCCGATTGGATAACAGCCCGAGTATTCCCAGAGCGTGTGCTGCGGAGGTGAAGGCTAAATTTAATTATCATGGGGGCTATTTCATTTGATGAGAGGAATTTGAGTCTCTTCAGGACTTTCAGGGGGTCCGAAGGGATATCGGTACGGTATAGAGTGACCTCCAACTCCTGGAAGAGAAGGGGCAGTGAGATGGCGCGAAAGAGAGTTGATACGGTAGAAGTGTTGGAAATGGCATCGCGGGGAAGGTCTTGGAATATCTGCACCCAGATCTCGGTCGGTAGGTCAAAGGACATGGTGGTGCGAAAGAAGGAGCGGGATGACGTGGCCGAAGTGGCAGAGCCAGCTTAATTGCTTGATTGTTATCACTAGGGCTATATCGTGAGTAAGATGTAGTCTCTCTAGACAGACGCTTGATTGGTTTCTAACTCGTTCCTCGTTAAGATGGCCAGATTTCGATTCACATATTGAACAGATGCACTATCATTGGCCCTGATTTGCTGATGAGGAAATTCACGTAGTTGTATCCATCCGCTACCTTCGACCTAATATTTCGCGCATCTGAGCCTACAGCATCCAATAGGATGTGAAAGTGTCATAGGTATGGAAGCCAAGAAAGTTATTCATCCAGAAAGCCAACTGATCACCTTCGGAGTCAGACTATCCAGCTTCTCCCGCGTGAAAAAGTCGATGAACATGTAGTCGTAGACGCCATCCTCCTGACCGACGAGCTCGACGTTCTTATGATGCGTCTTCAGCCGCTCCGCAACACTGATAATATCATCGTGCATGACCTCCCTCTCGCCCGCGGTGATGAATATAATGTGGTCGACAAGGCCACCGACGCCTTCGAACCAGTCCTGCGGCGTCTTCGCCAGCTCTGCGAACGCGCTGTCGGCTTTGGAATAGCCCTCGAGCAGCCCCACGCCGTAGGCCCTGAGGATCCGCCTGTCCAAGAAGTCGATCCCGTTGGACTGCTGGAAGGATTTGGTGCCAGCGGTGAGCGACAACCAAGGGGAGAAGAGCCCCGGCGATTGGAAATGGCCAGTCGGGCGAATCTGTGGGACGTCTTCATGGGGATTCAGCATGTTGGACAGGATCTGGAGGACAAGGTTGCCCCCGGCGGAGTCCCCAGCGACGTCAAGGTTCTCGGGCCGGGCGCCGGCATCGCAGAGGAATTGGAGGCCAGAGTCGCTTGTTTGGCGGGAGTGGGAATGTCGCCATCGGCGCAAGCGATATCAAAGGGGTAACCGGGAGTCAGATACGGGCGAGCGCCGGGCGGGGAAAAGGAAGCGCACAGTACGAGAGTTGGGCGATCCCGATTTCAATATTCTGCTTTTTCAGCTCTACTTACTTGAACGTGTCGCCAAAAGGAAGTATTGAATGGGGGACAGGCAGGAAGTAGCAGTCCCCTGGAATGGATACGGTCAGTATCTGTGTGCCAGTGCATGCCGGACGACGGTAGCATGACAAAAGAAGAGAACGCGTTCCACACGCTTCGGACCAATCCACAGCACGTGCGCGTTGTCTCCGAGTTCATCCATGACGGGGTCAAGTTCCATCTGCTTGGTCCACCTCGTGTATGTTGTCAGCGTGGCCCCGAAACGAGGATTACAGCGGAATCTCGTACCCGAATTTTCGGTTTCGATTTACTCTCGTACCAGAGTGTACGCGTAAATCGGTGCAGGAACAGCTAGCGTTAGCGCGTAGGCCCGCATTGTACAGGGATAGCGACAGGGACAGGCGAAGCACAGAACCTTCTGCCCCGCTGCATGGACGTATTTCGCAAAAACCAGATTCGATTGAGATTCGAGGTGTATTTGGCAGAATCGAGATCCGAGCTGGATCTCCGAGGATGAAGATCGCATTCGGCCTAGCCTAATGTCGCACGTAGCAAGCTCGAATGTCCCACGCACGCATGAAGCGCGGAGGGAAGGGAAAGTGTTCTTGCAATGTATTCGTGTTTTCTTTGTTATTCGTGTGTTCTGAGAATTCAGCGCACCGAGGGTACCTTACGTTACCCGCTCTGTGAGGATGAGATGTGAAACTCGAAGAAAGGACGGGAAGCAGGGAGACTTGAAGGAGTGAGACTTGAAGGATGCACGCTAGGGTGCACCGGTGGAGGACGCGGGGCATTTGACTGGGAGGGGGCTTGGGACATTGGAGTTGGGAAGCCGAGAGTCGAGAAAAAAAATGTACAGATTGGACATACATAGGAAGCGCGTAAATACAAGAACCGCGCTGCAGCTACCACGGAAGCTGCAGCGGGGTAGGGAGGTCTTTCCCCAGGACGGCCTCTGCTGTGCCGATATCCCTGCCAAATAAACAAATTCGTTAATCAAGTCTAATCGACTCCGGAGACGGACGTGAATAGGAAACGAAGGTGGACGCGAAGAGGAACCGGAGATGGATAGACGTGAAGGAAGGAGGAAAGAAGAAAGAGAGAGAAAACGCACCTGGCACCGCGCGGGGCCCAATACTGGCCCGTCATGTTCACGGTGAAGGCGTCGACGAAGGGGATGAGCGAGGCGGCGGCTTCGTCGGGGGTGACAGCGCCGCCGGAGTCCCAGTACTGGTCGTACCCCACGTTCTTTCTCATCTCCGTACCCATGAACCCGGGCTGCACCCATCCGCACAGTAACCAGTAAGAAAAAAGGTGAGAAGGCAGACGGGACGCGCATGCACGAGCGCAACGGCGATGCCACGCGGGGCGAGGTCGAGGCTGAGGAGCTTCCCGACCATATTGAGCGCGCTCTTGCTCGCGTGGTGCGCGTAGTCGCCGCCACCCTCGCTCGAGTGTCTTAGCGCGATCGAGCCACTCTCCGAGCTCACCAGCACCATTTCCCCCCCGCCCCCTCCTGCACGGCGAACAGCGGACCCACCGCGCACGTCGTGTCCATGCGCACTTCCTCCGCCCAGCGCGGCTCTTCAAACGTCTCGCGCGCGAAATACCCCGCGCAGACCACGGTGTTGAGCACCGCGTGCGCGGGGCCAGCGGATTCATTTCCGATGGTGGTGCGGGGGATCCAGGCGATTTTGGCGTGCGCGGGCGAGGCAGTGGGCGTTGAGCTGCGGCGGTGGGCCAAAGAAAAACGGTGGGCATGAGAAGGCATGAGAGACGCTGATAGATGATGTAATGCCGACTTGTTTGGCCGGCGGCTGTGCCGGGTCTAGACCCATGTTCTGAGCACAATTGAAGTTTGACGCGCGCTTGGTTGCGCAAACCGACAGATAACGGCCAAGCAGCAAGCTTCCACGAAATATTCGAATGAACCCAGCGCTTGATTGCTTTATCGCGCATATGGCGTACAACACCGCATCTGTTTGAAATTCCCTGGTTGAAATCCACTTCGGATTCTGGACCAATTCCTTCAAATTCCCTTCCTCGCTCCCCGTCCAGATTTCCATTTGATTCACGTCCATATGAACGCGCCCTCGGAGGCGAGTTCGTTCAAATCCATGCCATCGCGCTTCTAGCCTGATGATTACTCGTGTGTTCGTGTGCCTCAGATATCATCTGGGCCATAATAGCTAATTTCCTGCGCTCCGTATACAGTCGCATGCCCGCCCTTGCACTCGCCCAAACCCGGCTCATGAAATGACCAACGATGATCACACGGGGGGATGTCTCGACCTCTTCCCGTTCACTTAGGTATACTCGGTACCAATTACAAGAGAATCAAGATAAATTTTCAAGGTATTGGCTGACTAGGGCTCTTGGTCGGTGGCTCCGATTCTAATTCCTGTAAGTTATATCCGGCGTGGGCCCGAAATTGCCGCCTATCCACAGAAAGTCCGTCAGTAATCTCGAACGTAACATGAGATGCAGGACAGTCTGTGGCCCCATGCGTGAGGGCGAAGAAGAGGACAGCGCTCGAGACAATCTTGGCTAACATTGTTTGAATGGGATATCCGTGTCGAACCTGCCGCCTTATATATGCACAACGACAGGTCACCGGCAAAGAAATAAATATACCGGGGACATTCGGACGGTACACAAATACGTCTCGAACTACACGTTACTCCAGGTCTACTCCTATAGATTTCTATCACTTGCCGGGGGTTTTTTCACGGATCTGTTGCCCGAAGATATATTCCCACCCAGACCGCGCGAGCCTTAAGGCCCCAATTAAGAAGGAGAAACACGGTGAAATTAGGCCGATGAGTTGTAATTGGAATCGAGAGACCCGGGCCATATTCTCAAAGTAATCAGTGACCGCATCCTTTCTGTGCCTGAGCGCCGATGCCGACAGGGAATTCAGTGACCTCGGGAGATTTTTGAACAACGACCACAATTGAATGGTGATAAATATATCTGTAACTAGAAAATGACGGCATGAACGAAGCGATACACTGACTGTGTTACGCCGCGCCCGGCCTAGCCTTAGCACTCGCTAAATGCACAGGGAAACACGGCGACTCCGGGAATTATTTCACCATTTGTTACGTTCCTCGTAGCCTCCGTTGATTCATTCGCCGCGCTCGCTTCACCACTGGAGTTGCGAACAACGGAGATGCACTCGGCTCTTACTGAATTCCGTTGGTGTTACTGTTGGGTGGGATTTCAGGTGGGGTCCGTTACATGGTTGATTTCGTTAAACGCGGCGACTTCGCTTACATTTTATTCCGGTGAGGTGAGAATTGCTTTGTGAAAAATAACGGTGAACCTCTAATTTCGTTACCAACACCCGTCCTGCCCATGTGCCAATAATCGTACAGTTTAAGTGGGAGAGTGTTTAAAATTGCATCATACGCAACCGAACGCAGGTAGAGTACAAAACGACGCCCACGCCCATTACATCGCTAAATCCACTCGCAAAATACTATCCCCGTCACTCCAATTACGGGCAGGGGATCTCGCACACACACTCGGCGGCGCAGGTAGCATTCGAAATAGCTGGGTGCAACCCATTCCCGGGGCACTCCCATGCATCGCCGCACGCGATTTGCTGATCAACACCGCCGTCGCAGAGGAGGAATGGTAGTGTCAGGCAGCTCCGAGGAACCTAAGCCGTGCATTAGATTATCGCGAGAAGGTAGGTGTCGTTGAACGTGAGCCTACAGCGGCTTCGCGTGCGGACATGTCACCCACGGGCTGGTGGCGTCTTCAGTGAACAACGTATGAGGTCTTAAAGACGGTGCTTACCTTGGCAGCCGCAACGGCGAGAAACGACGCGAGGAGAGCAGTGAGGAGATTCATTGGGATGAAATTTTTGTCTTGGCTGCGCTAGTCCACAGCTGGCCCTTATATATGGCCCGGCGCAACCAACGAATGGGTCGGAAGAATGCATTCCAGGATGAAACAACGGACAGGCATCGCTACTGTGCCCACCGTTGCATTCGGAAATCGTTCCGCTGGTTTCTGCTCTCCATCGGGTCAGAGACACACATCGTTTGAATTACAATCGCGTACATGTCTAAATGGGGGAGAAATAAGCATATATTTACCTGAAATGACCACCACACGCGGTATATGAAGCGATGCTTGTGTAGCGGGGAGTTCGCCGTCACCACGCTAAACGCTATGCGTGCCGAGCATGGCGCACAATTCATGCCGATATGCACTGCCCAGTGGACCCGGAATACACACAATGCGCGCGGAGTTGGACCTCACCACTCAGAGATGATCTGTGTCTACCTCGGAGGGCGGAGCGCGCTATGTGCCCCCGCGAGCCAAAGATTCGTGTCTGTAGGACTGTGACTGAGGAATGGACGAAGACATACGGACTATGATCCCAATCACCCGTCAACGCCCAAGTCCCCGCATCGGACAATTGATTCGTAGGACATTGAGCGCAAGTAGGAGGGTGATTTTTTATTGGAGTCGTGCTCTGAGCACATTAGCAAAGGGGTAGATCTAGAATCCCGAGACTACCAAAGATGGTTGGATTTTTCCCTCCGCAACACCTCTGCCGAATTGGCCGGTTTCGGCCCGCCGGAAAAGCCCGGTGTCGGATGGCCGCTAAAAAAAATTGCCACGGCGCTCCCAATCCTCCTCCGGAAACTTGGCATCTCAGCAGCCTTATATCTGTGTTGGGGAAGTGAACCCTGATATTCAAAGTTACAGAGCGCCGGCGAAGGGTGCCGAATGTCGGAGCTTCGGCATCTGTGTTGGAAACTTCACGTTCCACGTACGCGTGTCAGTTCCGTCCACGCAGCCTGTTGGCAGAATCCCGCGACGTGTATATTCATCGACGAGGAGACGTGACCTCAAGCATCCTTTAAGTTAATTCAGATCGGTCGTGAAGGTCAATGCGGTCTTTGCATTTTTCTCCCAGGAAATAAATAAATAAAATACACACAGGCACTCAGTATCCAACAGATGTGGTACACTAGGAAGATTGTGAAACTACAGAGAAATAAATAAAACTGGTGTACAGCGAAGGAAGGCTGAATAGAAGTTAGAGAGACGTGTATGTTGGTTCAATGGTGGGATCCCTATCATTCCCTACTTTGATATTCAACTGATCAATCCCAGTGGCTAACAATGTTTGCACATCCAGCCCCCTGATAAATTGCAGCGATTCTTCAGTGTTGCAGAGCATTTCCATTAATAGCAGCAAGTCTGGTGTCAATTTTAGCAACCTCATTTGCTTGCAATGACCGTTCAAACAGCGGCCGAGCATCTGTCCACAGTCGGACTGCGTTGCCAAAATCTCCCCTCTCTTTTTCAATATCCCCAAGACGAAGCATGCAGTCTCCTCTGCTGCGATGAATATCCATCCCCGTGAAAGCCTCAAGGGCTACTTCAAACAGGCTCTGTGCTGTGTCTTCATCCCCTAGCAACATGAATCCATCTCCTTGAAATTGAAGTGCCTTGTAAAGATGAACCTTCCGCTGCACCTTCTTGGCATAAGCCAGGTATACCACAGCCCATCTTGAGGACCACTTGATTTCATCAGAGGGCCAGCAGCTAACATTGGCAAGCCTTTCCAGAGCACGAGTCACAGCGTCAGTATCCTTACCCCACTGAGAATTCAGAGAGTCCTGGAATAGTGTTTTGGCCTCAGGAATGTTCCTTTCTCTGAGCGTTAAAGATGCCAACTCTACTCTACAGTAATCAAGGCCTGAAGGGACACACATAGCAGTGAATATTTCCTTTGCTTTATCGAGGTTGAAACATACTTCGGCCGCAGGTTTTCCGGTGACCACATCAATACTGGCAATATTAAGGAGGCTGAGAGCATAATTCCAAGGAACCTTCTGTGCTGATGTCTTCTCAGCAATGCTTGCATGGATGTTGCGAGCTTCAGTGTACTCCGATTTTGCTTCATGAGCCTCGGCAATAGTGGTCGTGATGGCGTGATCTACGGCACCACCGTGCATACCACACAACTGCAAAAGTTGTCTTGCTTCCTGATACACACAGCAGAGTGCTTGATGATTCAGTGCCATAGCTTCCTGATAGATGTTTCCACAGATCTGTGACCTCTTTTGTGCTTCACGAGCATGTCTTTGGGCCCCGGAATAATCACCAATTTCACGCTTTGTGAGAGCTATACTATTCAGTATGCGAGCCTGCTGCTGGACATTTGCACAGTCTCTTGCTAATGTAAGGGCTTTGTCGAAAAATTGCAGACTCATGGCTATATCATCTCTCTGCTTGTGATAATACCCTCCAGCAACATTATAGAATTGAGCTTCCACGAGATTGTCATCAGGATCATGATGAAGGAATCAATATCCGACACTCACAAGCAAGTACTGTGTCATTTAAATTTGTCAAGTGATGGACAGCGCGGTCAATGAGGATGTCTCAGTTGTCTGGATAGGAAACAGGACAATGACCTGCTGTCAGGATCACTTCAATGGTAAAACTGGTGTGCAGTCGTGGATCAGCCAGCCCAGGCAAGAGAGGTGGGATGTGATCCATCAATGCAGACCGACCATGCCCAGCAAGCCGACTAAAGGAGTTGAAAGAGAAGATGCAATAAATATTTTCCACGAGTTCGGGGTTGTCCGGATGGAGACTTGGTAGTAGGATGTTGTGGATGTTATGAAGATTGGAATTTATCTGATCAGCCATCCCATTTATCTGCACTCCAAAATGGGTTCGATACAAATCAAGGAGCACATGGAAGTGCTTTCGAAGAGGCTGGACCAGATTTGGCAACGGTGGATGCACATGTTGCACGTGCTCCCGGATAGGAACCAGCACCTTAAGCCGCATTTTATCACTGTATGCCAGAGAAGTTTGAAGTAACACAGCTTTGCATGTCAGCAGATCAGGGATGGGGAGGTTGCTCTGGGTGAGCTCCGAATTCTTTGTCTCGTAGTACACCACCGGCCCTTATATATGGGCCGGCGCACACCACGAATGGGCCGGAAGGATGTATTTTATGATGAAACAGCGGACGGGCATTGCTATTGTACCCGCTGTCGCTTTCAAAAATCGTTTCGCTGGTTTCTCCTCTCCATCAGGTCAGAGACACAAATCGTTTGAATTATAATCACGTACATGTCTAAATGGGGGAGAAATAAGCATATACTTACCTGAATGTCCACCACCTGTGTAGCGGGGAGATCGCCGCCACCGCGCTACACACTATGTGTATGCCGAGCATGGCACCCAACTCATGCCGACATGCACGGAGAGAGAAACATGCTGTGCCCGGTGAAGCCGGAATACACTCACAATGCGCGGGGGCTGCTCGACCTCCGCACTCAGAAATGATTGGCGTCTACCCTGGGAGGACAGAGCGCGTTATGTGCGCCCACAAGCTAAAGATCCATTTTTGTAGGACTGTGACTGAGGAATGGATGAAGACATCCGGACTATGATCCAAATCACACGTCAACGCCCAAGTCCCCGCATCAGACAATTGACGCATAGGACATTGAGCGTAAGTCGGAGGGTGATTTTTTATTGGAGTTGTGGCCTGAGTACATTAGCAAAGGGGTAGATCTAGAGTCCAAAGACGACTAAAGATGGTTGATTTTGCCCTCTGCAACACCTCTACCGAATTGGCCGGTTTCGGCCTACCGGAAACGCCCGGTGTCAGACGGCTAGCCAAGATGACCGCCAAGAATAATTGCCACGGCGCTCCCGATCCTCCTCTGGAAACCTGGCGTCTCGGCCATGGAAACTTGGCGTTTCTTTGTGTTGGGGAATTGGACCCTGATATTCAAAGTTACCGGGCGCCGGCGAAGGGTGCTGAATGCCGGTGTTTCGGGCCGTGTTGGAAACTTCACGTTCCACGTACGCATGTCGGCTCGCTCCATGCGACGTGTGTATTCCATGACGATGCGACGCGACCTCTCAGATCAGTCGTAAAGTTCAATGCAGTATTTACATTCTTCTCCCAGGAAATAAATAAATAAATAAAATACACAGGCACTCAGTATCCAACAAATGTAGTACACTCGGAAGATCGTCAAACTACAGAGAAGTAAATAAAACCGTTGTGCAGCAAGGGAAGGCTGCATAAAAGTTAGAGAGACATGTATGTTGGTTGGGTGGTGGGACCCCTATCCTTCCCTACTTCTATATTCAACTGATCAATCCCAGTGGCTAACAATGTTGTCGGTGCATCTAGCCTCCTGAGGAACTGCAGTGACTTGGCGTAGTGCTGCAGAGTATTTCGATCAACAGCAGCAAGTCTGGTGTCAATTTTCGCAACTTCAATTGCTTGCAATGACCGCTCAAACAGCGGGCGAGCATCTGTCCACAGTCTGAGTGCATTGCCTAAATTTCCCCTCTCTTTTGCAATATCCCCAAGACGAAGCATGCAGTCTGCTCTGCTGCGATGAGTATCCATATGCGTGAAGCCTCCCAAGGCCACTTCAAATAGGCTCTGTGCTGTGTCTTCATCCCCCTGTAACATTAATGCATCTCCTAGAAATCGAAATGCCTTGTAAAGTTCAACCTTCCGCTGCATCTTCGTGGTATAAGCCAGGTACACCACAGCCCATCTCGAGGATGACATGATTTCATCAAAGGGCCAGCAGCTAACATTGGCAAGCCTTTCCAGAGCATAACTCACAGTGTCAGTATCCTTACCCCACTGGGAATTCAGACAGTCCTGGAACAGTGTTTTGGCCTCAGGAATGTTCCTTTCTCTGAGCGTTAAAGATGCCAACTCCAGTCGACAGTAATCGAAGCCCGAAGGGACATGCATAGCAGTGAATATTTCCTTTGCTTTTTCAAGGTTGAAATATACTTCGGCCGCAGGTTTTCCGGTGACCACATCAATACTGGCAATATTAAGGAGGCTGAGAGCATAATTCCAAGGAACCTTCTGTGCTGATGTCTTCTCAGCAATGCTTGCATGGATGTTACGAGCCTCAGTGTACTCCGATTTTGCTTCATGAGCAATGGCAACAGTGTTTGTGATGGCATGATCTAGTGCACCAGCGTGCATACCACACAACTGCAAATGCTGTCTTGCCTCCTGACACAATGCAATTGTAGTTTTATTGTTGCCCAGCGCCGAACAGCAGGCTGCTTGATGTTTCAGTGCTAGAGCTTCCTGATATATATTTCCGCAGATTTGTGACCTCTTTTGTGCTTCACGAGCATGTCTTTGGGCCCCTGAATAATCACCAATGGCAGACTTTGTGAGGGCTATACTATTCAGTATGCGAGCCTGCTGCTGGACATTTGCACAGTCTCTTGCCAATGTCAGGGCTTTGTCGAAAAATTGCAGACTCATGGCTATATCATCTCTCTGGTTGTGATAATACCCTCCAGCAACATTATAGAATTTAGCTTCCACGAGATTGTCATCAGGATCATAATGAACGAATTAATATCCGACACTCACAAGCAAGTTCTGCATCATTCAAATTTGTCAAGTGATGGACAGCTCGGTCAATGAGGATGTCTGGATTGGAAACAGGAAAATGATTTGCTGTCAGGAGCACTTCAATGGTAAAACTGGTGTCCAGTTTTGGATCAGCCAGCTCAGGCAAAAGGGGTGGGATCTGATCCATCAATGCAGACCGACCATGTCCAGCAAGCCGTCGAAAGGAGTTGAAAGCGAGGATACAATGAATATTTTCCACGAGCTCGGGGTTGTCCGGACGGAGACTTGCTAGTAGGACGTGGTGGATGTTATGAAGATTGGAATTTATCTGATCGGCAATTCCAATTATCTGTATTCCAAAATGGTTTCGATACAAATCAAGGAGCAAGTGAAAGTGCTTTCGAAGAGGCTGGACCAGGTTTGGTGACGGTGGATGCAGATGTTGCACGTGCTCCCGGATGGGAACCAGCACCTTAAGCCGCATGTTATCGCTGTACGCCAGAGAGGTTTGAAGTAACACAGCTTTGCATGTCAGCAGATCGGGGATGGGGAGGTTGCTCTGGGTGAGCTCTGAATTTGAAAGGCCATCTGGAAGGATTGAGAGAAGACTTAATAGTCCTTTGGCTCCAGAGGTCATTCGCGGACTGGAAAGTGAAAGGGCAATAGATGAATTCAAGTTTGAACCTTTGTCGTGACCTTCAGAAAGCATGTATGTCCTCTCTGTCTTCCAGCGAGCCAGAACACTGGAGCCACCCTCATAGTCAACTAAATGAGCCAGAAGATCCACTGCCAAAGGCAGGTTATCTGTAATCTCAAGCAGTTGAGTGATTTCGTGGCTGTCATGGTCATTGTCTGTGATGTCGATGAAGGTCTGCCGAGCTGCATCATTGGATAGGGGCCTCAAAGGTGGCAGCAACGGGTGGGTCCAGCGGACCTTGGCTGGTCGCTCTGCACCCCGCATTGTTATCTGGTCAAGTTGTCAAGATTCCAACTGAATCACAATATTGGGATATGCTTACTATTAGTGCAAGATGTGGTACATCGGTAAGGAGGGACAGAAACTCTTCAACCCCACCACGGGACTCGATTTTCTCCCATGGTGTTTCCAGATTATCCAAGACCAACAGAGAGGGTGGTCCTTGGGCAAAATGTTGAACCACAGGTTTGGTAAGGTCCCTGCCTGGCTTCAACCCTATGTTGGATCCAACCAAGGCCGCGACTTCAATGCTGGTGGTCGCTGAATCACAGGCCACAAACAACTTGGTTTCATACTTTGCACTGATGTCTGGATGATGAAGTGCAGCTTTGGCAAGGCTCGTTTTGCCGATTCCACCAGTCCCAAGAATTGCTACCCTGGGTGCTTCTTTATTGCAGAAGTTTTGAAGGATTTCATGGAGTTCTGATTCACGTCCATGAAATATCTTTGGTTTGGCTGGCAGCAGCCCAAAAGAAATTGAGCTTTCAAACATGGTCAGCTCACATCTCGGATCTGCAAGGTATTCTTGTACCTATTTTGTGAGCCAGTGACATTCTGGTATATCTGCTCCTCCAATAATGAGTTATTTGCAAATAGACATAGAATATTGACGTACAGAGGATGATCTGTCTGAACTTCCCTCTGTCGTGTTCAAAATCAAGTCGAGGAGTTCCTCATGTAGCTTCTCTGTCTTTTCTTGGATTTCGAGAACATCTGCCAAAATTGAGGCCCCGGTCTCAATCTGATTTTCCACCGGCATTCATATGAGCTCAATAGGAAATCAATACAAGACATACCTTGAACACCTCCAAAGCCTGCTGTAATCCGGCCCGACAATCTCTGAGGAGCATCCTCATCTCACTTTGTCGAAGGAAGTGTTTGATCCTGTTCTTCTCTTGCTGCCCTTCTACAAATGTATGTATCCTGTGCAGAGTGCTAGTCCTTGCTGAATCTCAAAGCACCCCAGGAACTGGGGAAACCTACTTTGTGAACTTCCCAATCTGGTCTAAAGTTGAAGGCGGAAGGGACCCTTGAGGCTCGGATTGCATATGAAGCTTGACAATAGCAAAGAGAATTCCGTGTATGTTTTGCATGAGCTGTACACAATCATCCTTGTTGTTTTTCACATTCTGGTAGGCTCAGTCAGTGTGAGAGTACGGTGTCCTCTTCTCTATTACCTGCACTGCAGAAATTAGGTGGAGGGTTGTGGTTGAAATGGCCTGCATGAAAGGAGTTCCGAAACTATCGTGGAGCTCGTTCACGACCGGGAGTACGGCATTCAAGCAGGTTACTATACTGTCGAGGTGGATATCGATAATGGGAGGTTCGCGGGGCATCTTGAGGATGGGAAAGGGGAAGGATACGGAGCCTGGGACACAGATTTATGTATGGTGACAGTCATACTTCTTATCAAGTCCTCCGGCGTAGTGCAGAAGATCATCAACGTCCCATCGTCCCCTGTTGCGATAGACGGTCGTTTCGTCGCCCCTTGATACAGATGATTCTGGTGGAAGACTTCCCCTTCCAAGATTGGCGGGATCAATATATTCTGTTGGAAGGAGTTGATCCGTGCAGGAATGGCACGATGATACTTGCATCTTCTTTGTTTGCATGATAAAATGTACTGCTGAGGTACTTAGTCACAATTGCAACAAATAATAACTTCCCCTCTCGCGAAGCGTCAGCTCTTGTACTTGGTTCTCAATTTAGAGTCGAAGCTATCTCCAACTTATCCCACGGCGCGTGGAAGGATCATCAAGATGAGTCGACCCTCTCCTGTCGCGGTAACCCAGTAACTGAGGAGAATTAATCACAGATGCTCACTGGAATCAATTCGCCATGGAGAGGGAGAGATCATCGCGGGGCAATCTTCATGGCCACAGTCCCATTTCCCATGCACGTGGGTTTCGCGGTAGGACGGTATCGAATCACACGCACACGGTGTGTCCATCCTGGCGTATCTTCTGTAGATCCGTCATCGAGTTTTGCCAGTGACTCTGATACAGGTAGCCGAGGTGTGCTCCTCTCCATGGACATTGGAGGCGTTTCACACCTCACCGCGACGATCTGATACATGGACATCCTCTGCTCAGATTGTCCCCGCCCGCCTGGTTGACCGTACTGACAGCCCCGTAGACTGACGAGAATTTTCCCATGGGATTGCACGGTCAATGGCGCTGTACTTGGGTTTGATCTCTCCCACGACCACTGCTGTTTGTACCTCTAAAGTTCTGAGTTCTGAGTCTCAAGATGCTGACGTTCGTTCTTGGAAGAGTCATGTTGAATATTGCTCTACTAATCGACCTGTAAATTGTATATGTAATAATGTTTCAGCACGCTAGAACCAAGAAGACATGGAAACTCGACGCACCCAAACGATGGATCCCGGGTTTTGTTGTCAGTCGCGTGAACGAATCTTGCTCGCCTGCGTTGTGTACTCTTGCCGAGTTCTTACAACGCACCTCGGTCTAGATGGGCGTGCCAAAGGCTACACTCCACAAGTCTTGTACCCATGGGCATCACGCCCAAAACGAGAGCGGTTCTTTCGAGCATCAAACACACGCACGATGGGGAACAAGAATGTAGCAGGTGAACGGCCGCCTGCCTCGAGGCGTTGAGCGAGATAGGCAAGCAGAGTCTGGGCCTGCTCCGCTGGGGACGATCCAAACCTCTGCAGAAAAGGTTGGGTAGCGAGAGGAGGGCGAGTGCATGGAGTCTGCGCACATTCACCGAGCAACCACTTGCACCAAGCAGATGCACGGGGTGGATGGAGTCAAGACTGAGACGGAGGCCCGCACGGGGCGCTGGGAGCTGAAGATGAGGCAGGAGGCAGCTGCCGGATATCCGGGACACACGCGCGCGCGGTGGACGCAGCGGTACACATATAGAGCGGGGCACAGAATGTCGACCTTCACGGCAGAGTATGCTGTACAGTCGAATGGGAAGAGTGGAATTGGGGAATCGAGTCGAGGGAGAAAAATGTACAGATGGGACATCGGAAGCGCGTAAGTACAAGAAACGTGGAACTACCACGGGAGCTGGAGCGGGGTAGGGAGGTCCGGCCCCATGACGGCGGAGGCCGCGCCGATGTCTCTGCCAAACAAACAAATTCGTCAATTCTACTCCATCGCAAATGAATTTAATCGAGTCAGGCGAGTGCGGAGCTGAGGTGGATAGGAACCGGAGATGAACGAGAAGGAAGGAAGGAAGACGCGAATGAATAAGGAATAAGGAAAAGAACATGCACCTCGCGCCGCGCGGGGCCCAATACTGGCCCGTCATGTCCATGGTGAACGCGTCGACGAAGGGGATGAGCGAGGCGGCTGCTTCGTCGGGCGTCAAAGCTGCACGTGTGAGTAAGGAGAGGCCGGGGAGGGGAGGGACGGCAAAGAAAGGGACGCACCAGTACTGGTCGTACCCCATGTTCTTGGTCATTTCCGTGCGCATGCTGATCCATCCGCACAGTCAACCAAAAAATTGATAAATGTGAAAGTGGAGAGAGACAGGACGCACATGTATGAGCGCCACAGAGATGCCGCTCGGGACGAGGTCGAGGCTGAGGAGCTTCCCGACCATATTCAGCGCGCTCTTGCCCGCTTTCCCCCCGCCCTCGCTTTTGTGCCTTAGAGCGATCGAGCCGCTCTCCGAGCTCAACAGCACCACCTTCCCTTCCACCCACGCCGAGGTCCGTGCGCACCTTCCGCGGCGACGAGCGCCTGCACGGCGCACAGCGGGCCTATCGTGTACATGCACATCTCCTCCGCCCAGCGCGGCTCCTCAAACGTCTCGCTCACAAAGTACCCCCGCACAGACGACCACGGTGTCTAGCACTGCATGCACGGGGAGCGCACTCGCGAGCGCGGGGCCGGCGGACTCGGCCGCGATGTCGATATTCGGGATCTAGGGATAGGTTTTAGGGTGCGGGCGAGGCGGGCGGGGCGGCGCTGCGGGCGGTGGTGTAGACAGTAGAGCCTGCGGCGGCGTGGGCGGTGGCGAGCGAGGCGCCCAGGGCACGCGTGGCGCCGACGATGAGCACGGTGGGCATGAGGGAAGCGATTCGGGAAGCGATGATGTAATGCCGACCAAACTGAGGTTGTTTGATCTGCGGCTGTGCCGGGTCTAGTGTTGCCCAACAGCACAATTCAAGCTTGACGCGCGCTTGGTCCCGCAAAAGGACAGACAACGGCCAAGCAGCAAGCTTCCACGAAATATTCGAATGAACCCAGCGCTTGATTGCTTTATCGCGCATATGGCGTACAACACCGCTGTTTGAAATTCCCTGGTTGAAATCCACTTCAGATTCTGGACCAATTCCTTCAAATTTAAGTTCCCCTCCTTCCCGTCCAGAATTCATTAACAGTTCCATTTGATCCAGTTCATATGACCGCGCCCTCGGACGCGAGTTCGTTCAGATACATGCCATCGCGCTTCTAGCCTGATGATTACTCGTGTGTTCGTGCGCCTCGTATATCATCTGGGCCTTAATAGCTAATCTCCTGCGCTCCGTATACAGTCACATGCCCGCCCTTGAGATCTCCCAGACCCGGCTCATGAAACTACCAACAAGGATCACACGGGGGAGCTCTCGAAGTTGACGTGTCGTTATACTCCTCTTCCCGTTCACTTAGGTGTACTCGGTACTAATACAAGAGAATCAAGCTAAATTTTTAGGGCATCGGCTGACTAGAGTTCTTGGTCCATGGATCCGATTCTAAATCCTGTAAGTTATAGGGCCCGAAATTGCCGCCTGTCCACCGAAGTCCATCAGTAATCTTGAATGTAACATGAGATGCAGGACACTCACAGACTGTGGATACGGCCCCATGTGTGAGGGCGAAGAAGAGGAGAGCGCTCCAAACAATCTTGGCTAACATTGTTTTAATAAAATATCCGTGTCGAACCTGCACCCTTATATATGCCCAACGACACAGTCACCAGCACAGAAATAATTGTAAGTACCGGGGACATTCGGACCCTAAACAAATGTCTCGAACTACACGTTGCTCCAAGTCTACTCCCATCTATTCCTATCACTTACTGGGATTTTTTCACGGATCCTTTGCCCGAATATATATTCCCACCCAGACCGCGCGAGCTTTGAGGCCGCAATTAAGAAGGGGAAACACGGTGAAATCAGGCCGATGAGTGTAATTAGAATCGAGAGACCCAGGCCATATTCTCAACGTAATAATGAGGCTGGACCAACTCAGTGACAGCATTCTTTCTGTGCCTGAGCGCCGATGCCGACAGGGAATGCAGTGACCTCGGGAGATTTTCGAGCAACGACCACAATTGAATAGCGATTAATATATCGGTAACTAGAAAATGACAGCATGAACGAAGCCATACACCGACTGTGTTACGCCGCGCCCGGCCTAGTCTTAGTACTCGCTAAATGCGCAGGGAAACACGGCGACTCCGGGAATTATTTCACCATTTGTTACGTTCCTCGTACAGTAGCCTCGCTCGCTTCACCACTCGAGTTACGAACAACGGAGATGCACTCGGCTTTTACTGAATTCCGGTGGTGTTAGGCGCGATGTAAGGTGAAATCCGTTGAATGGTTGATTTCTTGAAACGCGGCGACGTCGCTTACATTTTATTCCGGTGAGGTGAGAATTGTTTTGTTGGGGGATAAATAAGCATATACTTACCTGAAATGGCCACCACTTGTGTAGCGGGGAGATCGGCGTCACCGAGCTAAACACTATGTGTATGCCGAGCATGGCACACAACTCATGCCGACATGCACGGGCAGAAATACATGCTGTGCCGGTGGAGCCGGAATACATGTGCGGTGGGCTGGACCTCCGCACTCAGAGATGATTGGCGTCTACCCTGGGGGGACAGAGCGCGTTATGTGCCCCCGCGAGCTAAATCCGTGTTTGTAGGACTGTGACTAAGGAATGGATTAAGACATACGGACTATGATCCCAATCACACGTCGACGCCCAAGTCCCTCGGACAATTTAAAAGACAGAGAAGTCCTCAGCGAACGCGTAAGGAGACGAGCGCTGTATTCAAGTACCTAAAAGACAGAGAAGTCTAAAGTACTGTAAATGAGTATAGCAATATAACGAGTGGACCGGACATACCCTCAGCGAACGCATAAGGAAACGAGCGCTGAGTCTGACATCCGTGACACGAGAGACGAAAAGGAGACTGCTCCGAAGAGCCGCGGTGAAGAAAGAAAAGGGAAAGGAACAAGATTGAAATAATACTACCGTATTCTAACACAATTGACGCGTAGGACATTGAGTGCAAGTCGGAGGGTGATTTTTTATTGGAGTCGTGGTCTGAGTACATCAGCAAAGGGGTAGATGTAGAGTCCAGAGACCGAAGATGGTTGGATTTTTCCCTCTGCAACACCTCTGCCGAATTCGCCAGTTTCGGCCTGCCGGAAACGCCCGGTGTCGGACGGCTCGCCAAGACAACCGCCAAAAATAATTACCACGGCGCGCCCGATCCTCCGGAAACTTGGCGTCTCGGCCAGCGGCCTTATAGTGGTGTTGGGGAATTGGACCCTGATATTCAAAGTTACCGAGCGCCGCCGAAGGGTGCTGAATGCCGGGGTTTCGGCCCATGTTGGAAACTTCACGTTCCACGTACGCATGTCTATTCGATCCATGAAGCCTGTTAGCAGAATCCTGCGACGTGTGTATTCCATGACGACGCGACGCGACCTCAGATCAGTCGTGAAGTTCAATCCAGTGTTTACATTCTTCTCCCAGGAGATAAATAAATAAATAAAATACACAGGCACTCAGTATCCAACAAATGTGGTACACTCGGAAGATCGTCAAACTACAGAGAAATGAATAAAAGCGTTGTACAGCAAGGGAAGGCTGAATAGAAGTTAGAGAGAAGTGTATATTGGTTCGATGGTGGGACCCCTATCCTTCCCTACTTCAATATTCAACTGATCAATCCCAGTGGCTAACAATGTTGTTGGTGCATCTAGCCTCCTGAGAAACTGCAGTGATTCCTCATAGTTCTGGAGAGTATTTCCATCAACAGCAGCAAGTCTGGTGTCAATTTCCGCAACCTCATTTGCTTGTGATGACCGCTCAAACAGCGGGCGAGCATCTCTCCACAGTCTGAGTGCCTTGACCAGATCTCCTCTCTGCTTTGCAATATCCCCAAGACGAAGCATGCAGTGTGCTCTGCTGCGATGAATATCCATCTCCATAAAAGCCTCAAGGGCCACTTCAAACAGACTCTGTGCTGTGTCTTCATCCCCCTGCAGCATGAATCCATCTCCTAGAAATTGAAATGCCTTGTAAAGATCAACCTTCCGCTGCAGCTTCTTGGCATAAGCCAGGTATACCACAGCCCATGTCAAGGACCACTTGATTTCATCAGAGGGCCAGCAGCTAACATTGGCAAGCCTTTCCAGAGCATAAGTCACAGTGTCAGCATCCTTACCCCATTGGCAATTCAGACACTCCTGGAATAGTGTTTTAGCCTCAGGAATGTTCCTTTCTCTGAGCTTTAGAGATGCCAACACCACTTGACAGAAACCGAGGCCTGAAGGGACACACATAGCAGTCAATATTTCCTTTGCTTTTTCAAGGCTGACATATACTTCGGCTGCAGGTTTTCCAGTGACCACATCAATGTTGGCAATATTAAGAAGGCTCAAGGTGTAACCCCAGGGATCTTTGGTGGGTGAACTGCGATGAGCAATGCTTGCATGGATGTTGCGAGATTCAGCATACTCGGATTTCCCTGAATGAGCAATGCCAATAGTGGTCATTATAGCATGATCTAACTGTCCATCATGCATACCACACAATTGCAAAAGCTGTCTTGCTTCCTGACAGAATGCAATTGCAGCTTTATTGTTGCCCAGATAAGAACAGCAGAGTGCTTGATGATTCAGTGCGAGAGCTTCCTGATAGACATTTCCGCAGATCTGTGACCTCTCTTGTGCATCACGAGCATGTCCTTGGGCCCCGGAATAATCACCAATAGCATGCTTTGTGAGAGCTATACTATTCAGTATGCAAGCCTGCTCCTGGAAATTTGCACAGTTTTTTGCCAATGTAAGAGCTGTACTGAAAAATTGCAGACTCATAGCTATATCACCTCTCCGGTCGTGATAATACCCTCCAGCAACATCATAGAATTTAGCTTCCAAGAGACTTTCATCAGCATCATAACAGCCGAATGAAGATCTGACACTCACAAGCAAGAGATGCATCATTTAAATTTGCCAAGTGATGAACAGCTTGGTCAATGAGGATGTCTGGATCAGAAACAGGACAATGAGCTGCTGTCAGGAGCACTTCAATGGTAAAACTGGTGTCCAGTCGTGGATCATCCAGCTCAGGCAAAGGGGTGGGATGTGATCCATCAATGCAGACCGACCATGTCCAGCAAGCCGTTGAAAGGAGTTGAAAGAGAGGATGCAATGAATATTTTCCACGAGTTCGGGGTTGTCCGGATGGAGACTTGATAGTAGGATGTTGTGGATGTTATGAAGATTGGAATTTATCTGATCAACCATTCCAGTTATCTGTATTCCAAAATGGATTCGATACAAATCAAGGATTGAATGAAAGTGCTGGCAGAGAGGGTGGACCAGAGATGGTGATGGTGGGTGTATCTGCTGCACATGCTCCCGGATAGGAACCAGCACCTTAAGCCACATGTTATCACTGTATGCCAGAGAGGTTTGAAGTAACACTGCTTTGCATGTCAGGGGATCAGGGATGGGGAGGTTGCTTTGGATGAGCTCCGAATTCGAAAGGCCATCTGGAAGGATTGAGAGAAGGCTTAATAGTCCTTTGGCTCCAGAGGTCATTCGTGGACTAGAAAGTGAAAGGGCAATAGATGAATTCAAGTTTGAACCTTTGTCATGGCCTTCAGAAAGCATGTATGTCTTCTCTGTCTTCCAGCGAGCCAGGACATTGGAGCCACCTTCATATTCAACTAAATGGGCCAGAAGATCCACTGCCAAAGGCAGGTTATCTGTAATCTCAAGCAGTTGAGTGATTTCATGGCTATCATGGTCATTGTCTGTGATGTCGATGAAGGTCTTCCGGGCTGCATCATTGGATAGGGGCCTCAAAGGTAGCAGCAACGGGTGGGTCCAGCGGACCTTGGCTGGCCGCTCTGCACCCCGCATTGTTATCTGGTCAAGTTGTCAAGATTACAACTGAATCGCAATATTGGGATATGCTTACTATCAGTGCAAGATGTGGTACATCAGTAAGGAGGGACAGAAACTCTTCAACCCCACCACGGGACTCGATTTTCTCCCATGGTGTTTCCAGATTATCCAAGACCAACAGAGAGGGTGGTCCTTGGGCAAAATGTTGAACCACAGGTTTGGTAAGGTCCCTGCCTGGCTTCAACCCTATGTTGGATCCAACCAAGGCCGCGACTTCAATGCTGGTGGTCGCTGAATCACAGGCCACAAACAACTTGGTTTCATACTTTGCACTGATGTCTGGATGATGAAGTGCAGCTTTGGCAAGGCTCGTTTTGCCGATTCCACCAGTCCCAAGAATTGCTACCCTGGGTGCTTCTTTATTGCAGAAGTTTTGAAGGATTTCATGGAGTTCTGATTCACGCCCATGGAATATCTTTGGTTTGGCTGGCAACAACCCAAAAGAAATTGAGCTTCCAAACATGATTAGTTCACATGTCGGATCTGCAAGGTATTCTTATACCTATTTTGTGAGCCAGTGGCGCTGTGGTATATCTGATTCTCAAATATGAGCTCTTGGAATAGGCATGGATCATTGACGTACCGAGGATGACCTGTCTGAACTTCCCTCTGTCATGTTTGAAATCAAGTCGAGGAGTTCCTCATGTAGCTTCTCTGTCTTTTCTTGGATTTCGAGAACATCTGCCAAAATTGAGGTCTCAATCTGATTTTCCCCGGAATTCGTATGAGCTCAATAGGAAATCAATATAAGACATACCTTGAACACCTCCAAAGCCTGCTGTAATCCTGCCCGACAATCCTTGAGGAGCATCCTCATCTCACTTTGTCGAAGGAAGTGTTTGATCCTGTTCTTCTCTTGCTGCCCTTCTATGAATGTATGTATCCTGTGCAGAGTGCTAATCCTTGCTGAATCTCAAAGCACCCCAGGAACTGGGGAAACCTACTTTGTGAACTTCCCAATCTGGTCTAAAGTTGAAGGCGGAAGGGACCCTTGAGGCTCGGATTGCATATGAAGCTTGACAATAGCAAAGAGAATTCCGTGTATGTTTTGCATGAGCTGTACACAATCATCCTTGTTGTTTTTCACATTCTGGTAGGCTCAGTCAGTGTGAGAGTACGGTGTCCTCTTCTCTATTACCTGCACTGCAGAAATTAGGTGGAGGGTTGTGGTTGAAATGGCCTGCATGAAAGGAGTTCCGAAACTATCGTGGAGCTCGTTCACGACCGGGAGTACGGCATTCAAGCAGGCAACTATGCTGTCGAGGTGGATGTCGATAATGGTAGGTGCACGGGGCATCTTGAGGATAGGAAGGGGAAAAGATACAGAGCCTGGAGCACAGATTTATGTATGGTGACAATCATACTTCTCATCAAGTTCTCCTGCGCAGTGCAGGAGATAATCAACGTCCCATTGTCCCCTGTTGCGATAGACGGTCGTTTCGTGGCCCTTGATACAGATGATTCTGGTGGAAGACGCCCCTTTCCAACATTGGCGGGATAAATATTATTCTGTTGGAAGGAGTTGATTTGTGCAGGAGTTGCACGATGATACTTGTATCATCTACTTCATGGCCTCCGTTTGTATGATAAAATGTGCTGCTGGGTATTTAGTCATGATGGCAACCAATAATAGCTTCCCCTTCTTGTACTCGGTTGTCGATTTAGGGTCGCAGCTATCTCTGACTTATCCCACGCCGCGTGGAACGTCAAGATGAGTCGATCCTCTTCTCTCGCGGTCACCCAGTGACTGAGGAGCATCAACCACAGATGCTCACTGCATTGTTGTGATGACCTAGGAATCAATTCGCCATGGAGAGGGAGAGATCATCACAGGGCGCCCACAGTCCCATTTCCCATGCACGTGGGTTTAGCGTTAGGAAGGTATCGAATCACACGCCCACGGTGTGTCCACCCTGGCGCATCTTCTGTAGATCCGTGATCGAGGCTCGCCAGTGACTCTGATACAGGTAGGCGAGGTGTGCCACTTCATGGGGGCGTCTCACACCTCACCGGGATACACGGATGTCCTCTGGTCAGGTTGTCCCCGCCCGCCCTCGTTGACGGTACAGCCTTGTAGACTGGCGAGAATTGTCCTTGGGATCGCACGGTCAATGGCTCCCAAACGATCATCTCGTTTTGCGGTCAGTCGCGTGAGCGAATGCTGCTAGCCTGTGTTGTACATTGCTGCCGAGTTCTTACAACCTACCTCGGTCTAGCTGGGCGCGCCGAAGGCTGCACTCCACAGGTCTTTTGCCCGCGGGCATCACACCAGAAACGAGGGCAATTCTTTCGAGCATCAAACACACGCACGATGGGGAACAAGAATGTAGCAGGTGAACGGCCGCCTGCCTCGAGGCGTTCAGCGAGATAGGCAAGCAGAGTCTAGGCCTGCTCCGCTGGGGACGATTTAAACCTATGCAGAAAAGGGTGGGTAGCGAGAGCAGAGCGACTCCTTGGATTCTGCGCACATTCACCGAGCAAGCACTTGCACGCAAATGAGGCACGCAGATACACAGGGTGGATGGAGTCAAGACTAAGATGGAGGCGCGGGCGGGGCGCTGGGAACTGAAGATGATGAGGCAGGAGCAAGCCGCCGGATATCCGGGACACACGCGCGCGGTGGACGCAGCGGCACATATATAGAGTGGGGTACAGAATGTCGGCCTTCACGGCAGAGTATGCTGTGCGTTGGAAGGGGAAGAGTAGAATTGGGCAGTCGAGAGTCGAGAGAGAGAGAAAAATGTACAGATTGGACATTGGAAGCGCGTAAGTACAAGAAACGTGGAACTACCACGGGAGCTGGAGCGGGGTAGGGAGGTCCGGCCCCATGACGGCGGAGGCCGTGCCGATGTCTCTGCCAAACAAACAAATCCGTCAATTCTACTGCGCAAATGAATTTAATCGAGTCAGGCGAGTGCGGAGATGGGGTGGATAGGAACCGGAGATGAACTCGAGGGAAGGAAGGAAGATGCGAATGAAGGGATAAGGAAAAGAACACGCACCTCGCGCCGCGCGGCGCCCAATACTGGCCCGTCATCTCCATGGTGAAGGCGTCAACGAAGGGGATGAGGGAGGCGGCGGCTTCTTCGGGGGTGACAGCGCCACCGGCGTCCCAGTACTGGTCGTACCCGACGTTCTTCGTCATCTCCGTGCGCATGAACCCGGGCTGCACCCATCCGCACAATAATCAGTAAGACAAAAAGATGAGAGACAGGACGTACATGGACGAGTGCTACAGCGATGCCGCGCGGGGCGAGGTCGAGGCTGAGGAGCTTCCCGACCATATTGAGCGCGGTCTTGCTCGCGTGATGCGCGTAGTTGCCCCCGCCCTCGTTTTTGTGTCTTAGCGCGATCGAGCCGCTCTCCGAGGTTACCAGCACGACCTTCCCTCCTCCGCCGCCGCCGCCGGGGGCCCCGAGGTCCGTGGCGATCTTACCCGCGGCGACGAGCGCCTGCACGACGAACAGCGGGCCCACCGCGCACGTCGTGTATATCTTCACCTCCTCCGCCCAGCGCGGCTCCTCAAACGTCTCGCTTACGAAGTACCCCGCGCAGACGACCACGGTGTCGAGCACCGCGTGTACGGGGAGCGCACTCGCGAGCGCAGGGCCGGCTGATTCACTTGCGATGTCGATACCGGGGATCCAGGTGATGTTCGGGTGCGCGGGCTCAGAAGGCGGGGATGAGCTGCGGGCCGTGGCGTAGACGGTGGAGCTGGTGGCGGCGTAGGCGGCGGCGAGCGAAGCGCCGAGGCCGCGCGTAGCACCGACGATGAGGACAGTGGGCATGACAGGCGTTGGAGACGCGATGATGTAATGCCAACCAAACAGAGCGTGTTTGGCGTGCGGCTGTGCCGGGTCTAGACCGGTCCATGTTTTGAGCACAGTTCATGCTTGAAGAACGCTTGGTCCCGCAAAAGTACAGACAGCGGCCAAGTAGCAGGCCGCACATATCAGACTGAGCCCTGTATTCCTTTACTTCATCGCGCGCAGTCCAACACTGCGGCATCTGCTTCCCTGGTTCAACCGGCACGTTGAAAACGAACCGCGGACACGGTCATCGGAATCGTTCCGCAGCCCTCTGTTCAACCTATGCCCGCGGAATTTACGCACATAAATACGGCATATGTCAAGTTGACGACCCTCTGTACCCCCGGCCCGCCATTCCGTTCTCTCTTCCCAAATTTCCTCGCTCTGTTACGCTCTGGCTGCACAATTAAAATCAAGTTGAACTAATCTTCTCTCGATCCTCTACCATTCACTCAGCCAAAGCCCGGTCCGTTCGTGGCTACTCCTGCGATTCCCTCCTCTGTTCTTGGCCAGCTTTAGGATTTCCTCGGGCCCCCTGAAAAGTTACGCAAAGCATATTTGCTGGCCATTCGATGACCATCGCATTGCTATGACGGATCGTGATATGAGGGGCGGGTGACGATGTACATAGTCCAGTTGTCTCTAGAACTTGCTCCAATCTGATCGACTCCAGTACGCTCAATTTCTTCATTCACTCATGGCCTGCCTATGCAAGGGGTATATCAGATGCGCGTCCTTGAAGAGCAGCCACGAGAAGGAGAGAGTTTCAATCATATTAGGATTATATCAGACCAGGGGATGAAGTATTGGATGAGCTGTGCGGTCTGCAACGAAGAGATCAATGCGCTGATATGCAACCCACCCAGAGGGCAAGTCCTTTTACCGAATCATCTCAAGGCGGGTTCTTACATCAATCACTCGTTCTTATCGCCCATAGATCAACGTGTCTATGCACGGTCTCACCTGACTCTGGGTCCGTGCTAAAAAAAACGCGATAGGATCAATACGGAACGAATTACGCCTCTCTCCCCCGGTGACGTCTTGTGCGTCCTCCATCAATCCAACGATATCCCGAGCCCCTTCGTACGGCGGGCCCGCCGCGAGCGATTGAGCCCTGCGGTGGGCCCGCGTGAGTTTGCGTACGTGCCGTCGACTTAAATACAAGTGGAGCATAAAGAGGATGCTATTCAAGTGCATCGATTCCTCCAAAGACGTTGATCCTGGTCAGTATGTTCAATCCCTATGCTCAAAGCGGCTGGGCGAACACGGGGAATCCCAACGCAAGTTCGTCCCGCGGGACGTTTCCGCAGCCCTCCATCTTCGGGGCGCTGCCATACCCCAACACCATTCCTGCTTCTGGATCCCCGACGTTCATGTCGTTCCGATTCACTTCGTTCAGTCCCACAATTCTGAACTCGGCTGTTGTGGGTCCAAAATCGCGGACGTACTTCCGCGTCACGACCGACGTGCCGACGGTTGGGTATACAGTTGTCCATAACTTGGTGGAGGAGCCGATTGTTATAATCGAGTGGGCGCCGCAGCCTATCATTGAGATCCGCGACATCGTGTCGAAGCGCCCGGTCTCGGACTGGCTGACTCTCTCGGCGGACACAACGTGCGTTGGCCGTTATAAATCTGCCAGTGGGTATCGCTCTTCGCACTGACTCTATGCGCCAGGTACCGGACAATGACGGCCAATGGGAAGCCTTTCTTCTGGGTGTCGGACAGCACTTACAATTGTGTGCGTGGATTAGTCCATGTCAACCCTATTCATAACAGTGCTGACGTCCACGAGCTTCAGGTGTATTCATCAGGACTGGGTGCTCCTCAACTTCACGCGCGCGTCTCTCGCCAAGAGAATGAAGTTGTGCTGCAAATTACAGCCGAGGCCATCCAAATCGGTCTGCTGGAAATATGCATCGCAGCGACCCTTCTGCTCCGATCTGACCGTAATATTGACTGAATAACCAATCGAGGGGGGGGCGGGTCACAGTGTAGTGGTAGTTGTACTGTCGCTGTAACTCAGCATGTCCTGAAAGGGGACTTAGCTGAGTAATATTATTATCCTGAGTCTTATCCAATTACAGAAATATATATATATAATGGACACCGTGCTTAGTTGGCGGTTTTGCGCCGTTGCCAGTGTAGTTTTACAGTAGTCAAAGATATTTTAATGTCGAGTGCCTGATACAGGAGCTATTTTGCGCACCCACAGCAGGATGAGAGAACCGCTCTTGGATGACCGTGTTTGCATTTCCTTCGACTGAGCATTGAATCTATCATGTACCTAATAAATGGATCCAAGATTCAGCCCGAGCCCTGGGCGAGTAGCAGAAGGTATTATTTTGCTCCCTGCGTACAAGAGCTCCCTCCATCACAAGTATCACCCACCGGCTCAACGAGAGAGAAGATGCGGACAGTGGAGGAAGCGAGACGATACTAAGGTGAGATAACGAAGATGTGGCTGTATACAGCATGTCCACCCACACCCCTATGCCCTCTGCCTGATCATGATGGTCCCGCGCAGATTGGGCATCGTCATGACCCCAAAGCCCATGTCCGGCGGCCGGACGCCCTCCGTCTTCGCCTTCACGTCGTAGTTGATTAGGATGTGTGCGAGCATCGCCTTGAGCTCTGTCGCGGCGAAGAATCTGGAAACAATTGATAAATAAGGAGTCGACGTTGCAGCGGCTAGGATGAATGATGCAGGCAGAGAGGGACGTACCGCCCGGGACACGCGTGGTGCCCGTGCCCGAAGACGACGTGGTCCTGCCCCGTGGTGACCATGTGCCGGTTGAAGAATCCCTCGCTGGGCTCGTCGGGCCCTCCGCGCTGCTCGCGCATGCGTGAGAAGCGGAAGCCGTCGAAGGTGGTGGGGTTCTCGTAGTTGTCTTTCACATGCAAACGTTAGCATACGCAGTCAGAGAGAGCCTGAGGTCTTACCGGGATCGTATTGCATCTCGAGGCCGGGGACCCCCACGAACGCGCCGTACGGAATCTTCGTGCCGTCCGAGAATGTGAAGCCCTCTTTGGCGACGACTTTGCGCAACAGTGCGACTGCAACGAATGGATAAACCGCAACTGAGTAGTGTGGGAGGACCGCGTACTGGATGCCCCATTCCCGGTGAGCCGCTGCGACTCGCGGAGGAAGCTGTCGATCTTGTGCATTTTCCCGAGCGCCGCCTTGCTCCAACCCTCTGCGTCGATCACGCGCTCGGCCTCCTCGCGCATCGGGAGGATGTGCGCTGGGTAGGTCGTGAGATCGTAGAGCGCCGCCGTCAGCGCCTGGTAAAACATCAGCTGCGTTGAGTGGATGACGAAGGGTGGGTGGGTATACCATAGAGCTGGTGTGGATCGCCGCCATGTTCGCTCCGAGGATGCGTACCGTGAGTGAGGGCGTCGTGCGGTCTTTTCCCTCAGCATTCTCGAGCAGCCATGTGATCAAGTCGTTCTAAGTGGATTTCGGTGAGTACTGGTGATAGCCGCTCAGGTGGGAGGTCGACCTACGGGCTTGTCGGGCCAATTGCGCCCATGCACCCGCTCATTCTCGAGCCGCTCGTCGATCATCGGACCGAGGAACTTCAACGCGTGGCGACGAGAGCTCTTGCGTGTAGAGATCAGAGGGGCCAGAATCCTGCATGGCACCGTTTGTGGGTTCGACACCAATTAATGACAGCTCGAAGCACTCACGGTTTCAGCAAGTCGGGGAGGAGGCCGATGATCTGGCCGCGTGTGAAGATCTCTATGGTGTAGTTGATATTAAGCTCGAGGTATTCTTTGTCTCTGCCTGACCAACCGTGGAGGTGAGTTGCGCAAATATTTAAATCACGGGAGAGTTACTCACAAAGCGGGAGGCCGACGAAAAGGCGGTTGCTGGTCCGCGCGACAACTTGCATAAGACTGGGGGAGACCTTGATCTCCTTCCATTCTAATTCGGCGGGGTTGAGTCAGGCAGAATATAGGGACGGCATGATGGTCCCAACCGTTGTCCTCTAGTGCTAGCACATCGTCGAAAGCGTTCACGATCTCGTCCCGCACCTCGGGGAAGCACCGCCCTAGGTTTCGCGTCAAGCTCCCTCGTATTGCCGCCGTTGAGACGTGGGGGTTCTTCCCCTCCGGGCCGATGGTGTAGTCCGATTGTATACCCTACGAATGATTTTATTGTAAATGGCGTTAGAAATGGGCAGGAAAGTTCACCCACATCTGACACGCCTTCGTCGAACGAAAGGATGTGCTCGGGCGCGGACGCTATCTCCATAACGCGCTGCGGGCCGCAAGCGACGTAGTCCCACCGGAAGAGCGTTGGGACGCGGAAAACGCCATCGCGGTACTCATTGTATCCCTGATGGAGGATGTCCTTTGCGTGGAACATAAAATGCAGTGCAGGCAAGTAGGACGCGAGGAAGCCTGGTGATGCGATAGTCGGGATGGTGCTCTGCACTTCGGTGAGCACTCTCGCCGCTGGGTCACTTCTGGGAGCGCACCTTTTCTCGAGAGCGAAGCCAAGCGATAACAAGTACCGGTGCTAGACCGTAAATCAGGAGAGTTTTGGAGTCCAGGCTGTCCATCGTGCATGCGAGAGAAGGGTGGGGAGGCAGGCATTGGGTAGGAGAATATATACCTTTGCCTACCGCTGCCACAGACTGCCATCGGAAGACCGCGGCGAGGTGGACCCAAGCGAGCGAAGCTGATGTGGCCTTCTAAACGGGCCGCTGACACAATGGGCATCAGTCATCGGGATTGGAACAGCCGAAATAAAGGAGCGAGAATCAAGCGAGAATGCATCCGGGGGCGGTTTTCATTGCTTCTGGCTAGGCCGGCAGTCCGGGACATATGGTTCAGCATCCGAATTCACTCAACAGTTTGTTGCATATGTTGCAATAACGTTCTTTGGCCAGTATAAGATTCGTCGCGCACGAGAGAACAATGTTGTGGACCTCGCGAGTATAATAAATCCCCCCCCTGGGAGCGCCAGTGGCAGAAGCACCTCGGTTCGACTGCGACTAATAAAAATTGTTGTCGGGCATATAGGCATCACAGGCCATCGAGGAAAGTGCCGATCATTTGGCTAGATATCAGATGTTCATTTCTCTCATTGTCAATCAATGTTCTATACAGTGCGGCGTAAGTAATACAGAGGAGTCTTCAAGTAATGGCGGTCTGGAGATTGGAAGCGCAAGGGGCTGTCGGGATTAAATTTTCGGATATGGGGAGGGGGGAGGGGGGTCCCGGGGAGGTCTGAAAAAAACTTTTTAGTGTGGATTCTGTATGAAGTCCTGAGACCTCTAAACCATGATTTGAGGTATGTAGGAGGTATATAATGGCCGTTCGGAGGCTCCTGTAGCCACAGCAGTCTCTGGTCTGGGAAGTTGAGGTGTAAAAATGATTAGATCAGCTCAGGAAGGGACATAACATGGGTAGTATTAAAATCTATGATGTCCCAGCCATAGTAGAGCAGCTCAGAGGAACTCAGAGGTAAAGGTATTCTCGTCGGCTGGATTGGGAGGGTTCCCCATCAGGTGGCGGTGAGGTGGCGGTGAGCCTGCACATGACTCGGAGGCACAGCCCGCCGCTAGGGGTGGGAACCTCCTGCCCTATATGGGGCAGGGGGGGGAGGGGGTGGTCGAAAAAAAAACTTTTCAAAACCCGACAGCCCCTTGTGGCGCACCATGGTTGCACCAGTAAGGTGCGGGCCTATCTGGTTCAGACTGCCAACCATTCTTCACGAGAGCTGAGAATGATGATACTATGTACTCAGTTCGATTGTGAAACCAAATCCCTTGCCTTAAACAAGGCCTTGAAACCAACTTAACGACACTCACAAAGCACGTGCACTTGACGTACACTACCGCCACCGATAACCTGATCCGAAACGATGCCGACCTAAGTTTTTATTTCAATACACTGGGTCTTGTGCCAGGAAAACGCATAAAAGAAATCGAAAAGGGGAGGATTCAAGAGAAGCTCAGAAGAACCCTGGTTCCGTTCAGATGAACTGCCGAAAGCCCTGTCGAAACATTTTATTGCACGCTATTGTACTATACATAGTAGGACTTTGATATCACAAAGAGAAAACGAGAACGGCGGCCGCACAATTAGGTCTAAAGTCCGGATCCGTGTTGGGTACTTCCGCATTTTATTTGTGTTCAACGCGAAATTGCAACGAAATTGTGCCCGTAAAAAGACGCATTTACTTAGGTAAATCACCGTTTTTTCGTCCGGGCATTGTCTTGCGCACCTAATTTGACATGCCTTGCAAAGCCCTCAATGTCAGTGTACTTGGGCATATAATCTGATTTTCAGAGGACACACCTTTGCAGTTATAAGTAGCCAATGGCACGGATATTGCGCACAGAGGCCGGCATTCCTTCAAATAGATGTCGTGGATCGTGCGGTGGTGTCCGGGTGCATGCACAGTCTGTCGTGCAAGGATGTGGCAAGCAAGCCCTGCGCTGCAACACACAAGCAACACGCACGCGCGATGAGCACGCTCGTGATGCCCGCCGAAGGCTGCGCAACTTGGGATGTATACGCACCCAGGACCAGCAGAACGGCCGGTGCTTGCATTCATCTACGTAATGTGCGCCCCTGTGTGCCCCTGTGCGCCAGAGGCATCCCGTAGTCGATATCTCGCGTCGAAGTCCACTGGCAACGGTAAGCAGGAACTCGCTTACGCCGCCTACCAGTGTCACACTCGCAGAATCGTCGGAGAGCACACCGGGCTCTTTGCGTGGGCGGCGGCAGCGTTCCTCGTGGGATGCCCTTGCAATTTGACGCGGATTCTGTAGGCATACGAGCTGCGCGCGTGTGTCCAGCGGACAACCGGGATATTTACTAGATCTGCTGGTTGTGGGCCATCTTGAGTGGTAGCAAACTGTTTTCATAAGTCTTGGTGGACATTAAGGATGGTTGTCTATAGGAACCAGAAGAGCAAGCGCGCCAACGGAACAACTAATAAGGGCCTGATCGGGTACTCTAGAAGTTCTCTAGAATTTCTCGAGAATTCCTATTCTGCCTCTTGCTCGTCCCCTCATGCACATATTTAAGCTCTTTTTCAATAAAATCTACCTCATGAGAGTGGTGAACATATTAGCCAACTTGAAGTATCAAAGATTCTAGGAGTCTTCAAGAATTGTGCTAGAAAAGCCTAGAATGTCAACAACTTCACCTGATTTGATTTACACATCTCTCTCCACAATAATAATCCATAGATTATAGATTTAGTTGGTCCTAGAGTACAGATAATCTCGGCTCCAGATGTTCGGGTGGTGATCATCAGCGGAGAGAAAAAATAAGAAAAACAACACCGAGATCACCACCCTAACATCTGGTGCACATCGATCAGAAAGGATGCGGTCGGTGACATCAGTAACACATGGCACGCGGAGGGTTGCCCACCGATTTGGTTCTTGGGGAGGGTATGGACCCGAGATCGACCCAACTTGGCATCGAGGAGCCCTCAATGGTTATGGCCTCTACTGTAGCCAATTTTTCCGCAGCTTAAATGTCGCAAAACTGTCAAATCCCATATTTTGACCCCAAAATGCAGTAGAAATTGAGCACCACTTTCGAAGAAAAGTATTGAGACGCGTTGTGAGAGTGTTAAAACTCACAGAAGGTTCGTGCAGACAATTCCAATGTATCCCAGGCCAAATGACGCGTTGTGGGGGCGTCTACGGCACCTTGGTGCCCCTACATCAATTGTAGCACCACCTTCAGTGACTCCCTGGCAGGCTAAAACCGTAGTCGAGGTGTTTCAAATAGATACCTGGGGCATTTCGAGCCCTCAAGTGGGTCATACTACCGTTTTTCAAGTCATAGTTCGAAAAAATAGGGTTTCCCGTGTATGAACCGGTGTGTGATAAATGCGGGGCAGAAAATTAAAGGGGCATTACCCAACAGCTCCAGTAGATAGTGGGACTTCTCGAAATGAGTTTTGAGGTCATCGGAAGAGTGGAGGAAAAGGTATGGTAGCAAGCAGGAGGAGTGCGCGCAAGCGTGACACGATCGCATCCTTACCAAGCGATGTGCACCAGACGTTATAGGGCAGTGGCGCGCGATCAAATTCTCATCAAAATCTGCCTCGGAGCACTTTCCGGTGGTCCGATTACTCCGGTTAGAGCTACTACCGCCACTGCCCAAGGGGTACCCACAAAAAAAATCCCCTACACCCACTCCTAAAAGTGACTTAAGGGTCGCTGGACCCTCCCTACCCTATTAGCCGAGTTATGTAAGCCCCAAATCAGGTAATTTTCCCAGGCAGATTGTTGAAAATCAGAATGTTGAGCCGCAATCAAGCACCCACTCGTGAGTGATCCGCGCCAATGATACACGAACCATGGGCAAGCCGTTCCGGACATTCCAGACTTTGTTCCAGACACTCAGACAGGCAGCAAAAAAGTCAATTTTTTCTGACCCTCTTAACACATTTTCAGAGTGTTCTACACAAATTCCAAAAAGTGAATTAAGAGGTCGCCGACCCACCCTACCCTATAACCCGGTGTCTCGGCATCTTCCGGCGGGTACCCCTTGCCACTGCCCGCGAGCGCAGCGAGCGGACTGCCCTATAACGTCGGGAACGGGACTAGAGTACAGAGAGAGATGGGATAATGGCAGAATTGAGAGTCTAGTGAAATTCTCCGGAAAAATTCTCATGCACCCGATCAGGCCCTTAAGGAATGGTGAAGCCAGATAACCGTGATGTCACAGTTATTTGGCAGGTCACAAGTTATCTGACCTTGCCCCGGTGGCTGCTGCTCAGGCCACAAAAAATTATTCTGAGTGGACAGAATATCTCTAATATCTTTCTTGTACACCCAGGATTATTTGTATGATTTAAGAGGAGGTGTAGGGGGTCAATAAGGCAGAGTGCCAGATAACTTCACAGCCACTGCCAGATAACTACCCAGCTGAACATGAACCCCGACCTAAAGCCAAACATCATCAATGCAAACCTTTAACCTTCTGCAAACCATCACCATCCCTGCCTGCACGATGCCAGAGGACGCTCGCTCGCTTCTTTTGCTCCGCCGTCCTGAGTTCGCATCTGTCACTCCCCTCTATATTTGCTTCTCGTTCCCAAAGCGAGCAATCGACGGGCCTGACATCCGCTCACGCCGACAGAAGATTCAGGCACTCAAAGACGGACTAGGCACCTTTCAGGATCCACCAATTACCTTCTGTCTACTTTCCTCGAGATTATTCCTGTCAAAATACTAAGTACATCCAAGCGGACAATGAGATCCCGAATACAAGGCGCCCTGCCCATGCTACTAGTACGATGTGCCGGCTATCCTTCCGATCCTTTCGAATCGATCGTTCACGCAATTATGCAGCCGCCATCGTATTCTGGATTAGCTTCCTCCGAAATCCCAAAGTCGGGGATCTGCCGAAGTGTAAGCACTTATGAATAGACGAGGATGTGCTGGTTTACCGCAGATGAGCTAGAATCGATTGTCTGGAACACGTCTTTGCCTTCGTCGCCACTCTAAAAAAGCGAAGTCAATCGATTGGATGCTCGGAGGTAAGACGGAGAAAGGTGCTACGTGGTTGTCTCTCGTGTCCACTGCCCGTGCGTTCTCGTGGACAGGAGCCGCGACCGAAGCCAATAAAAAGGCACAGAAGACGTGAATAACTGATATCAGGCGCATAGATGCAGTCAGAGAAGAGTTCAGCGCTCGACGCTGAATGTAAGGAAGGTGAGAAGTGGAGAGGAAAGAGAACTGGTCTGCCCTGGAAGGAGGAATGAGGTCGATGACAATCGTTGACTGCTTTTTAACTGTATTCCCCATCAGGACTGTCCTACCAATGGCGCGATGGAGATCTTCTATTCTTGTCGATCAAGATGAACTCCGTGAATCCTGTCGCGGGAAGGCGGGCAGTGAGCGCTCCATCTTGTGATCTGACAATCTCGCTGACAATCCTCTATCATGGGGCTCAAATGATAGATATCGAAGCAAGATACCACGGTAACCAACTCGCAGGTCCTCAACGAGGGGCGATGGGGATCGCGGATATTGGTACTATCGACGGATAGCTTCGGCCAACTCGTTGAACTTGTTTGCGATCCTTTCTGGTGCGCATTTTCCCATGAGAGTCACCGGCAATCTACGTCCCGACCTGCCGCTTGAGAATGTGGCGTCCCTGCCCCCATGACATAGCGGGAGAACGGGAGCGCAGTTTTGAGCCAACAATACCTCCGATTCAAAAGATGTTCCACCGTGGAACATTTCGTTGCCAGCTCGAGGCTCTGGCTGCGCGCCCCCACACTCGTTCCCCTTTCCTTCGTTCTTCCCGATGCCGAGCGCACTGACGGCTGCGCCTTTCATTGCCTCGGTATTGGTGCTGGCCACATTACCGCACCACTGGAGGGTGAAAAATATCGCGACGCTTTCTATAATCGCCTGGCTCTCCGTGTACGACCTGACTTACGGCGTCAATGCGGTCATCTGGGAGGGGAACACGGAGATCCGCGCAGAGGCTTGGTGTGACATTGGTGCGCGGTGTTGCTGGGATTGCAGTTGAATCGTCGTTAATGATTCGCGGTAGCAACGAAGCTCAAAATCGGGGCGGACGCGGGTCTGCCTGGGTGCAGCCTCTGCTTGGCCCGACAACTCAATCGGATTGCCTCCGGTGACGAAATGTCTCCCCGAGGATGGAGGCATCGCGGGTCGGATATATTTCTCTGCTGGGGGCTCCCAGTTACTATTATGGTCCTTCGTGCGTCCCCTGAAAATATTCTCATTCGTGCCCTAAAGTCATACGTCGAGCAGACATCATTGTCCAAGGACATCGTTTCGATATCATACAGGATATAGGATGCCAGCCGGCCATCTATGTCTCCTGGCCATCCATTTTCATCCTCGACCTATCTTCATTCATACCCGCCGTGCTGGCCCTTCTCTACTGCGCTCTCGCCCTACACAAGCTCTTCCGACGACGTATTGCTTTCCGGCTCATGCTCGAGAAACAAGAGCGATCCCTTTCCCTTTCTCGCTATATTCGGCTCATGATCATGGTATTCTTCCTTGGATCGTGGAACACAGTACTGATATCTGTCAGTACCTCCGACGAATATACGGACGGGCTGCAGCCATGGACCAGTTGGTCCTTTGTACACGCGGATTTCGGTAACATCAGCCAATATACTCTGGACCAGTTGTCGCCCGAGAGCCTTCGGTGCACATACGTGCTCTGGTGGGCTGTCCCCCTCAGCAGCCTCTCGTTCTTTGTCTTCTTTGGCATCGGCGAGGAAGCAATGAAGGACTACCGGGCCACCACTGATTGGGCGGCCCGCGTCCTCTTGCGCAGAATTCCGGAGCCGACCTTCATCGATGCCCTTGCTGCCGAGGCTCCTCCTGAAATCCCTCCGAAGAGAGTTTACCCACTACCTACTCAACGATTGTACAGAATACCTACCATTAGGGCTCTGGAACCACTTGTACTGCCAACCGCTTAGGCACCATTATTTTGTACTATTAGCTACGCCCGATAGAAATGGAGGGAGGAAAAAGACTGCTCGGGAAGCCAATTGTAACGCAGAAGACAGCGCGGAGTCTTGTGGGAGGAAGAACTTACCGGGAATTCGGAACTTCTAAATCGATAGTCTAGGCGACTTTTTATAGAACTCGCGGGAACTGGCTGACTCAATCTGATTGTCCCATCGGCCCGCGAGCCTGTCGAGCATCCGTATTGGCAGGGCTTGCTACAAATTAGGGACGTCGACTTGACGACTTCTCGATTAGCTGCAAGTCGTCCAGTCGAGTCAAGTTTACTGTCATTCCGATCTTTTCCAGTTATGATCAGTGTACATCGCGGACATGATCAAGTTGCATCTCAAACACGACGGTAGGGTAGCAACCGGTTCTCACGAAGCTAAGCTTAAAACAGGGAGGTGAAGCAGGGTATCTATGCATCTTCGTTTGTGGTAGGCTAGCCTCCTCCACCTTTCACTTCGTTTCTGTTTCTCCTTCCCCGTCACTGTCCGTCAATGCAACTGGTTGCTTCTCTGCTTTGTCTCTCCGCCTTGGCCTTGGTTGCCGTGGCAGCCCCGACACCTCCGGATGCATCGCGGGCTACGACAGTGGTAAGTGCACATGTTTCATAGCAGGGCGCAGAGATGACCTGCCCTCAAGACAGGAACGACACCAGCGAGCGCGCCGACGAACATTAGCAAAGGGGTACCTATAAATACACGATATCACGATGCAGCTTACTCACCCTTGAATGACAGAATTCTGAGTCTGGGGCGCCCTCGTCGAGCAGTACAATATCTCATGGCACAGATGTATTCGCACCAGTCGACCTCGTACCTGCCAACGCGCGTTTCCTTTCTAAATCCAGATTTCCTGCTATTAATGGTTGATGTTCAGGTCGACCTTGGAATCCAAGAGGAGGCAAAGCCAAAGTCTCACGGACCTGGCGGTTGCGTGATTGCATGAGGATTGCTGTGACGAGAATGGGGACTCATACGTATGTTGTTGATGTTCTAGCGGACAGAAAGGGTACCGTGTCGCGATTTTCTATGACGCGGGATGTGTCAGAATACTCCCTCACCCAAGTGACCACACAAGCGGAAACTGAGTTTCAACCCCCGGAAGTCGCAATATTTGCGCCTTAATACACTGCCAACTCGCCCACTTATTCATCCCGCCAGCGGGACAGGTCTGTGTGAAGCGTATCAAACCATTCAAGCCTCAGATCTGCCCTTGCTCCGTGTTCAGCGGTTCACTGCCAAATGAGTGGGTAAAATACGTGACGACACTTGTTCTGAACACTTTAGTAACACTACTAATATCTCTCCTTCCTTTCCTCTCCGAGTTCATCTCCAACCAATCTCATTGCGGCTCAGTCAAGAAACCTTTAAGAAATGTGCGAACAATGCTGAAGAGGCTGTAAATCACTTCGGTGAAACGACGGAAAATGAGTGCTCACGCCGGGTTGCTGGCCTGACTCCTGGAAAGGACTGCACGGTGTCGGTGCAGCCACTGCCAAAGACGGAGTCGAAGCCGCAGCAGCATTGCCCCGAGCAACATGCGCCGGGGTTGAAGAGGATGCAGTTTGTGTTAGTGGGCAAGCACTGGCGTTTGTCTTTTCAACGGCTTCCGGGAGAGTGAGGCCTGAGGCAAAGCCGCAGCTGAGAACCTGCAGTGCTTCAGCCGTCGCGCCGAGCTGGTTCCTCCATATCCATCTTCCTGTTCTACGTCCTCTGTGCTCCAGGCTTCAGCCAGACCCTCCGACTACGTCGGCGAAGAAGTGCTGGCCTTGACGTTGATAGACTGGTTGCCAGCCTCTCTGTGCCCTAGGTCATCAAGAATATATATTTCAACACAGCTGACTCTCCGCCGCCGGAATGAATCACTTCCGTCCAAAGGTTCAAGTTCCACGCCGCCGAATTCTTTGGAATTTCCTGTACCGCTCATCGCAAGCAGACTTGCCCACAAATTCGTCCTCCGACAATTAGCCGGATTCAAGTGTCGAATGAGGTTCTTGGAACCTTGTACAGGCAAGTCCTTATCTCCGGTCGCGCCTAATGACTATTTTATGTGGGTTGGCGCATGCCAGAGACTGCGACATTGACTTCGAAGCCCTGTCGTATCTGACTGATATTATGCAAACGCACCGGCGTTCAGGGTGGGAGGTCGGTAGTCTATGCAGACAGGGTCAGTGCGGGCAATCAGCGCACTGCCTCACAAGCAAATCGTCATGCCGGCGAGAAGAAAACAAGGGCTTGTCATCTCGTTGTTCTCAATTCAGCCTTCGCCCTTGTTCTAAATCGGGCGAAGGCATAAAATTAGCGCGTTATAGCGCGCCCGCTGCTAACTTAAAGACGCGACACATGCCTTGTCTGCCCTATCGTTATCGACCTCTACTGCTCTGACTGAAACCTCGAGCGTGAAAGAGCCAGGTCCATGGAAGCCCCTCGATACTCCCCACCGTCGTGCCGCTCCCGCTATCACCCTCCACAGACGAAGATCTAAACCCAATACTCAACGAACGAACGGAATTGTGCAGGAAGTGGTGGAAGGGAAGGGCGACCTTGCGCCATAATTCTGTGAATGTGTTAGGCAGCCGTGAAGCTAGCTCACAGGAGGGGTAGAGGTACGCACGCGTGATATGCATTCTCGAACTGCCGCTGACTTCTACTGCAGTCCAGTCTGAATGTGAATCGTGGGCGGAGGCCAGTGGGCTGCACACCCAGCAGGTCCGGGATGAGCAAGGGCAGCGCAGTAGAGGCACTGCTTCACCCAGCGCGCGGCGACCTGGCGGATGGGTATTCGCTCCGGCAGTGCCACCAAGTCGAAATGGTTCACCAGATAGTCGATGCCGCCTACGGAGCGTGTGGCGACATGGGACATAATGCCCGCCGTGCGGTGAGCTGCGACAGATTTCAGCATCCCCTCCAGGACCAGGTGGGCGAGGGGGTCGTCGTAAACCTCGGGCGGGATTTCAAAGACGCCGAGGGTGGTATCTGCTGGAGCGCAATGGGGGCAGGGTGAGTGTGGCGCAATTCCGGAAGAAAAGGCACTCACCGGACTGGATCGCCCACAGCAGAGATGAACCCTGGGCGCCACCGCTGTGCGAGAACGTGATTTGACGGGTGAGGGCATCTGCGGAGAAGATCGGAGTCCAGCGGAAGAGCCTGGGGAACACAAAGTCGGCGAACGGGAAGCCGGGGGGGCAGGAGGTCGGTGTCGACGGCCCACGGCGAGTCGGCGCCGTACAAGGAATTTGCCATCCGCCGCAGCGACACGAATTTCAACCACTGGATCACCAGCGGACGCAGCTCCGTGAGCAGAATCATTTCTTCGACGTTGACTGTCTCATCCATTGGATGGCGAAGAGGCAGATAGATCGACGGTTATATCCTGTTCGGCTGGAGGTGCTTTGACCTTCGTGCACAGGGCCGGACGAATCGGCACGACGTGCCAGAAATGCCGTAGCTCATTGCAATTTGGAATAGGGGACGCGTCGGAGTGAATACTATCAAAGCGAATCAGGTCCCGAGGTCACCGTCGAAATGGACGATTGCTCCCAGTGAAATTCACACTTGAGCGAGTGCGAAGCTACCACGTTGCATCACATAGAACGGGATCCAGAGAGTGAGCCTGCACTACGACGGGAGAGCAGGGAACGCGCCTTGAAAGCGGATTATATGGAGAGATGCTGTTCAGAGTCCAATTGCGGTTGCACGCGTTACCTCACGGCAAGTGTGAGCACTGCCTCGCAGCAGTGCAGTTCCGTGGCTTTCGTGTCCAATATCGGGTCGCACGATAGCGCTGGCAATCGGTCCTTCTAGAACTTTCGTGGTGAAGAGCTCAAGAGACTGTCGTCGAGGTAGCAACCCGGATAAGGAGACCCTTGTTCCAAAAGCAGGAGATTGTTGCGATGTCGGAGAGAAAAAGCATCCGCACCAACGTACGACACATCATGGGTGTCCGCTCGGAAGCGACGATAAATGTCTCAGATGCTGGATTAGTCGAGAACGGTGTTTATACCTCGGATAATAGAGTCAGGGGCGGCCGTGGGCGGTGGAAAGTGAAACAGCCATAGGTTGGCCAACAGAATAAATTGAGAGCCAGGGGTAGGTGAATCGTGCGTCAGAGAATGGCTATTGAGGAGCGCAAGGAATACAGTACGGAGCCTGAGTCAGCCTCAGCCGCCCCGAGTCGCTGGCAAGCCCGAGCGTCCAATCAGAACCCAGGATCCAGTCACGGATCAAGAGTAAGGAACCCGGACGACTGAGTGGAAAGAGGTCAAGAGAGCCATAGAAACAACCCCAAAACAAGTACGAAGTTCTGTAGATGAGAGGCGGGATGGTGACCTGTCACCGTGACTGGGACGCGTCATCTTGACAAGCTTCGGATCAAATTGTGACTACTGCCGTTCCCTCTTAACCCTCACGTCCGTTCTGCTGGCATCGCAGTCCAACGCTTTCTTGACGATCCTCGACTAACTTTCTTCTTGAAGTTCTTTGAGGTTATTATGAAGCTCTCGGCGCCCTTACGCACCTCTGAGTCTCGCTCGCCACATAAACCAAGACCTCCTCGGCCGTCGAAATATCAACTACCTCGGGCAGGATCCAGTACTCATTCAATCTTTACGCCCCTAATTGGGCGGCGATATAAGGTCCACTTACCTCAGCTTTAACCTTGTGAGGATTCCAGTGCGTGCGAATTCTAGTGCCTCCCTGGCTAGACTCTCTCCTCATTTCCTCCAATTGAAGCACAGGATTTGATGATGTCGAGCCCATTACGAACCCCCATAGACGGATGGTGGATAACTGCGAGTGCTCGCCCTTCTAACTTTGTCCTATATCTTCATAAATAGATCCTATTGTACAAACCTACACATACACGCTACTCCAAATAGCCTGGAGGTGGCTCATCCGACAAACCGAGCGCCCACTGGGACCGCAGCTGAGTTTCCAACACGCGTATCCGTTTCTGGAGGGCTTCATTGCGCTGGTTTGCCTCATCCAGCGCGCCGTCTGCTTTATTCCCAAGGCGGAGTTCTGCCTCGCTATAGGGTGGCGAAGAATTGTCATCCAAGGTGTGTATCTCTCTCTGCGCCTCCCGAATCCTGTTTATGAGATACTCCTGGCGAATCTGGGCAGCCTGCGAGCTGATCTCCCAGAATGTGCCAGGTTCTGCGGTCCTGCGCGGCCGCGTCCCGACTACTCGATCCTTCTCTGACACCGTGATTGGAAGGATAGGATGTTGCGCCGCAGGGTCGAAGCGGAACACGGGAGCAAGGACCGCGCGAATTTTCATGTATCGCCGGCGAGTCCAAACGAAGAGAGCGATCAACAGAAGCATGAGCGCTATGATTCCGACTACCATTGCGGCGATTTTGCCAGCAGACATCGACGATTTACTGCTGAATCCCCCTCTCAGATCATCTCAGAGTACCACAATTCTGCGTGCGTACCTGGCACCTCCCACCGATGGCAAATTTGATTGTCCTCCAGTAGGTAGACCCGCAGGGCCGGAAGATGTGACGGTTGAGGTCCCGAACGGCGCGGATGACCTGGGTCTTGTCTCGAATAATAAGTGTCGTCTTGGAATGGGATTCTGCGCTTACGGAGGACTGCCAATTGAAGCCGAAGAGGATTGTGTGGTGGTGGTGCTGGACTCAGGCTGGGTTGAGGACTTCGATACGGTAGGATCAGCAAATGTTGACGTCGTTGTTAATGTGGACGGAGGCGCCGGCGGGCTGGGAGAGGTATGGGTGGATGCATCATCTGCGGACGAATGTGACGTGGTTGTCGATGCGGGCGGAGGCGCCGGCTGGGTGGTGGAGGCAATTGCGGCTGCTCGATCGGGTCTACATCCAAGGTTGGATCAACAAAACGCATCAGAAGGCGGGAAAATGACGGTTGAGCTCACAGGCACTGTGCATAAAAGGGGTTGCTGAAGACGCAGGTTGCACCGGCCACGCAGGTCGTGGCTTAAGCAGGACTCAGCCCCAAGTCATATACAGAGGAAGAAACACGTACACCAGCCTTGACCGCCGCAATTATCAAAGAGGGCTTTCTGGGCGCTCCCGAGCGCCGGAAGGAGTGTCGCAAGAGCTAGATTTACAAAGAGCGCAAGGTTGGCGCGCCGATGCCCCATATCCATCTGGACCTAAGGCGCTACGAATTAGAACGTCGGGTCAAGCACAGAAAAGACGGCGAGCGGGGACGGCCACTCACGACGTCCAAAGTTAGGGAGGGGTAACGTGGGAGTGCGGTATCTCTGTTACATATATCAATTATACTTCATGGGAGGAAATCAACGATGAGCGAGACGAGATGATCATCAGCACATAGTTGTCACCGTTAGGTCTATTCATAGGTAATCGGTTAGGTGTGCGTCCGCCTATTCACAAGAGCTTGCTTCATCTTTCGGAACCTCGTAGACAGATTGGTTACGAGTCTGGATTATGGTTTTGACGAGAGGATAGAAGAGGATGATTTCGGATGAGGGAAGATATGCCGGTGACCTTCAATTCCACCAATACCGTCTTTGATCAACAGCGCTCCAAGTCCGCAACCTCGTTCCCATGCGTGAATAATGGATAGACACGAGGATCATCTACTGCTCCGGGGCAACTACCAACATCAGCGACTCAATGTCATTCCCATACCTACCTACCCATGCGTCGATGTGAATCGGGACGAAACTCATCTTTCGGCTGCCCAGGTACCAGTGTATCCTGATGGCTGTTATTCCATCGGATGGCGAAGCGAAGGGCAGTGGTGATTTCGAGGACGTGGGAGAAGATACGTACGATGATCACTATCTGTGAGAAAGATCGTCATTCATAGTTCTTTGTGCCAGGGGTGACTGACTGAGCCCGAATATTTATATCCCCACCCCCACAGGTGCGTGCGCATCGCGTGCGATCGCGTATTAAATATGGCGGACAACTTACTCGATAACCTGGCCGCTCGCCGCCCGCCCGGGATGGCCGGCCTCGGGGAACATGCTCCTGTGGCGCATCTTTGCAAAGGATCCAAGGGCCTCGCTATCTCTGATACCCTTCCGTGCACATTTGATTTTCCGTTATAACTTGCTGTGAGTTGAATATCATCATTATTCGCTCAATGCAGATCAGTCTTGGAAAAACCAATTTGCACGGAACCCGAATCCTGCGTGTATTCTCGGTCCTCCGGGGACAATATTGAATTCAGGTTGATGCTGAAATAGGGAGAGAACACGGGCGATCAGCGGCCATGCTCCAGTTCATGGATCATGGGGTTTTATTCTATCTCAGTCCTTTCTTCAACTCTACACTTTCCTGGGTTCAGGATCCCCCAAAATGAAGCGCGCAGGTGGGCCTTCCGCACCGGCTCACCACAGAAGACTCCTCTGACAGTTGCCAACAAACAGATGCCCATATACTAGGAACGATCTAGTATTTCCCCTGTACAAGATGTGGGCCTGCAGTGCAAATTCTGTATGTTCGTGTCATTATTTCTGACGGGTTCAATTGAATAGCTGACTCCATTCATGGCTGCTGGTGACAATTTTAAGCATTGGAACCTGTTCTTGCCAGCCGCAACGAGCAGGTGTTCCCGGCTTGAGTCTATTTCCACTTCCACCACAGCAGATCAACGACGCTGATGTGAGAAGCAGGATCTGATCCCGGGGGAAGTATCTATAATTATTCCATCATCGGAATCATGATCATTTTCGATGTGCTTGCTGGCCTGTGGCTTAAAAGACAGGCCCCACCCCCCAACGGTCCTTGTGTCATTCATCCACCATGGCGTCTGTCCCTCTTGCCCTCGATGGAACCCTTGGTGACATCCAAATCGCCCTAGTCCTGGCAACATTCCTGTACGGAATTGAAACCCTTCAAACATTCAATTACTACCGTGAATTTCCGCAGGATCCCTTAGGCATCAAGGCCTTGGTACGGTCTCTCCTGCCTCATATGAATATCCTTCGCATTCATTCCTAACCCATCGCTAGGTCGCCGGGATTTGGTGAGGCCGGGCTGGGTTTGGCCATACACGGATACTGATCTGTTGACAGGCTCGTTGAACTGGGGCATACCATGGCTTCCTGGCATGCCGTGCGTGGGCGCACCATCTGATTCGATTCATCCTTCCAAACTATTTCACCTTAGATGTATACCATCACTGTCACTTTCTATGGCCAACCTCAGCACATTCTCGACCCCCCCAGCTCCCTGGTCTACCCCGTACTTTTCCATGCGATTATAGCTCTCACCGTTCAGGTAAGGTTATGCCATTAGTGGATGCCACCTGATCCTCGTTTTTAGAGTTATTTCGTGTATCGTGTTCGACTGTTGTCGGGACAGTGGGTCGTCCCAATCTTGTGCTGCGCTCTGAATATCGTGCGCCTGGTGTTCAACATTATACTCTTCGTCAAGTTAAACATGCGCCCACAATTCAATCTCCTCACCACAGAATTTAACTCGGTGATAATCATTCTGTCCTCGACTGCACCTGCCGTCGATGTGATCGTCGCCGGCTCGCTGGTCTACTTCCTGTGGAACCGCAAGAGGACAAGTTTTAAACAGTGAGTGGGTTTGCTGACCAGGGAATCCTATTAATTGAACTTGTTCTCACAGGACAAGCCAGGTCCTCGATTCCATTATCCTCTGGACAGTTGGTAAGCGTCGATCTATCCTCCAAATACAAAACTCTCAAAGACTGTCAACCGATATCAGAGACAACATGCGTTACAACGTGAGATATTATGATTCACCAGTTTCTATTCTGAACAGTCCACACAGCCTATCGGGTGTCATGCAGCTGATCCTTGTGAGTTATTACCAATTCGTATGAACTTCGCTGCATGATTTCAGTTTCTCACGCGGCGGAATGACTGTGCGTATCATACCACCACGCTATACTGTCCTCCTCAATATCCGATCAGTATCCTGGCTTGTCTTCTTCCTTATCCAAGCGAAACGTCTGTCTCCTTGTTATCCATATTCGCGATCATGTTAACAATCCAACAGTATTCTCGAACTCGATGCTCGCATCGTGAGTGTTATTTTATTCTAGACGGGCGTGATTAATCAGTGTTGATTCTCGAGGTTGAATGGAAGACGACGCTTCCGCGCTCCGAATAATCCCCAGCCGAGTTCACATTTGATAGCTTTGGATGCAACGGTTCCCGGAGTGAATTCGGTACGAGACCACTTCATTCACACCCTGTCGATGCAGACACTTATTGGCCGAATTCAGGTTGGAGCAATACGCCTACAACAACAGATGACGGTAACAACGCATGAGGATATACCTATGGACTCTTTACAAAAAGTATGAATGTGAGGTAGAGAATAGTGAAAGTATGAAAAGTATCTCAAATGAACGGTTGACTCACAGTGACTCACTAGGTTCAAGAATCGAAATGCCAATACTGATGAGTACAATCCAATCCTATGTTTCTACCTCGAGAAATACTTGAGTGAAAGATGTGTGGATTCACCCTGAACACGTCGTGTGCCTGTTCCAGTCTACGATGGCAGTCCTTTAGCGGTGAGCTCATTGGCCCTTGGAGGAAAAACTGGTTGAATATGCTTTTCTCCTGCTGAGCTTCGATAAAAGTGTGAATCTTGTGCAGTGTCCTGTTGAATGTCTGGGAAATATGATCATAGAGTCGGATAAGAACAACTTGCTTGGCCCAAATCATACAAAATATTCACTGATAATTCGCCAGTGACATCAGAAATTACTTAAGCTTGTCAAGTCCGGATGAGACTGCTTCAATGGATTCCGAGTCATTGCCGCACCGAATCTGGACAGCACGCCCAAAGAGGAATATTGTGTCTCGGATCACCGATTATTTCATGTTCTCGCTGGGCCAGATCTATCGATTGCGGGGAAGATAAGGGATTCAGGGAAGAAAATGGCAGCATGAGTCCAATGACGGTGGTCTGTTAATAATTGTCGAAGGTACTAGCTGGAGTGGTTATTATTGAAACCTGCTCCTGCAATACCGTAATTAGTCAATGAAGGGCGGCGAGCTTAAAAAACCACTGACTTGCGTCAGCATTAATAATTAATAAAGATGTCAGTCGGCGGTGCGGATATGAAGATTGCGCCGCCTCGGAAGTTCCAATTGAGTAACTTGCCCGTATTCAATCATCATCTATGGCGACTTAATAGGGAAGCAAGATAATGGATCGTTGGGAGGACTCACTCTCCCAGTCTCACATCGTGATAGATCGATATTCACTGCGTGGATTGTCGGGTTTCTCGATATGTCTTCTTGAACTCGCCCACTAGCTCAAAGCCGTATACATGGTTCCTACCCCTACTCCAGATATCCCGGTGGCGGTTCGTCCGACAACCCGAGCGCCCACTGCGACTGAAACTGACTTTCCAGCATGCGTATCCGTTCCCGCAAAGCTTCATCCCCCTGGTTCGCGTCATCAAGAGCGCCTGCTCCATTTTCACCACTGTTTTCTGCAGTGTGGTTTGGCGGCGAAGGACCATCGTTCATGGAATCCAATTCTCTCTGCGCCGCTCGAATCCTGTTTCTGAGATATTCCTGCCGGATCTCAGCTGCCTGGGAACTAATCGTGGAAGCCCCATCTCGCTCCACCCTCCTGTCGACCCGTATTCCTGATACTGGAGTTTTTTCTGAGGCTATCAAGGGGAGAGCAGGCCCCCGCAGCGCAGAGAGCTCTAGATGGAATACGGGTTCAAGACCAGCGCCGATTCTGATGTATCGCCGGCGAACGCAGAGAATCAGAGCGACGACTAGAGTCACGAAGGCGACGGTTCCGACTACGATACCCGCGATTCGACCCGCCACTCCCGACAATTTCCTGCGGCGCTTGCACTTCAGTGGCTACAAAACGAGATTCATGTGTGCGTACCTTGAAACTGCCACCGATGGTTGATTTGTTTGTCCGCCTGTAGGTATGCTCCCTGGAGGGCTGGAAGATACCGAGGTGGGCGTTCCGGAAAAAGCTGACACCCTGGGTCGTATCGCATTGGTATCGCAGGTGAACAATTGTTGCTGCCGATCAAGTGCTCGTACTCACGGGCTACTGTCAACTGAAGCAGAAGAGGATTGTGTGGTAGTCCCGGACGACTGTTGTTGTGTGGATGTGGTTCTTCCCGCTCTAGAAGAACTCTTAGTAGGTGTTTCGCCTACGCTGGAGTGATTGGCTGTATCAGATGTATCCATGGGGCTTGAAGTCGTTGTAGATTTCGTCGCGGAGCTGGAAGATACGTGCGTTGACCTGAAAATATAGTATCTGCAGACCATATATAACCGCGGGAAGGACACACGATTTGGGAGGCGCAGATGATGCCACGGAGCCGGCTGAGTTGATGTGAGTGACTGCAATGGGCCTGATTCTAGTAACGAACAAGCACTCACACAACTCCTGAGCAAGGACTGGACAAAGCGCAGAGCCGCTCTGTATATTCCCGTCCTTTGTCGAAGTCGATAAGTTCTTTGTGTCGAAGCCGATAAATTACATAGCTGAGAACACACCGTCAAGTTGTACGCGCACTCTAAGGTCCCACCATCTTGCCCACCATAGTTGCACTGCTTTGCGCCCCCACCGATGGGCACTGAACTTTGTAACGGGGTGCCTTCTGTGTCGGTTTCCGGACACGTCCACACTGCTGGGGCTGAAGAGAGGGTTGCGCTAAGGAGCACAATGCCCAAATATGATCCATACCGCATGTCCGAAGACAGTCAGGAGGAGTAGCTTCGAATGGAGCCCCAGTCGCACTATATATGATGCATCGCTCAGGGAGCGGAAGTGTCCGTTGTCTTGGCACTCTCGCGAGACAGATCATCATCCACACTGTTCCTAGTTTCCTTGAACCAAATTATAAGATCTCTCGCTTCCGAAAGATATATCTGCCCATAATTCCTCTGATACCGACTTTCATCATCAGCGATTCCAGTGCACTGCAAGCTGATTCCCATGCGTGGAGGCTGGCGACGAAGATCATCTAGTATGATCTACTACCCGACCTTCGTCAACAGCAACTCAACTCTACTGCAACGAAGAAGTCCATCTATTGGATGCCTTGTATGTTATACCCTCGGGTGGCAAAAGAGGGCGACTGATGACTACGGCTATAAGCGAGGAGATACGTATATGTGGTGATCACCTCCGTGATGGATATAGTCATTTACCCTTCTCCGCGCCAGGATTAGACGGGCTGATCTCGCTCCTATCCCTCCCCCGCCCACGATAGTTCAACCAAATTTCAGCTGAGAGCGTATGCAATTTTCGTCCTCAGTATGAAGGCAGGGAAGCACGTATGCAGGGCTCAACTGTCATTATTAATTCAACCACTAAAATAAGTCGAATGTAAATGGCCCGTCCTTTTTCCTGCGGAACAATCCACTGTCGCGATCCACCGCCACAGATCATCTGTCTTGCAACGTGATGGACAGTTCATCTGTCTGTCATTGGGGAGTTTGCAGTGATTACCGGTAAGCACACAGGTGATGCCCGCACATCTTCCATCAGCAGGAGTATCAAAATAGTCGAGCGCCGAGTTCATCTGCAGGTATATTCATCTCTGAATTTATAATGGCCCCGGCCCTCTGGAACGATTTCGATTCTGCCCCTGGGTTTCAAATTCTATTTTTATGAACCAGCCTCCACCATTCCAGCGCTCGACCGACACGGGCCGCACGAAGAAAGGAGAGCTAACGAGGACGATCAGGCACGCGCCCCAAAAGCCACTCCAACAGTGCCAGATACCAGATAGTGGAGTATTAGGAATTCGACTGTAGCAGCGGCACTGCAGGCTATGTTGAGGCTGAAGTTGTATCAGCCAGCGAATAGGACACCATATAATCGGCGGTTCATGCCAGGTGGATAATGACAGATCAGATGTGATATCGGAGACGAAGGAACAGTGCCAGAAGTGACTCACGTCGAGGAGATAGCACATCTCAAGCGATGTGGGAGCAACTTTGGTAGGCCCGAGGGACGATGCTCACGCGAGGCGGAGTTTCGCCGACAAAGGAAATGGAGGGCGGAGGAAATCGATGGGGAAACTTTGCCGTGAACTTGGGAGCAGCATACGAGTGGCCAGCGAAATAGCGTTTATGATGCGTAAGCCACATCCGAATGGCCGCATGAGGTGGGGAATGTTTGTGAGATGCACCAGACGACCGAAACGCTAGCGGGCACCGCATCAAGTGGCATTACGAGCAAAGACGCGACATGACTCAAGACTGGGAAGGAATGCTTGGCTCGAGCTCGCCCCAAATGGCAGGAAGGATCAACGCGCGCGCGCGCGACGCATTCCTGACAGGAGGACTTATTGGGGCTCAAAAGCGATTCAAGAATGACGGGGCTGAGAAGACACCCAAGGAGAAGCACTGAAGAAAAGCCAAGCATGCATTGACCCCCCCGTAGAATTCTCCGTGCAGCGCAGATCAAAGGGGGCACGCTGGGAAACAGTCTCGAGGCGTGGCAGTGGGAGCCGGGGAAGACGGCCGTGATCGGATCAAATACACCCTCCCGCCACACAACGACAAACACTCTTCTTTTACACTCAACCACGTCATCTGATTTGCCCCAGTCTCGTCCAGCCCATTTGACCTCCATACACTTCACCATCCGGCCGGACGACTTGCGCTTCTCTCTATTGGTCTAGGATCTCACCGCCGCCAGCGATGTGCGGCCAACTCAAGGCCAACTTGGCGGCAAAGAGCCAAGACGGGCACGCGCCTTGCACGCGCCGAGGGCTCGAAGCGCGGAACATCGCTCCTGAGCTCTGAAAGCCGCTGTCGTCCCTGTTCGACGCGTAGCTCCACGTGTCTATTAACGTTCCGGAGGACCGCGTCGGCTGATGTGTCGGGGACCGCGTACTATCTCGCCTCGCGGACTCGGATCCGCGCAAATGGCGAGCTCCAGACTTGCGCAATACGGCAACTTTCACCGCCGCCGTCACATCCACGTTGCCTGCGCCCCATCAAACTGGACTTCAAAAAATCTGAAGGCTCGCGGTCGATAAGCGCCGCTCATTCCGGCTCTTTCCATCTGGAGTGTCATCCACGCTGTAAACACACGCTTGACTGGTTCGGTGCCGCGGTTACACTTTCCAGCGCTGAATCCTGGCGTCGCAATCCCTTTTGCTGAAGCTACACCATAAGCGCGACGTCCAATATTAATATTAACCTTAGACGACGCGCTCGCCGATTCGTTCTTCCCCAGTATATGGAGTCCGCCCCTTTCCCCACAACGGAGGCTCTGGTCCTTGTCCTGGCCACCAGCTCGTTTCCTCGCTGGTTTCAAGCGCGCGCGCGGTCGCTCCCTGTCTGTGCCACCCTATCCATCTTTTCCCCTCACGAGCGTATCCGCTACTGGGCTCATTCAAGATGCCACAGCGACGCCGTCGCGCGAACTTGCGACTCGGAACGCGTCTCGGACAATGACTACCTATGTGCCAGGGCTCGAAGCGCGGAACATCGCTCCTGAAATTATGATAACAATGCGGTGTCTGTGTTCTCTGTTCGACGTGAACAAGGGTGTTTGCACCGCTAACGACTCGGCACTCAGGACGGAGGACATCGCCTCCTGACGCGTCACATCAGTCTCCAGAGGCGCATCCCGTGCGCCACCAAGTTGGCCTGCTGCGCTCTAGCCTGGCTTCCAGATCGGACATTGGAATTTGGCTAATCTGCGACTTGGACTGAGCGTGTTCACTGCATCTGGGAGCTGCTCCGCAGCTGACTTTCAGGAGGACCTCAGCCTTGCCCCAGCCTATAGCTCGGGCTAGTTTGAATCTCATGACTCGCCTCCTCTACGGGATCTCCGCTCCGGCTCCAACGGAATACCTCGTCACTCCGGTGCTCACTTGTCTCTGATCGAACGCTGGTGATGTTGGTTGGCATCGCATTTCATGAAATCCAGTTGCGTGATTGTGCATCTTGGTCTGATTCTACTCAGCCGGCTGGAGCCGACATGTTCTGATTTCGTCTAGTGGAGTAACTTATCCCGTGTTCAATCATCATCGATGGGACTCGACAGCGAAGCAATATAATGGATCGTTGTGAGGACTCACGCTCCTAGTTTCAGATCGTGCCGGATCGATATGCGCTGCGTGGATTGGCGGTTTACTCGAGATCTGTTCTTCAACTCGCTCAATAGTTCAACGAGCCATATGCATTGTTCCTACTCCAAGTATCCCGGCGGCGGCTCATCCGACAAACCGAGCGCCCACTGCGACTGCAGCTGACTTTCCAGCACGCTTATCCGTTCCCGGAAGGCTTCATTCCCTTGGCTTGCCTCCTCTAGAGTGGTTTCTTCATTTTCACCACTTCTTTCTGCATCGCTGTGAAGCGGAGAATCGGCCAGGATTGCATCCAGCTCCCTCTGCGCCGCCCTGATCCGGTTCCTCAGATATTCCTGACGGATCTCTGCCGCCTGAGAGCTGATCGTCGAAGCTGTGTCGCGTTCCACTGTTCTGCGCCGCCGCGACGTAGCTGCCTGATCCTTCTCTGGCACCGCGACAGGCAGGATAGAACGTTGTGTCGAAAGTTCCAAATGGAACTTGGGGTGAAGGAGGGCTCGGATTGGCGTGTATCGCCGGCGAATATACACTAGGAGAGCGATCAGCAAACCGACGAGGGCTGCGATTCCGACTGTAATTCCAGCGATTTTGCTTGCAGGAGTCGACGCTCTAGGCGGCCTTATCATTCACATCATCTCAAGGGATTAATATCATGTGCGTACCCGTGTTCACCGTTGACAGGTGCTGGCGGTGCCTCCCCTCCCGATGACGGACCTGGGGAGCTCGCTCCGGAAGATATACTTGTTGCTGAACCAGGAGACGTCGCAACTGAGCCTCCAGTAAGCGCTGACTCCCTGCGTTGGATCGGGTGAGCTTCTGTTCCGTCAACGAAAGTCTGGGTTCTTACGGAATCAGCACCGAAGATGATTGTTTGGCAGTTGTACTGAAGGTTTCTGCCGCGGCTGTGGTTCTCGTCGCTCCAGAAGAACTGCCAGTCGGTGTCCCGTCCTGGCTGACATCTTGGGATGTATGGAATGTATTGACGAGAGCCGAGGTGGCGGCAGGCGTCGTCACGGAGCTGGAAGGTGGTACGTGCGCTGACCTGGAAAGAACATATGCTGGGACCACACATAGTTGTGGAAAGGACACACGCTCGGGGAGGTGGGGAAGATGCTGATGGCGTTGGGGATTGCGTACCCGCTGAGCTGATTCTCAGTAATAGAAATGTGATTGATTCAAATTCGCACTTACTGAACTGCTTGTCGAGGACTGGACATAAGGAATCGCCGTCTTGTAAATTTCCGTCCTTTACCAAAGTAGATAAATACCATCAGTGCCCGACGTGACTGCCTGAGAATACCCACCGTCAAGTCGTACGTGCACACCTCCGGCCCAGCCATAGCAGCCACTCCATAGTAGCACTGCATGGTGCGCCCCCCGACAATCAGCACAGAATTTTGTAGCGGTACGCCATTATTGTCGGTGTCGGGACAGCCCCAAACATCGGCCGAAGCCGGGGTAGCGCCCAGGATGAGGATGCTTAAATATGATGCATAGCGCATGGTGGGGGGAACAGCTTGGAATGGAGCCCCAGTCGCACCATATATCATGCATTGTAAATAGATCGGCCGTGCCCGTTGACCTGACAGTGACACCCCGCGAGACACATCTTCCAAGTGTCGTTCAACCAAAACTCGGTCCCGGAAGATACGTGGGGCGTCTTCTATTCCATTAATACTGAATTCGTTATCAGTACCCAAAGTCCGCAACCTCATTCTCACGTGTGGACGATGAGCCCGGGTAAGCACTAGTTCATCCTGAAGCGCGTTATATCACGGGATGGCAAAAGATAGGGCGCTGTTGACTAGGGCTATGTGCGATGATCAACAAGATCGTCGGTGTCATCATCTGGACCAGGATTGGTCTACCTGACGCCAAATATATATCTGAGTCCCTGTGCCACCCAAGCGCATCAGGACGAGACCTTGTTCACTCTTCGGCCAGGCCCGCTTGTCCATTATTTCTTGCCTCCGCCTCGCCTAGACGGCCAGGTGAAGTCTAGTGGACAGTGGACATATCTATTCAACCACTAAAATAACTTGGATGGAGACGGAGAGATCGCCTGACCGCAGATCATCCGTCTAGCAACGTGATAGACGGATCTAAATAATCTGACCGTCGAGTGGGGAGTTTGCGGGGATTGTTGGTACGTACAGAGGCGATGGCCGCCGATCTTCTATCGGCAGGGCTATAAAAATAGTCGTGCCTCCGAGCAGGCCCCGCCTTGAGCCACAGTGCGATCTCTCATTGGAACTCGTCTAACAGCTTGAAATGCCACCGTATGCATGGTTCCTACTCCTGCTCCAAATATCCCGGCGGCGGCTCATCGGCCTCATCCGACAAACCGAGTGCCCATTGCGACTGCAACTGACTTTCCAACAAATGTATACGTTCCTGCAGGGCTACGTTCCGCTGGTTCTCCTGCTCCACTCCGTCTTGTTCATTACAGCCAGTTGCGGAACTTAGGGCGCGGCCGATTTTTTTTTCCATTTTGAGCTGTTTTTTATCTTTTTCACCAAATCAACTGCCCCGGCCTGAGTTCTTCACATAAGGCTCTAGAAACTATATGGTCAGGATCGCGCTGCGATTCCGCAGGGGGTGTCGTCCTCATTCGTTATATTCAACTTTTTGAAAATGCAGTATAGGATTCTGTAGTTTCTGCTTGTATCTGGTCCTGCACGGGTAGATAAAGTTCAAATAAGATATATAATCATTTAATAATACCTTCGCACTGGGTGAAGGGAACCTCGTTGTCCAAATGTGATTCCTGGACCGCGTCCGCATAAACGAAGCTGTTCAATCCAAAGACTTACAGTTTTGGAACTTCTTGCTTAGGAGTGCTGCCCGCTGCTGCTCTCTACCCCATTGTGTGAAGTACACACATCTGCGCCCACTATCCGAGACTCCAGAGAGTTTATATGACTCACATTTGTGGTATATGCCCTAGTTTGACGACGCGACGCGATAGGTGCACTGCGTCCCTTGCGACTTACCGAAAATTACTCAATTTTGTAACGGGGTGCCTTCTGTGTGGGTATCCGGACACGTCCATTCTATTCCTGTCCGAGCTCAAGAGAGGGTCGCGCTAAGGAGGCCAATGGCCAAATGGGATGCAATGCCCATGGTCGAAGAGTCAGGAGTAAACTCGGTTGTCCTGACATTGTCCACCAGATCATTCGCACTGTTCTGAGTTTCATTGAACCCTCATTTTATCGGCGAAGGACTTCTATCCTTAGGCCTCAGGCCTCAGGACTGACTCCATCATCCGCCCTTTAGGTCCATCATTCCCATCCGTGGATGATGGATAAATATTGGGACGTAGATCATATCTAGCCACGGCGTCATCTTTGGCCTCCCAAATCCAGGTATATATATTAATAATACGCACAGACCTAGATAGCCTTAATTGCTCTTAGTCGTTCGTCCTACCACACGCAGCCTACAGCCCGATCTCTTGTTGAACCTGTTCGAAACATCGTATCCATCGTTAGCGCGACCGCAAGATCTCCCTCATAATTTGCCGGGGGAATGGAGATCGACCCGTTGGCCTCACAAAGTGAGTTGGTTGTGTGTATGCCCACTTGGTGCATGCATTGCCCTCCTCTTTGCATCGCTCCTCCCCGGCGATGTGCGCTTTGATCTCAACCTCCCTGGTCGACAACCTAGACATAAATTCTTGTTGTGTCTAATAGTCTGCAATGATGAGACATAGTCAAATGCCGTCCAATGGACGAGTTGGCAAAACAAGAGACCTGCACCGATGTTCACAAAGAGCGAGCTGTAATTGAGATGGGCTTCAGGAATGCAAGGTTGACACTGTTGGCCAGGAGATCGAAGCTTTCCACAGCTGCAGCAATATCGTGCAGGGTGGAAGTCGTAGTACCGGTTTGGGAGCGAGGTGGATGCCTCTTTATCAGCAGAATGTTATACGAGAGGTTTATTGTTGAACCCCAACGTATTAACGAGTGGCGCCGCTATTTCCTGCGGTTTAAAAGTTAACAGCATGGAAATTAGGACGTTGCTAAGGCAATGAGGAGGAAGATCGTGGTGTTACGCCACTGTCTATGGTGCAGGACTGATGCTTGTTCATTACCACTCAATCAAGCGCAAGTCGCTTGGGGTATCGGCAACACACGGCCATGGTCCCGCCGGCCGGCATTTTGCTACGGCCTGGTCCGAATATAACCAACGCCGGTTCCTAGTGTACAAGGCAAGCTAAATTAAACCTTTGTCCCTGGACCTCCATTCGGAATCGAACCATTCTCGATTTATGCAGTTGGCTCACGTGGTTACCGTTCAGTAAAAAATGTTATATTCCCACGCTTGATCATGAATAACGATCATACTTGGAAGGAGATGACATTGGATAGGAAGGGGTGGTGAAGGATGAGCATGCTTGACCGAATGTTGGCGGCACAGTTGACTTTTCGCCTTCGAGACCCAATCCAAGAGGTTCAGGCAGCAAGAAAAACATTTATTTGGCGATTGGTGCTGGAAAGAAGTATTCGACACGACCTAACATCCAATAATGGAGGTTTGAAGATATCATCACAACCCCCATCTTTGCTTCAGCAAGTCCGAACCGCGCTCCGCGAACGCATATGTAGCTGCCTGCGTATGGGCCGCCGGCACAATGGGCTGTTATTACTCCAGTATTTTTGTGTGGAAGGCGAGCGACAAACAAGCGAACTCACCACCACTGACGCGTCAATGACGCTCAGGCCCACCGCGCCTTTCACTTGCAGGTCCGGATCGACCACGCCGTAGCGTGCACCACGCGCTGACATCCCGGCGGTCCCCACCATGTGCAGGTTCGGGGCCGCCGTGTTACGGATCGCGGTTTCAAGGTCAGCGGAGCTCAGGTTCGCGAGATTCGGCGTCATCGCACCAACGTACCCGCTCCATACGGGAGCACTGACGAAGCGCTCGGCGAGCGAGATACCATCGCGCATCGCGAGTAAATCCCATTTGTTGGAAAAATACCCCGGATCGATGAGCGGCGGCGCAAACGGGTCACTACTGTTGATCACGACTGACCCGCCTACAATACAGGAACTCAGCTCGCTGCTGCAAGGGAATGAACCCGAAATGCTCACGGCTGACGGGGCTGACAAGCGCGATGAAGATGCTCATGGAGTTCCCTGGGGTCTGCGAACGAGGAAGTGAGCACGACAGTCAATTGAAGCGCCAAGGGTTGAGCAAGACGCACCGACCCTTCAGGAATGAACGAGAATTCAAGATGCGGCGCGTCCGGCCCAGACGAGGGATCAACGTGTACGCCGAAAGCGGGCGAGTCTCGGGCGAGGCGGGACCAACCGAGGTGTGTCATGATTCCCGAGTCGACGAAAGGGCCTGTGCGTGAGGCGTTCCACTGCGCCATACCCTCCGCGAAGCGCGTCGCGTTCTGCCTGATGGAGTCAAAGGTGTCTGTGGAGTGCACTGCCCATTGTGTGATCATGAGCGGCTGGTCTGAGGCATTCTGCCCAACGCTGGGAAGGTCGAGGACGGTCGGGATGCCGAGGGCGCTGAGCGTCGAGTGGGCACCGATCCCGGAGTTCATGAGGATCTGCGGACTGCCGATCGCACCACCAGAGAGGACGATCTCCTTTGCCGCATAGGCGACAAAGAGAGATTCTCCTATGGGAGATAGTCAGTAGACGTACCCTGCCTTGCCTGATGGATGCAAACCGTATTTAAACTCCACCCCGCCGAAGCTCGGCTTCCCCTTCTTCCGCGTTACGTTGACGAGCTTGGACACCTGTGCATGCAAAAGAACATGTAGATTCTGCCGCTGGATGAACTTGGGCGCGAGATACCCCGTTGCTGACGTGCTCCGCTCCCCGCCACCGATAGTAGATTGCACCCACGCTATTTATCGTGTCAGTCATAAATCTGCACAATCACAATGCTCGCGCAGACGCACAAACTCCCAACTCCTTCCCTGAATTTGGGTCCAAATTGAAAGGGAAGTCATGTGGAAGCTCCTTGGTCGTTTGGATGACTTTTTGCTCAAAGGTCGGCAAAGAGAAGCCATTGAGGCTGACGGATATCGGTCCGTTGGTACCATGGACATGGGGATTGAACTGCCCACGGGTATCGTGCTGGTCCGCGGGTGGGGTCCATTTTTCATTCTAGCATCGTGAATTATCCAACTCGACAACCGCTATCTGTTGGAGCCACGTACCTTGAGGAAGTAAGGGTAGAGTTGATTCCAGGACCAACCAGCGTCACCAGACAACTCCGCATAACGGTCGAAGTCCGCCGCGGCGCCTCGTGTATAAACCATACCGTCTGAACATATAGTTAACATGGCTGCTGGCAACGGACGAGAGGGAGAGGCATACTGTGAGCACTGCATCCCCCCAGTATGAACGCTTATTGATTCTCGGGTGAGCATTGCCTTCGGCCTGGGGCACACAAGAAACTCACCCCTATTATACAACACGGACCGCCCATTGAACCCGGGCATTGGCGTCGTTGTGTAGTCTGCGGTGCGTGGTCAGATTCGATGGAGTCTAGAATCGCGAAAAAGATGTACTCCAGCTATAGGTGGGGTTTTGGAACATTTCGATGGAGAGAAACGGGACTTCCGAGTCAAGGACTCCGACATTTCTGTTCCGGTGAGGTCTACGACAAAATGTCATAGATGTACATGCTTACGACGGCCCGGCCTCCAATACAAGCACCGACACGTGTGGGTTCTCCGAGAGGCGATTCGCAACGACGTTGCCCGCCGTACCCCCTGGAGGTGAGGGTCAATCTGGGGCAGTGATTCCAGCGGCACGGGACGTACCACCCACAATCACAAAGTCGTAGTACAGACCAGGGAGGCCGGCGACGTCTTCGTACAATTTGCACAAACCGATTCCGCTGAGGACGGACAGGATGAAGAACGTGGGCAAGAGCATCGCGTTGGCGTGGGCTCAAAATCTTACGTGTCCTTTAAGTAGTACACGCTACTCCGCATATAGCACATTATGGCGCATATAGCACTTTATCCCGACTGCCATAACTTAGTGCAATGAAGTTCCGAAGGACAAGCGAAATTTAATGGTCTTTGACGGTGGGAAACATACCGACTGCCAGTGACATGAGTTTGGTGACCTCGGCTTGTGTGGGTTTGGTCTTGAACAGCCTTTGGCCTTGAGTTACCGGGCCCGCAAGTAAAACGGAGTGGCGGTGAAGACGAAGGAGTCCGGCCCGCCGATCCCGCTGACGTGGCATGGGACGGCTATGCCGTCAAGCGGTTTGCCGAAGCCTTCACTTGTTTCGGACCACGTCGACAACGACGCCTCCCACACATCGCATATCAACTCGCACGTTCGTTGCGTGAATCTGATTCGTTTTCATCGTCACCCACTCAATAGTACTGTGCAGCCATTTTTGACAAGTGGAGTTGCTCCACGTCCACGCCACTCGAAGCCAGGGTTCGAATCCCTCTGACGGAATTCATCATCATACACCGGGCAAAGACTGAGGCACCTGACCGCCAGGTGAGACCTAGGCATGTGGTCGGCACTTGTCTTTGATCCTTTGATCAAATTACAACTTAAATCAACTTACATACAAAAAATGCATAATTTTATTTCCTAGTAATTTTCGTGATCTTTCATGGTACACATAAGTAAAACAATACCTTTGTCTTTGACATCTTATGTCTTTGAACTCCTCTTTGACGGTCGTTGTGTTTGTAAGGTGGCTGGGGTCTTCAAGATCAGTCTTTGTCTTGAGTAAAAACAGTCTTGCCCCATTTGCCAGCTTTGTCATGGATCTCAGTGTCGTAAGTCCTTGGCAGGGGGAAAATTTGTGTGTGTATCTTGGGCAAATTTTCCCCCTGCCAAGGACTTACGACACTGAGATCCATGACAAAGCTGGCAAACGTTGAGCGAACAATTTCACCAGATCCTGGGGGAGTGATACATCGCGCCCTCTTACTGGAGGAAATAGCGCGATGAATCAGAGCATCTCGTGAGAAGGCTGGTAATGCGTCGCCTGAGAGGCTTCGCCTTTTTGAGTCGAGCAGCGCCCAGTCTACTGTCCACGATGAGCTCGCTATTGTTGTCGCCATCAGCTCTATATCCGCATTTGGACAACAGCGATCAAAGTGCTCTTGACGTCGTCTGCGGCGACGAGCACAAATTGGGCTTTAAAATTCGCGAAAAAATTCACAGTTCCAGGGGCCACTATAGAGAGGACATGGGATAAATCTCAGATGCAGGTAACCCAGTGGAATGGTGCAAAACCGACATTCCCGCCCCATACGGGCACTTTCCTACAGCTTTCCTTGCCGCACGCCGACTGAGCTACCTCGCCTAAGCCGGTGGGCACATCCAGGCAACATTTCATGCATGGTACCACGGCCCATGGACACTAAACAGACTCCTGCTTGCGTTCAAGGGGTGCATCATCCTGACTCCTCAAGTGCACACTTGCCTGCGCCTTTTCCCTTGTGTCTGGCTGACTCGGAAGAATTTGGGTTGTCCCCGCCGCTCACGTCCATAGGGATTTACACGGGCTCGTGGGAGCCCCGCTGGGTGGACAGGGGAGCTTAGACACACCGCAGGCCTGCTGCAATGACCGTTCTGCTGCTCCGTCTGCCTGTGGATAATGATAAACTGTGTATAGGTTATCCGTAGTGCGCGCAGCGTTACGCTCGCTCTAACATCACGTGCTTCCAGGCTGAAATTCAGGTTTCCGTGCATGCTGCTCCTACTGTTCGTCGTCCAGCTCGGGTCCGTCGTGCTCCATAGGGACTTAACGCACGTACTTGCCCAAGGCAAGAACATGAAGCGCTTCCATGGTACGTACGTGCAGCGCTTCTTGCATTCGAGAAGCCCCGTTGGTGTGCACTGCCGCAAGGGTCATTCGTGCTCCGCTCACTCAAATCCAGGGTCGCGCCACTCTAAGGAAAAATTTCGTGCTCTGGGTGCTCAGCTCAAGGAGGTGATTGGTGCATCCGCTGATGTTAAGCCACTCGCAGACCAGTTGGATTCGCACACTAGCAGTGAGCGCATCCGCGTACCTTGCAGGGGGGTGACACGAGATACATGGGGCGCAGAAGTACCAGTCTGCCTGCAGCAACGTGCTCGCCACATTGTTGCCTCTTCGCAGGCAGACTGGTGACAAGTCTAAGGGTAACCCTCCCTGTATGTGCCCTGCACCAATCATGAGTGCTAATAAGTATTTTGCATTCCAAGAGGTACTGTATAGTTTCGATCAATTCGTATGTCACGGGTCACAGGCCCCAAAATTTAAGAAAATATTCGTACCTGTCACAGGTCACTGAGGGCATATTCGAATATGCGAAAAGAGTCACGAAATCGCCCAGAGACCACCAAAAAACCCTGTTTTTCGCCGGCGCGGCGCCAAAGGCACCGTGCTCTCACGTTTGAGGTGATCCGGTGGATTTGCGCTGTGGCGCCAACTGAAAGTTGACGAGGCTGGAGACCGGGGGGGGGGGGGTAGCAAGAGCTTTTCTGGCCCATCCAGGATTTTTATCATGTCGGGAAGGCCACTCATTGCGAAGAAAGCGGCGGGATCGAGGGAGAATGCACGGAAGAAAGGTCATGTAAGTAATCTGATGATCTACACCGCTTTGATTCGGCAATGCGCTTGGCAAGTAGGTCAGATTTGGGGTGCTACAACATAAAGTCCGCACATAGGATTCCAGTTTTAAGTACCTTTCGCGAAGGCTGTTTACTTTGCGGGCCATGGAATATTTCACAATGCCAAAAATACAACAAAAGAAAATGGAGGAAGCAGTTTCGAACATCCAACGTACAGAAACACCACAGTTAACTGAGAACTGGCACAATGCAACTGAGCGATGTGACCACGGAGGCCCAGTAGTGTGTTAGGCTCATGCCCTGCGACCTTTTCCACCACATTTATGAACTTTTTTGGGCTGTCACGGGCGCTCTGGCGGATTTACGAATACTCAAGTTCGAATCTGCGGGTCACAGGTCACAGGCGGGGAGAATTGATCGAAACTATACAGTAGACTCGTCACCAGTCTGCCTACGAGCGGCACCAAATTGTGGCGAGCACTTTGCCGTAGGCAGACTGGTACAACTCGGGACCAGCAATCAAGGCGGGCGCGGAGTTTGAAATTTTCTCCCCGCTGGCGCCCTGTGCTCAATTTAAGTCGGATCATGAGATGGAAAAGGAAGAGCTGAATCTAGGAGCATAATACTTGAATTTTGTCTCTTCAGAATTTCTTCAAAGTCCCTGCTAAGAGTGCACAAAAATGGTCAGAATTAAAAGAGAAATGATGGCAACTGATCGCAATCGATGATGCCGTAATCGGCACCACCAACAAATTCAAACTCCCCGCGCGCGTCGATTGTTTGGCCCGAGTTGTACCAACCTGCCTAAGTACGGCAAAGTGCTTGCCACATTTTTGCCATTCGTAGGCAGGCTGGTAACGAGCCTATCCAAGAGGTGGTCGGACATAAAATGGATGATGTCATGCTCAGAGATCCAAGGAGGGGGGGGGAGGGATCCACGCGAGCGGTTGATCGGTCCGAAAGCCTACGGACCGTTCTCCGCACTCAGAAAACGCTGGCGAGAGCCGGCGAGAAAGTTTTTTGGTTGAGTGATCACGTAGCGCAGTTCGGACCGAAATCGGCGGGGGAGAACGAGATATCAGCTCACTTGAAGCACGCTTCGAAGCTAAAGAACGATGAAAGTGAGCCGGCACTGCAGTCTCATTTAGAGTGCATGTTTATGGGGAGTCCACTTTTTTCACTTAGCGATTCCTCAAGAACTGAGGGAGCCATACTAAAATCGAGCGAACAGCGGTCGAAAATGGGTCGGACCGGCCTCCGGGGAGCTCCAAAGCGGTGCATGATATCGCGGCTCTTTGGCCGACCACCTCTTGTTGCGTTCCACTTCTCTCATTATGTAGCAGTAGGAAAACAGCCCGCCTTGACCACGCATACTCCTTTTTGATCCAGGGCTAACCTGTGACCACCATCTCCCCTGGGCCAACCCTGGGTCCTCAAACTATCACGCTCATCTACACCAAAAATACTTCGATTTTCTCTGTGGGATGTTCTTAAGCAAGGCTTTTCTTGGGCCCGAGGTGCGCCAATTCAAATTGATCCTGCTCTTTTTCAATAGGTTTTCAGAGGAAAAAATAAAGACTAGGCTCTGAATCTGGCTTAGATGCTTCCCCGCAATATATACCCCATTCAAGCGATGCTCACCGTTGTCCTGCACCTCTTGAATTGAGTTCCTTACAGTGTAAGCACCAGAAATATAATCTCGGGGTGCCTGGGAAGTGCGGGAGTCGTGTCCAACCCACAGAGCTCCAGCCGCCACTTACATTTTGAATTATACCGAATGGGATTCGGAGCAGACGCCTCTTGGACGTCGCAACCCGAATTGAGGTTGAAAATAAAAATAAAACGATCTTTATCCTGGCCGCAGATTCATTCCTCCTCCTTGACAAGTGGATTTACGTACTTCTCTCCGGAACCCGTTAAGTAGCGGGAATAAAGTTATGGAACAGTCATCCATTTTACCGCCCATCATGAAGCTCGTTCAAGTGACCGCACTTTTCGTGTCATTCGTCGCCGCATAGACCGGTGACCGTCTGTCTATGAAAGTGTCGATAGACAGACCGGTCGATCTGAGTTTAAATTAAAGGGTTGAGCGCCTTACCATATAAGGTTATTCCGGACCGCGGGATCCGAGTGCAACCAACAGACACAAACAAAACACCTCTTCTTCTTGACCGCGCTCTCGGACGCGACCACAACCTCTATGCATATATTCTGGCTATAATGAACGTCCCTAATGGCTCTGTGCCGCACAATCACAATACGCTACAACTTCTCCACTATTTCCGTGACAAGTCGCTGGAGGAGCTCCAAAACCTTGCAGCGACGTGCATTCCAGCGCACCTCGTTCTTCCTACCGCGTATCTTGCTCCATTTAGTGACAAATCACGCACGACCGCTTTAATTGCAATACTTCTCGTCTACTGTATCACCCAAGGCCGCATAATACCCCGGCAATATCAACTACAAGGCACGGACGCAGTCTCTCGTGGACTCGATCCCCTCGTCGATTCCGGCACTGGTTCCGGCAAAACCCTATGCCAAACTCTACCTAATTTACTCTTCCCTGAGACAACTTCAATGACTGTATCACCGCTGAAACGACTACAAATCCTCCAGGTCCGTAGCTTGCTGCATTCTGAATCAATCTTGACGCCCGTGGAATCTAGGCTGCCGAATTCGAACGTTGGGGCATTAGAACAGTCTGCATAAACGAGGATACGCCAAAGGATACGGATTTATGGACTGTCAGTGGACGAAAACGGAGTCCTTTCTTTTGCGCGCGCTAAACTTTTCTATAGAAAATCAAGAGTGGATACTACCAGCATTTGATCGTACAACCGGAACAACTCAAGACTTTCAAGGGGCACTTACCCAAGCTGGCCGCCCTCCTCAATGTTCCCAGCTTCGCGAAGACCATCGCTCGCGTACACATTGACGAAGTGCACAACCACTGGACCGCCGGTATTTCCAGCTACGGCCTCCCCCCCTTCCGTCCGGCATGGGGTGCCCTCAATGAATTGCGCCTACGACTCCCTAAAGGCACACCAATCCAGGCGCTTTCTGGAACTCTTCCCCCACACATCAAAGCTGCCGTTGTTGATCATCTAAATTTCGACCCCAGCTCATATGTTTCGCTGAAGCTCTCCAGCAATCGTCCAAATACAATATACGCAACACACAAAATCGTCGGGAGCTTAAAGGACTTCCGAAATCTAGATTTTCTCGTTCCTATCCCCTACAAACCCCTCTTGAAGATCATCGTTTTCCATGACGACACTCAACAATGCGCGGATGCCGCCACTTACTTGACTAAACGACTTCCGCTCGAGCTTCAACAATCGGGCCTAATTCGCCACTACCATGGGGAATGTCAAAAGAATATCTTACGCAGGTATTCGAAGCTTTTTCCAGCGTCGACGGCGCATGTCAAATGCTACATGCAACTGAAGGGGCCTCGACCGTGAGCGGGTTTTGACCCATCTCGAGCTTTCACCCCTGACACCCTCAACCTCATTTGTTCAGGGATTGGACGTTTCCGACATCGCCGCAGTTATAGATTACGGCGTCCCTCAAAAGAAACTTACGGGCCTACAGCGCGGCGGTAGATGTGGTCGCAATGGTGCCTTGTCTGTTTATCTTGTTATGGCAGAACCCTGGGCGTACACTGTATCGCTCGAAGCCGTGGCTACCGACAACGGCGATCCGGACCGACCCATATCTGGTCGCCTCGTCAAAAATTCGACCAAGCCGGCCCGTACAGGTCTCGCGATGATCGTCTATGTCCGTACCGAGCACTGTTTGCGGGAGAAGATTCGGGATTATTTGGCTGATGTCTCCGTAGAAGGTATTGTGCTGGATCCTTCCATATCATTTACTTAATAACCACCCTCTATAGCTCTCAAGGTTTTGTTCGGATTCTGCTGTGATCGGTTGCACCCCGAAAACCCTCAAGCGCGATTCGATAAGCGGACATTCTTCCACGGGCGATTTATCTATATGGACAGCACCGGCGCAATATACGCTGGCGACACCGACGAAGCTGACCGTGTGCACTTGAATCCACCTCGAGGCAAGAAGCGAAAAGCTCCCGGGCCAGCGAACCGGAAGGTTGTTTATCGCGGACCGCTACAAATATTGCTGCACGAGTGGCTGCGCTCTGCTCATGCAGCGGATCATCTTCGTTCCGTTCGACCCTCCTCTTTCATCCTCGACGCGAAGGCAATTAAGGTATCTTCAATGCACCCCGATCGGATGAAAACGATAACACAGTTGCTTGTCGCGCTGGACGAGACGGAGGAATGGGGAAGGGAGTGGGGAGAGAAGATCCTGGGTGTTGTCGCTGACTATGACAGGAAACTCGGAGTCAAGATAGGTGGAATGCCGAAGACAAAAACGAAAACGAAGGCGGCGACCGGCGGAGGGACACAGCAAGATCAGCCGCTGCGCAAAAAGACCAAGACTGCAGCAGTGCCGGCGGGTGTATTGGCGGATCTATCTTCTAACTTACGACGTAGCACACGAGTCAAAAAGTAGAACCAAGGTCGAATTTACTCGCAGTGTGCTATTCTCAGTCATCCGGAGGTGTGGCAGTGGCAAAGCTAATCGCGGGACACTCATCTTCCTCCTCCTCAACCTCTATCCCGTCCACCATTGCCAAAACCTTCTTATTGAAGGTTCCGAGAGTCGATGACTTCAACCTGGACTCGCCAAGCATTTGAATATCACAAACCAACTTTCGACGATCGTTGTTTGCGCGTCCGGCCTGGAACTTGTGAAGACCTTCCTGGTGAACTTTGCGTTGAACCCTCTTGACCATTTGCGAGATATCGGGAGTTGTGTGGCGACTGCTCTTGTATCCCGCGTCGAGCGCAGACGAGACTTTCTTCTTGACGCGCTGAAGCTGGACAATTGCCGCCGAAATATTTCCCAGCCGATCCCACGTTGAGTTCATTCCTTTTGCCTTCAACAGAGTCTGGTGTATGACAGTGAGTCAAACTACACAACAGCCTCGCGGATGACCGCCTACCTTCAAATATCCAATAAGATGCTCAATATTTAAGTCGATGGCCATACAATGACCGGGGCCGAGGCCCGACAAACACACAATAATGTTGTCGCGCATAATGTCGCTGTTCAAATCAGATGATTGAATTGAGGAGCAACACTATAACACGTGCGCGAATTCAGGTATCCAAATGTGCTTCAAATTTAGCACAAAGTGTAGAATCTCGGTGCAATATTTATTGCAACCTGCGCCGCGGAACATCATGGCCAGATGAGGAAGAAATACCTCGACCCGCCCAATGTCTCCATCCGAAATTGCCCGGACCACAGCAATAAGCACCAGGAGATCGCGCGCTAGGAGACGTATGTTCCGGTGCGCAATATCGTCCTTGGGATCGATTTGCGCGGCCGTGGTTGATTCCCCAGCGCGCTCAACATCAGAGTCGGTCTCAGAAGCGTCGGAGTCGTTGTCGGAGGAGTCGGAGGAGGGGGGAGGGGGAGGATTCGGAGAGGCCATTGGAGTCGCATACTCATCGAGGATTTTGGCGGAAATTTCGCGCAGCTTTTCGGGTGATGGTCGCGATTTCGCAAATTCCGCTAGTGATACAGAGCCGCATTCTCTCTGCCATGCGTTGAGCAAAAGCCCATCGAGAATTTGCGTCAAAGCAGCGAGAAGCGTGTGGTAGTCGGGCTGATCATTCCCCAGCTGCGTCTTCTCCATCACGGCGAAAAAATAAGCCAAAGTACCGGGCTCGTTGATGGAACCACGATGAACATGCAGAATTGCCCAGACGAGATTCAAACACAGATGAAATAGTCCAAACCCGAGCTGGAATACCTCTCGGCGACTCCAAGCATCCACGTCTTTCGCACGAAGAATCTGAGCTGCTCGAATCCGAGCATTCGTCAATTGATCGTGGAATCCGGGGATCGCGTATTTGCTTAGCTCTTCCGGAGTACGCCCGAGATATTGAAGGTACATCTCGTCGTGGAAGAGGAGATTTCCTCGAACTGTGGCCTCCTCTGTAGTGCTGGCGCGGAGTGGACAGAAGTCAGATACATATCCGACCGGGATTGCACGTAGGGTTTTGTGTTGAATGAGGGGGTGTTTTGCAACATATTCAAAACCAGGCTCATTATCAATAAGTCGGTCAATAGCGATGACGATAAATTGGTCGTGGCATGATGAAAGCTGCTCGAGCGTAGGTCTGATATCGCAGTTGAAATGAAGACCGGTGGTCGCCTTGAAGCGCTTTATGATGGGAGCAATGAGCATGTGCTCGGCAACATTCCGAATGCGGTAGAGGAGGCCGAATGTCCCAGATTGAACTTTGGCAGGTCCAGAGGGTCCGCGTTGCTCCACGAAAATGGACGTGGAAAGATTCATGTTGTCGTAGCAGAATCCGTGAAGGTCTTTAGAAAAGGCGATTGCGCGAGAATCGCAGTGGTATGACAAAGACTGGATGAGGTTGAGCACTGAGTCGTACGAGACAGAAAGACCACATCGGAACAATGCGTCGATTGTCTGGCGAGCGCAGCCTGTAGACCACAAAAATAAGCCAAACTCGGCTTGGAAACCTAGGCATCGGTTCGAATATTGGTATAACAACTGTCGGGTTACTACTTGACACATCTGGATTGCTTGCAAAATTAATATCTCATGGTACAAAAGAGTAGCGGCTTCGCACTTTCTGCGGTCTCTTGATCTTGTTATGAGCTTCGGCGTATTTTGTCTGGGCTGCTGTTTCAAGTATGCGCGTCAAGAAAGGTGTCAAATCTTCCTCCTCGTCCAGATTCCACGCCTCGATGAACTCGGGAGTGACAGAATTGATGCCTGGAAGTATCGAGGCTTTCCGACGCTGATCCATTTGTTCCGCCACCATATTACAGGCGAAGTCTAAAAGTTGTGGCCGCATGCACTCGAGCAGCTTGCGCTTCCCTTTATCATCCGCCATGATGGTTTCCAGGAGCCGAGTTAATCTGACATCGTCATCGCGGTACAGCTTTTCACGATACCTGCTATTCTCAGAACCCTCCACATCGAGAGCCTGGATTAAAACTTCCACCGGGGAAATTTTATCATCCCGAAGTTGGCGCAGAAAATCGTGAATTTTGTCTGATGAGCTTCGGCTGTCGAGTGGACGGGAAGATATAGGGCCCGAGCTGAATTCGTCAAGATCGGCATGTGCAAAGGGAAATAGTGTGTCGGTCTGGATGTTTTCTGGACTCGGATCATGCTCAGGCAGGCTCGGTGCGAAGTAGGGGGTTAAATGCGCGGATTCTGAGGTGTCTGAACGGGAGCCTGAGGGATTCGACGTCACAGACGGACCCGGAGTTATGGGTGGCCGAAAGTGAAAGGAATATGGATTGGATGGAGTAGAATGACTTGCATCCGCATTGCTTGGAAGGAGTAGAGGGCTGGCTCCGCTGGGTGGATCGAGCGCAGAGAATTTGGCTGTTCCCGGCAGAGCAAGCCGTGGACGGACCTTTCGTCGGGTTTTCGTGGATGATGAGGCCTCTGGGGGTTGGGTGGGTGTAGCTGAAGTATTGTGTCCTTGGTCCATCCTTGGTAGATGTCAGCCGCGTGTCGGAAAAGACGGCGGAAGGCAGGAGGAAAAGCAGCGACGCGTTGTTTGCACATGATTGGACAGCGTCGGATCCGCGGTCCGGAATAACCTTATATGGTAACTCGCTCAACCCTTTAATTTAAACTCAGATCGACCAGCCTGTCTACCGACAGTTTACTTTCGGTAGACAGGCTGGATTCGAGCCTAGTCGCCGCAGTCCTAGCCACTGTGATCATCATTCTTCCCTCTCGTCTTATCTGGAGGCTAACCCAAGAATATAACCTCCCATTCTTCCGCGAGCCGATTCCTGGGACCCAGTGAGCCCAATATTATATAAACTTCCAGCGGTGTCCCCACCACTGACGCTTTCGGTCGGGAATGGGCCTCGCACGGCTGCACCTACAAGCTGGCCTGCGGGAGCGAAGCTAGGCAAGTGGCCGAGTGCCAAGCGCAGGGATACACCTGCCCTGACGGGCAGATGTGGAATCCGGTGAATCGGAGGATGATAGATGGCTGAGGGCTGAGACAATGATTAACCTATGCATGAGCCCGCCAGTATGAATTATTCGAAAGACCTTACGAATGCTCATCAATACTGCAACTATTGCTGACTGGGCAGGATGCAGAATGCGATGAAGTGAGACCCCAGCGAATACCCCCCAAAATTCTCTTCGGACGCACAATAACTTCATCGGTCAACACAATTTCCATCATTCATTCAAAATTATAAGTCATACTCGTATAGTCCGAGTCAGCATTCCATCTAATTCAAAGCTTGATGACAACCTTCCCAACATGCGCCTGAGACGAGAGATAGGTAAACGCCTCTTTCGCTTCTTCGAACGGACAGACGCAGTCGATAATGGAACGCGTAGTCTTGGGGTTTGCGGTGATCAGTTTGTTCATGTCGTGGAATCTGAGTCCGAGAATCGTATGTCAGATAAGAGGAGGAATGAAAGGGAAGGCTCTGAACGCACTGTGAGACGGAACCGACGTATAGCCCGCGAATCTTGAGGCTGCAGAATATAGTGGGGACAATGATGTCCACGGGTCCCGCGTCGTTCTGTCGTAGAACCGTGATGTGAGCTCGCTGAGAGAGGATCTGCAACAGCCGGAAGATAGATATACCGGACCGCAAACGAGCCCAATGATATCAATGCTCCTGCCAAGTCTCACAGAGTTGATCGAGCGGCCAAGGGTCGCGTTCCCTGCGACCTTAAATCACCGTACAATTTATCTCTGAATCTGAATGGCAATGAATGCAGTGTGGGACAGCATACTAGTACCTCAATGACGCGATCAACACCAACCCCACCCGTCAGCTTCAATGTCTCGCGATCCCAGTCCGGTGCTGTCTTATAATTGATAACGTGCTCAGGCCCGAGGTCCTTGGCGACCTTGAGCTTTTCGTCCGAAGACGACGTAGCTATGACTGTGGCGCCAGAGGCGACGGCGAACTGGAGAGCAAAGCTACGAAGGACTGGATTGCGTTAATGGTCCAGCCCGAGTTAGGATGAGGGAGGTAGATGGGTACGCACATGGAGACGCCGCCGGTTCCTTGGATGAGGACCGTGTAGTCCGCTTTGAGAGGTTCATAGCCGGAAAGGAGGGCGTTGTATGCCGTCACGGCCGCGCATCTGAGTTCTAGGCTCAGAATTTTGATTCAGAGTAGAAAATATCCTCATGCACGGAAGAGTCGACGTCTCCTCATAAGTAAGATGAGGTGGAATGGCAACAAGCGACTAGAGAATAGGCGAGCGCTTCACCCAGATACTAAGTCGAGCCGAGACGAAACGGAACGATCGGTATTCCGTCAACACGCCCTGCGTAGCTCCGCCCAGCGCACTCTGGTCCGTCTCCGGCGTCTGCACATCGTTGAGCTTGTCAGGGAAAAAATTCGCGCACAGACGCGGTCTCCGGCTTTCCACAGCTTCACGTCTTCGCCCACTGCGATAACTTCGCCCGCTATGTCGGAGCACGGAACGAGATTGGGGAGAACACTTGCAATAATTCGATTATTTGATTCGGGTAGCTGGGCTGGAAAGGTGGACGCACCTGGACGGATACTGCTGGGTCGCGATGAGGAGATCACGGAACTTGGAGAGCAATAAGTTTCCATGTGCTCGGAAAGGAATAGTAGTTGTCTACCTGCAAAGACACAGCGTGCGTCTTGACCAGCACTCCGTTTCCCTTAGGCGCAGGGAGTGAGACCTCCTCGAGGACGAGGTTGTCGTACCAGCCAAGTTGATGAATGGGTCATCAGAAGTGCACCGGAGGACAATATTCCACACCTCTCACCTCGGGGTAGCGATATTGTCGCGTATTAGTCGGAATCGTCATGGAGGATCTAGATATCCGGTGCGCCTTGTTGCTGTCTCCTCATCCGGGTCATATTATCTGAGACTGGGTACTTGGCCACCTTAGCACTTTTGGCCTTGAGCCCGCACACAGAGTCAGGTGGATAGAGGTATAGTGGGTCTGAGACGAAGGCTTACATCCTACAAGTAATCTGAGATACTTTCCGCAATTTTAAGAGACGATCTCATGCCGCACTGGATTTATGTTCCTCCTTGAAAAAGGTGCCAACATCAACGCATGTCCATATACTGAGTACGCTCCATGGTCTAGTACCATTATACTCGCCGCGGGACGAGTGCTATGCAAGCCGTTAGTCGGGTCTTATGGGAGCGCGTTGACAGTGACATGCAAGTACGGCCACACGGAGATTGTTCAGATTCTCCTGAAGAACGGTGCCCACGTCGATCCAAGTAAAAACGGTTGGAGCTCGGCACTGGGGGCTGCGGCCAAGGGGAACCACAGAGCCATTGTTGAAATCCTCTTACAGCATGGCGCCGACGTCAACAGCACCGTGTGGCAACCAGGGCAACGCTTTGGAAATTGCGTCGGGGGAAGGCCACATGGGCATTGTTCGCCTGCTCCTCCAGAGGACCGGCAAGCTGGGGGGCGCGCTGAAAGCCGCATCTGGGAAAGGCCACACGGAGACTGTTCGTCTTCTCCTTGAAGAGGGTGTCACTTTCGATGGGGCCACGGAAGTGAAGTAAATTGTTCAGATCTTCCTGGAAGAAGAAGCCCGCGGCAAAATCGCCAGTAAAGATCTCGGCATGGCGTTGCAGCTTGCGTATGAGGGTGGATATATGAAGTTCGTCGAATGTCTGCTCCAGTGTGCTGCCCCAACCGATGAAGCGTTGAGCGCCGCCGCCCGCCGGGGCGAAACCGAGCATGTTCGGATGTTCCTCAATGACGATGCCAACCAAGGAGATACGGGACGAGCTCCGTCACCCGTTGGAAATCGCATCCTGTGGTGGCCATACGGAGATTGTCCACCTGCTGCTCGACAATGGCGCAGACCCCAACACTGATGACACATTTGAACCAATGCAGATGGCATCCAGGAATGGACACATAGACATTGTTACGATGCTGCTCGACCGCGGAGCCGACATAAACGGAGTGAACGATGCGGGCAAGAGCGCATTGTATGTCGCGGCCTTACAGGGTCACAGAGAGATACTCGAGAAGCTTCTCGACGGTGGCGCAGACACAGAGGGTGCATTGGTAGGCGCCTCCGAAGGAGGCCACGCAGAGATCGTTAAGCTCCTTCTTGAGCACGGAGCCGATGTCAACGCATCAGACGGCCTCAACACGGCGTTGTCCAGGGCAGCTGAAGCCGGACACACAGAAATCGTTCGGATTCCCTTGAACATGGTGTCAAAGTCAATGACAGGGGCGGACCGTATCGCAGCTCGTATTGGGCGGCATACTATAGTCACCACACAGATATTGCCCAGCTCCTTCTCGAGAATAGTGCCGACATCAAGATTGGCGGGACAGTACCTCAGCAGCCGAGTCTATCTGGGCTGTGGTTGCAATGAGAGTCGGTTGGTCGGGATGGGGAACCAAGGAGATGCCGGTGGAAAAGAAGTGATGTGTGAGTGAAATGTTATGCCCGCTGTTCCAAGCTTCGTTCAACTGAAATTATAACAGCTTTCGGTCCCGGGAGATATGTGGGGGGTCTTCGATTCCCCTACTACCAACTTGATCATTCGCGATTAAACACCACTGTAAGCTTAGTCCCATGCGTGGAAGGGGAGGATCATCTCTGCTCTCGTTCTTGGGAGATATCGGTACTCAAGTCAAAACTGTATTTACAGCGACTCAACTCCTCGGTTGCACTGCAATGTAATTGTCGTGTACCTGTGCATCCTGAGGTTTTCATTTTTACCGTCGGGTGGCGAAAGAACGGAGACTGCTATTTAATATTCAAACTTGAGTCGGGAGAGTATGCAGATTTTTTTGTCCTTTTGTACCGGGTGGAAGGAAGGTGAGATCTAGGGGACGGTGACCATCTATCTATTCAACCGCTAAAATAACTTGGATGGAGATGGATCATCGGTTTCCTTGCCCAGAGCTGGGAATCTCCCGCCTCAGATTATTGGTATTACAACGGGATAGACAGTTAAAGATGGCGGGGATCGTTGGTAAGTGCCGAGGTGATGGTTGCTTATCCTCCGATCGGCGACACTATGAACGTAGTCGAGCTATTCGAGTTCTCCCCTCCCTTGAAGCATAAGCACGAAGGCCATTCACCAGTCACGGCACCGACTTTGAAACTCAAAACCCAGGTATATATATTACTACGCAAAACCTACATCGCCTCACTTGCTCTCTTTTATATACTCGCTCTCCAACGCACCTACAGCGTGAACGACCCCGTCAACCTCGAATCGCGCGACGACGCGCCGACCATGACCTTGAACGTGCCCTTCGCGAGGACCCACTTCTGCGCGACCACGTCCCACACGCTCACGTCCTTCTGCCGGAGGGTAAGGCTCACGGTCTTGCTCTGCCCGCGCTGCAGCAGCGTGCGCGCGAAGCCGCGCAGGACCTGCGGCGGCTCGTTGTACGCCGCGGGGAACGTGAGGTAGAGCTGCGAGACCTCGTTGCCCGCGCTGCCGCCGCTGTTGCGGACGGTGAAGGAGACGGTGAGGAGCGTCTCGTAGAGCGCGGCGGGGCCGCCGATGTCGCCGACTAGGGAGGAGCCCGCAGGCGGGGCGCTCGCGGTGCTCGTGGCGTTGCCGGAGGCCGAGGCGGAGGCAGAGGCAGAGACCGAGGCCGAGGCAGATGCGGAAGCAGATGCGGAGGCGCTGATGGTCGCGTTGCCGGAGGCCGAACTGGCGGAGGCGGAGGCGGAGGCGGAGGCGGTGGAGGCGGAGGCGGGGTTGGAAGCGGAGCGGGACCCAGACGCGCTGACGGGCGCACTGGCGGACTTGCTCGGCGAGACCACGCCGCTTGATGCGACGGCAAACGAGGAGCTCACGGCGCTCGTGGGGTGTGCCGGCGACGCGGCGCGGCGCCCGTGCCCGCCGTGCGAGATGTGGAGCCCGCTGTACGCGAACGACGTGTAGCTCAGCCCGAACCCGAACTCGAAGCGCGGCGCGATGTTCTTCGCGTCGAACCACCTGCGGCCCCGCCATCAGCTCGCACTCTAAACACAGCGGGGGAAGGAAAAAGGCGCACCGGTAATCGATCTCGAGCGCCTCGGTGTACGTGATCTGCGGCGTCGTGTCGCTGCTCGCGTACAAGATGTCTGCAGGGTAGTCCTCGCGCGCCTTGGCGATCGTGTACGGCAGGCGCCCGCTGGGGTTCGTCGCCTGGCTCCCGTCCGCGAACAGCACGTCCACCAGCGCGTTCCCGCTCTCCTGCCCGGGCAGCCCCGCGTGCAGCACCGCCTTCACGTTCGGGTGGTCGATCCACGCCTCGACCAGCACCGGGCCGACGACGTGCTGCACCACGATGGTGTTCTCGCACACGGCGGCGGTGGCGAGGACGAGTGCTTCGCCGCTGTGCCAGAGCGTGAGGTTGGTGCGGTCGCCCGCGTTCCCGTCGACGGTGATGTACCCCTCGCCCGAGTCCGCGTTCGCGAAGACGATGCACACGTCCGCGAGCGCGCCGACGGTCGCGACCTGCCCGAAGTTGAAGTCGTTGAGCACGCCCTCGACGACGACGGTCGGGTCGATGGACTGCACGTGTGCGGAGATGGCCGCGAGCGGGTCGACGAGGTACGGGAAGTTGGCCGTGCCGGAGCCCCAGCCCATCGCGAGTGTGCCTTGGTCGCAGCCGCGGCTAATGGAACGAAGCAAATCAGCGCGTCGAATGAGGACGAGACAATCCAAACGTACTCGCCGCACCCGTTCGGCCCGTCAGGGTTTGGTCCCGCGTCAGAGCCAAAGATCGCGATGCCTACGAGGAAACTTGTCAACAAATATCCACGGAACGATGGGACAATGAACGTACGATTCAGCTTCTTAACCTGGAGCGGCAGCGCGCCGTGTGAGTTCTTGAGCAGGATCGTGCTCGCCGCGCCGATCTGCCGGATGAGCTTGTAGTGGTCGCCTTGCACGCTGCGGGGGAAGCGAGTCAGCGCGGTTCAACGAAAACACAAAGCAGGCGCAACGCGGGGAACGACGCGAAGAAACAGAAACGCACTTGACATGCTCGTTCACCAGCTCCCCATTCAGGAACGTCGCCTCGGTGAGCTGCGAGAAGTTGACCTCCGGGTAGTCATTGTCCTGTCCCAGCTTGTACCACGCCGCGAGCGCGCGGGTGACCTAGGGGTGAGGGTCAGCGAGCAAGCAAGCGGAGCGTAGCGACATGGGCGCTGAGATTCGCGCTCTCTGCCCTCCTCATCTTTCTCGCCGACGGCTCATGGCGCATGCGGGTGCAGCAAGCGGAGAGGCCAGCGGAAGACATGGAGAAGGAAGAAAGGACCATAAAGAACGCACCATATCATCCACCCGCGCCAAGGGCACGCTCCCGTTGTTCACTGCCTCGATGAGCGCCGCGCCCCAGAAGGAGTTGGTCGCCGTCGCGGGGTCGGGGTTGTCTTGCGGGCCGACGCCCTGTGGGGAATGCGTTAGTTCAAGAGGTCATTTCCGAGCGGAAAGAAGAGAGAAGAGGGATAGGTAGCACGGGCCGCCGCGGCGGATGCCGAGAGCCGAGAGTGAAAAGAGGAGGGAGGGAGGGAGAGAGGAGAGAGAGTGGGGAAAGACGCAAAGGCGAGCGGCGGGAGCGCGTTGTGCTCACGGGAAGCGCAACGTGTGGGCCGCAGGGCGTACTCGGTGCGCACGCACACTGCCGAGCGCCGACTGTCCCCGCTACGTGCGCGCGGATCAACGGCAAGCGTAATCGGCCCAGCGAATGGTGCAAGGCACTCATCGACGCAAGTGCAGATCAACGGCAAGATGCTCGGCCGGGCGGAAAGAAACCTTGCGCCACCCGAATATCAACCGCCGCGGCATCCTCATGCGCGTGGTGCCCGCAGAACGCCCTCGTGTCTCCGCGCAAAGCCGTATCCCCCGTTCCCGGAACGCAACATGAACCGAAGAGACGGCGCGAAAAAGGAAGGAGCCGACGAAGAAGGAGAAAGGAAGGGGCAGAAGAAGGAAAAGGCGCGAAGAAGAAAAGGGGCGCACATATCCGACAAAGCCGGGCATGTTCATGTCGAGCCCCGCGAGCGCAGGCTGCACGCCGTTGATCATCGCCGCCCAGTCGGACATGATGAAGCCTGCAAGGGAGCGCGTCAGCTGGAATACTCCACACGACGAACGCGGAGGCGCAGAAGGCGCGCAAAACAAAAGCACACGGCGAAAAGCAAAGGGGAAGGCGCGGCGGAACGCGTGCGAAGGCGCGATGTCGCGGAGGATAAAATGCTCGCTGAGAATCGCGCAGGAAAAGTCGTGGCGCGAGGGAAGAACCCCAGGCGCGGAGCGAGACACACGCGCAGGGAGGAGCGTACGCGCAGGGAGGAGCATACGCTCGCCGGGCGGAACAGACGAACAAAAAAAATGACGACAAGGAAGGAATGGCGCACCCTGGAAGCCGAGCTCCTCCTTCAGCACGCCGTTCATCAGCTTCGAGTTCTGGCAGGCCTGTATGCAAATTAATCAGCATTCGCAGGCCCTCCATTGACATATGAGGTGAAGGAGAAGAAACGCACCTGCGTCTGGTTAATCTTGTTGTAGCTGCACATCACGGCCCCCACGCCCGCCTTGACGGCCTCGGCGAACGGCCACAGATACAGCTCGTGCAGCGTCCGGTCGTCGAGGTTGGAGGAGTAGATCTGCGCCGCCTGCGAGCCACCGCGGAAGTGCTCCTGTTCGTTCGCGATACTGGATCAAGGGGTTAGTATGTGTAGGCGGGTGTTGTTGGGGGAAGGTATGGAAGTGCGATGGCGTAGGTCGGGAAGGAAGGCGGGAGAAGAATGGTAGAGATCGAAACAGCAGCCGGGACGCGCGTTCGCGTAAGAGGTATACGCGAAGAATGGGGCGCGCGTAGGCAGGGAATGGAGCGGGAATGAACCCTCCCGCGTACCATGGCACGCCACGATGAACGCGGGAATGAATGAACGAAGCGGGGAGTGCACGTAACACCGGGAAAGGGGAGATAGCGGGCGCTCGACGCGAATTAGCTGACGCCACCAGTCAACGCGACGAAGGCGCCCGGCCGAAGGGCATTCTCGTAAGACACGCAGTTAATAGCGCGTCGGCCGTGCAGCGTGAATGGAATGGACGCGACGGGCGCGGGCAGAATGAACGAATGAAGCGGGGATGAAAGGACGCAGGCAGGGGTGATGATACGGCGCCAGCGCAGAGGCTCGAACGTTCGTTGCCGGCTAGGACAAGAAGGTGGGAGCAGTGAAGGAAAACGTAGATGCCGCACGCACGTCGCATCGGGCGCGGCCTATGATGCCGCGCCCAAGCTCGCAGCACGGAAGAAGGGAGAGGGAAGGGAAGGGAGCGGCCATGACAGCACGATGACGTCGCGCCACCATCGGTCACTGCGTAACGTCGCGCGCCAGAAGGGGCTGAAAGACGAACTGCACACGTAAGAGTGGCGTCGTTCGATGTCGCGGCTAACGAGGCGCGAACGAAATGCAAGCGCACTCGCGAGAAGAAAGAAAGAAGATGACCCGCGTAAAGGCCCCCCATCGAAAGTGAAAAAAAAAAGGCACGGAGGAGATGAAAAGAAAGCGCAAGGAGAGAGAGAAAAAGTGAGAAGGAACAACGCACTAATGCTTAACAGTCGCGATAACCCCCACGCCCTGGTACCCCTCAATAGTAGCAGCCGTCGCCACACCGCGAGGAACGGGTCCGCGCCGAACCCCTCCCAGTTGCGCCCCCGGCGGCGACCCGGCCTGCACGAATGAATAAGCAATGAACTCGCCCACCCTGCTCACTCGGACTCACCCATATTCGTCATCGGCCCCAACGCAACATTCACGCCCTTCCCCCTGTGCTCCATCCCCATCGCCTTGCCGCGCGCCTCGATGAGCCCGCGTCCCACGTCGCGGCGGCGTTGATGCCCGCGGGGAACGCGCTGACCAAGTCCGCGAAGCGCACGCCGAGGGGCGAGTCCTCGAGGCAGAAGCCCTTCCAGTTGAGGCGGGGGATCGTCTGGCGGGGTGCGTTAGCGCGTTACTTCAGAGGGGAAGAAAAAACAACAACGCACTCCCGTATTGCCCACACACCGCCCCAGGATATCCACGCCCGTCGTCACGTTGATCTTCTCCGCGAGCGTCAGCTGCGCGACGAACGCCTTTGCCTTCGCCACCGCGGACGCCCAGTCGCCTTTCCCCTGCACGGGCGGCGCGGGGAGGATGACGGGCGACTCCCACTCCTCGAACCCCGGGGGCGCGGCGTCGGGGACCCCCGTGGTCACGTCCGCCAAGGCGGGTAAGGCGAGCAATGCGAGCGCGTATAACGAGCGCATTTTTTGGAGCGTTGGAAGGTGGTGGTGCTCGCGCAAAAGAGCGGAGAGAGCTGGAAGGAGGATGCGCTGGCGGGCGCGGGTTTTGTATGGCCCCGCACCCGTTCGCCGCGTAACAGACAGTGTGCTTCCACGCCAGCTGACCGCCGCTACACGCTTCTGCGTTTGAGCTTCTCTGATCTCGCCGACTTTCGCGATTGATCGCGGGGGCAGGTGATTTCCCCGCGTCTGATTGCCGTGCGCACGGATCGCACCGGGGTATCCCCGTGGGGCGCGCCGGGGGCGGCACCTCAAATTCCGTTGTGCTCCTACCCGCCCCCTGAGAGCCGCTCCAACGCGTCTCAGCGTTACAGCTTGCGATTTATTGCAGCCAGAGATTATTAACATGAAAAAGCACCCAGAGCGATCACTGTCCACAACACCCAGCCTAAATTGCGCGTTTCAGCCGCGAAGATCTCCACACCAACGGCATTTGTCGTTTTGCGCGAAACGTGATTCTCGGGCTCCGGTTCATTTCCAAATTTCGCGTCACCAAGCCCTTCCCACGTTGCTTGCCTCCTGCAGAAATGCAGGGCTGGTGTGAAGTGCGCCATTGTTTCCGGCGGCGTCGGTGTCGGTGGCTTGATAGTCCATCTTCGCTTCGCTTGCATCGAGGCTTCCTAGTGGCTTCCATCGAGAACTCCTCCGCAAGAACCGCGGCGATATGGCGCCTTCCCTTCTCCCGCTTAAGCTTACTCGCGCTTCGGCCAGGAACAGTGGTCGGTGTGGAGCGGAACTCGGAACTCGTACCGAGCGCCGCATTCCATTTCATCCTCGCACCCCGGGTTGAGAATGCACTAACAATAACAAGAGCGAGGGAGAGGCATCGATGCCTATCATTATGTAGCGAGCCTTCTATCATTGAGCTGCCAACTACCCGACCATTATATTCTGTACGTTACTTAGCTGGGCATGGCAGAGTATGCACGTCGTATACATAGGTGTGGGGCAGACGTCACCGTTCACGTGCTACGTCCCGCGCCTTCCAATCAGTAGATCTGCCAAACTCCCCGCGTAAGAAAGATATTCCGTACGTACGGAAGACTCGCAGGATGGACCGTCAACGTTGACTGCGTCGGCGCTGGGCGATCTGCCAACTACCCGCCACAAGACATCGACGCCACCTCTGGACGACGGATTACGGACAGGGTCGGCCCGCCGTTGCTCGCCGGTTAATCAGCACTTTCAGCTGCAGCCGAATAGAAATTGAACGATGGAATGGAAAATGCCTCAGAGCCGGTTAGGCATTGAAGAGTACTGGTAGGCAAGAGTGAATTATGGAAGGATGGAAGGACGGACGCGCGACAAGTCGTGTCCTTCAGAGTACATGGCCTCGCGTTGTCGTGTTCCTCGACATCATACCAACGCCTCGCACTCGCACGCGGACAAAGGCACAGACTGATCGAGGGAGAGGGAGGCCGGGGACCGGCAAGTAGCAATATTGAGTCACCCAAGAGTCCCGAGCGGCGTTGTGCACTTCGCCTTCTGCCCTGCATTAATGCACCCTCCGTGCAGCCCGTTCTGCCAGTGACGTTCATAATGCACTTGTTTTGTGTGTCATGGTTGTGCAGACCGCCACTCTCGCCATCGCCATCTAATGCCATCGCCATCTAATCCGCGCTGCGGACAGCCGTTAGAGGCGTCTGGCGGCGCACCGAGTTCACAAAAAGAAAAGAAAAAATGGGGTACTTGAGGTTAATGAGCAGTGGCTGAAGGAACTGGCTGAACGAACGAAAGAATGTATATTTGAAACGTGGGATCAATTTGATTGATGTTACGGCCCCAATGGTGTCAGATATCAACCAGAGTGGGGAGGAGGCGCTCGATTCGCGCTCGTACCTCTATGCCGCGGTGCGGGAAGACATTGTACCACGTCTCCAGGCGCCCCCAAGATCCATCATCAGGACTTCTCGGCGAACTTTGTATGTTGGACATTCTGACCCCTAACACTATTTACATACCCCAGAGAAGGGCTCTGCAGGCATCTACTCGAATGATGCAGTCAGCTGTATATTCAGTCAGCTGTATACAGTCGTTACACTTGCTTCGCGCGCATCGGAGTTTTCATCTCGAAATAGATTGCGCCGACGTGGGGCTGGCGCGGCTCGGACCTACGAGCCATATTGATATCATCTGAGTCAGGTATCGTAGAACTAGATCAATGCAACCACCGAGCGTATCTGGCAATTAATGTAGAAACCAGAGTTACCTCGATGGCACCACACTTGCCGAGGTGGATGCGCACAATTTCCGTGGGCGTGCCTTGAAAGACTGGAAATAGTATTTGATCGCGCGGGATTCTCTCTGTGGAGTGTGGAGTGGGAACCACCAGGCCGGTTTTACGGTGTAGCTAAATCGGCTGTGGGAGCTTCAGGGCCCGCCGAGATAAATTGACAGCCAATTGATGGAGTTTCTGCTTGAAGGAGTTCAATCCTTGAGTTCATACAATATTTAGTTCAATCAATATAAAATGTACATGATCATAAAACCCTCACCAGGAAGGGTAGGTGAACCTCCCAATCACCTCATCAGCTCCATGTCGCTCAGAATCGCGTCAACAGCATTGCAGCACGCCCGGGATTTGCTGTGGACACGCTCGAAGTACTCTCTGCGAACCTGGAAACCCCATTCTTGCTGCCAATTTCCAGCACCATTCGCTCTCTGTTACGCACGGCACAAGTAAATATTTCAATGAATATATGCTTCGGGCTCTGACCCAGTCGACGTCATGAGCGGCGATAATTCACCTAATATCAGTCCGACCGCGACAGGACTTTGATCTCGATGTCGCGCTCACTGGCATGCCACAACTTACACATAATATCCGTCAAGACCGGAGATCATGACTCGCCGTAGAAGGCGCCGGCGAGCTCACTCAACACAACAAGTCTGGCCGCATTTTGGAGGAAGAATGACTGAAAGTCTGCTTCGAACAAGAAATTCAGCGGCGTGGAAATTGAACCTTTGGAATGCAGTGATTTGTTTCGGTTGCCCTGAGAACAGAACTCATCGGATGTCCCATCCGGGTATGGACGGCGATACACACCGGCCCCATCCATGGAGGTTATATTTAGTAGACCATTCTCCAAGCTTGCGTGGTCAGGGCCGGTTGATGACTTGGAAACCACTCCAGAAAAATCGCAAGTAATGTTTTGTGATTCTGAATTAGTCTTAACTATCCTGAAATCTTCGTGGCCTCTGACTGCAGACGGCGTACGTCATAGAAATACCACCAGCACTTTGGCGCGTGTTCCTTCGACAAGTCTTGCTGTAATTTATGTAAATTGTCAGCGGTCCATCGAATGCACTGGTAAGAAACTGCGCACCATGCGTATCTGCTAGCCATCTGAAGTTGGCGGCTGCCATATAGCACCACTATGTACGTTTGGGCGGTGGCGATTTATTTATGAATGCTGAGGATCGGTTAAAAGACGGACGGTCAGCGGTAATGTCCCCTCAACCCAGGCTTTACAAACTCCCACTCGCATTCATGCAATTCACCAGTATCCTCGTCGCCCTCGTGCTCAGCTCCGGCCTTGCCTCAGGCCTCACTCTCCCGGAAGCCGTTGAAACAGACAAGCGTCAGTGCTTGCCCCCTAACGCAAACTGCTTCATCAACAACGCCGGCGCATGTTGCTCGGGGCAATGCTGCTGCGGCTTCGACTCCGCCTTTGGCAGTGGCTGCACCGACACCCCGTGCGATACTCTTCAGGAGCAAGGCAGACTACCCGGAGTGAGCACTCATTTTCGGTCATTTTACCCCAGTGATTTATATACTGTCCAGCATTGTTCGCACATTTGATGTTGGCTCAGCTACGATAAGATTGGAGATAAATTCCAAGGAACTCACGGGGAAAGGAGGGAGCGATTAGTAGTTTCCGTCAAAGTGTTCAGAACAAGTGTCATCATCAGATTTTATCCACCATCTCGCAGTGAAACAGAGCTCCGGATTCCGCCCAGCCGTGGCCCGCTCCATTGACCGTAAGGAAACGGCTGATCGGAGGCTTAAACTTGAGACGACACAGAACCAGTTGAATGTGCCCGCGGAATGTATAACGGGGACAGTTGGCGGTGTAATTGGGTGTCAAATACTAGTACTGGGATATCCGGGGCGCAATTTCCAGACAGATGGACTAGATAGTTTTGGTTCAGGCAAATATTCCACAGAGGAAAGGGAATATACAGTGCCGAGAGCGAAGCAAATTGTTCCACACACAATATGTGGTTGACACTTTGAGCCGGTGAATGATTTCCGGGAGAGGAAGTTTAAATAACGCGGGTACCTACGTACGTTAAAAGCCGAGCGTCGCGATAAAGTTCTGAAAGGCCATGGGGAGATACTAGCCCTGGTAAATCGAACGGGTTGCGGTGGTAGGATGACAAACAGGGGGTTGGATTAGCCCGGCACGTGTTTGTCCTTTGATCCCAATCATCCCATCCACCATCGCCTCTCTGACTCGATCCACCATGACTCGGTACCAGGTTACATGTACAGCTTGCAGCCTCGGACACTGTCTACTGTGATCTTGCTGTCGTCGCTGGTTCAATATTGTCTGCCGGCTGCGCATAGTGATCAATGTGGACGGGACGTTCATCACCGTTGCCCAGGCAGCCCAGTTCGCTTCCCCGGTTGATGATCAGAGAAAATTCCGTGGCGTATTCCTGCGCATGATGCAGATACGCAATCGCAACCAGGTATGTTTTTCTGCTCATCTGATAGATCCAAGACAGTTGACCTTTGAGCCTCCGCAGGGCATGGACGTAGCCTGCACGTCCAAAATCGAGGCCCACTCTTGCATCTGCTCTCGTTGCCGGTACTGTAGTGCTGAGGTACGCCTGCCCCGCAGATTCAATTATACGTACTCCATGCCCCACCCGCAGCGCCTCGGGGCCGCTTGGGTTGCGACCAACGTTCCCCGCAAAGACGAGGGATAACCGATTGACTTGGCAGATTGACTTGCGCACCAAGCGGAGTTTGAATTTGGCGGGGTTGACTTGTTTAACTTGCGTGTGGATTGACTTGTGCTGGTGTCCTTTTACACTCATCTCTCCCACTGTAAACAGATGACCCAGAACTTCTCCCCTACCACTCCAAATGCCGTCAGAGCACTGCGTGATGCTCGGCGATACTCTTAGGGTTCTTGGCATCGTTTGATGTGATCATTCACTTGCCGTCACTGGGCTTGGCGTCGCCGTCGCCGTTGAAATTGTCAATGCAGAACTGGCTATCGAAAATTTCAGCTGATCTCACCAACATCACTTGATGAAATTGCTGGATGGCGCGGGGGTGGCCTTGTAAGAATATTGGGAGTCGGGGAGTTTAAAATCGGGACATACCCGTGCGAGGCAATTCCCGGGGCGGAATTCCATTGCATCGTTTGCCCGTCGCAGAAAGGTTGATAGGAATATATTAACAGCCGGTTTCTTAATCAAGAACTTTATAAGTTCAACGAGTGAGTACATGAAAACTTACATTTGACCCGAAGTGGCACATTAATATCGAATCCGGCCTGCCAAGTTCCATGCTACCGATCCAAGTCAATTTCGAGTGTATGCACCACAAGTTAACTTGAAGCAGAGTTGACCTCTGGCTCACAAGTTAAACAAGTCAACTTGTTGCAACATTAACTTGTGTGGCAAGTTGACTTGCGCCAAGTTATCATTGGCATAATCCTCGCTGGCACACCGCCATCCAGCAAGGGACAAAGGCCCACAAGTTGTTTCAGGCATGGAGCTATCCTCAAGTTTAAGACACAAGCCAGTTAGCCTATCAATTATTACGAATTTAGTTAAACTGCTACCGTACAAGTTAACTTAGGACTGCGCCGGTAACTCAGGTTGCAATTGAACGAAGGGACTACCCCACAAGTAGAGTACCAGAATCAGCATTGAACACTGGATTATGCACCCACAAAAGATCCTGAAGTCTGGCAAGTTTGTTTCCGTACGAGAAATTCAACATGGATGTTGACTTGTTTGTCAAGACAAGCCCTGGGTCGACCTGGCTTTGGCGGGACAGTGGATAACCCGGCCGGGACGATAGTCAAATAAGCTGGTCTGAAGTGATCGCGACCGACAACGAGAGGGCAGCGCTGAACAACCCGGCTCTACTGGGGAAGTTTGGCTGTAGCCGTCGAGGCGGAGTGTCGCGAGACTTGGAAGAGGCGGTGGAATAACCGCCTGGTCACCGAACTCGAGGGTAACTCGAGGAGGAGATGATATGTATACGAGCGTCGTTCGTAGTCGTGGTGAGAGAGCGCTGCGCCGTTGTCAGGTCAAAGTAGACTCGATATTAGACGAGGTAGAATCTAAGGTACATGTAGATTCTACCGAGTTTATATATTGTATCCTATGAAACTGATGGTTGTCCCCTCTATGAAATAGCGGGCGCTCCTAGGTGTTCGATCTTGGTAACGAGCGATCGGGGTATCCCGATCATCGTTTGAATACCCCTGGTTGGTTATTCCGAATCCAATCGTCCCAGGCGTATCCCGATCGTCGTTTGAATAACCCCTGGTTGGTTATTCCGACATCCAATTGTCCAAGCGAATACGGATAACCTCCTGTTTGGTTATTCCGTATGTGTCGCCTTGTTGTGATAACCCGGGGTACCCGGGGTTAAGATTTGAGCGAAAATGTTGGAGGTGTGCCGAATCATGACATTGTTGTGTTGACTTGCAACTGACTTGACTTATATGAACGAATTAGCCTACAACGAAGACATGCACTGAAAAAAGGTATCATATCCTTAGGTAGCGAAACACTCCCTACGTATAAGTGTGGTTTGTTCAGAAAAGTGTATGCAGGCAGCAGAATTTGGTGTTTCTGCTGATCTCCTCTCATCAATCCCCGATTTCTCTCCTATTCCAGATCCAAATAGCATGTAAAAGTTGCCAGAAACTGGCAGAGGCGTTGACTTGAGTTCTATTTGGGCAAGTCAAGAATCCAGCCAAAAACTGACGTTTATGACGCCAGACATTGCACTCAAATGCCCGAATCTTGGGGTAAATGTGTGGAATGTCAGCGAAAACTGGGCGGGTGCCTTCTGAGGCCATGATTTCTGGGGTAGAAAAAAAAATTGGAGCCACTGGAGGTTGGGAATGTGCCCAAGTCATGACCCGACAAATTGACTTGCGCCCGTCACATTTGTGACTTGCAAGTCACAATTTTGACTTGTGGCGTCGACCAATTGACTTGCGCACCCAAATCCACGTGCAAGTCAAAACAAGTCAATTGGCGCTGTCACAAGTCAATCCGGCAAGTCAAAAAGTGAACCCTCCCGCAAAGACCCCTGCATGCAGATCAAGGCGCTCCGCGCAGCGACGGGCTTGCTCGACAGTACGGTGTAGAACAACACCGTGCGCGACTGTGTCATCCATCACTCGCCCGAGACGTTCACGCAGCTCTGCGTTGCGCGGAACGTGGATGAGGAAGTCGCAGAGGCGATCTTCCGCTGGATCACGGTCCTCACGCAAGCGTCCGTCAGACAGAGCAGAACACGCTTGAAGGCCCGGTTCCAGAACCTTCCTGAGACGACGATCCCCCGTGTGCGAATCAGCCCCGCGCTAAAACCTGACCGGCCAGGCTCCGCGAAATGCGTTCTGTCCGCTATGTACTCCTCGCTTTCTGGTTGTTTTTCATGTAACTTCGGCCCTTGTAAGCTATGTTCTACTGAAACCCCCAACTTCCGACTGGCTTCGAATCTGTCGCACCGCGTGCGTGAAGAATGGTTGCGTGAACGACTAGTATCCTCAAATTCATCACTATCTCTGAGGCTTAAGTTTGAGGACCGCTTATCTCCCCCTGATTCGGCTATTCAAGTTATTTAGGCTGCAATGATCTCCTAATCCACCTCCTGAACGTGAGTTTTATAGCTGTTCTACGGGTCATAGAGATTTCCGGCCATCAGCTTCTTCGCTCTCACATTCGGACGTCTTGCTCATCAGCTGACTTGACCTTTCCTGGAAACTCAGTGCACAGCATTCTGTCGAGGCGATGTGTGGGCTGCTTCCATCCGTTCCATCTCCTCCCCACCCACCCACTCAGCATGCCCTTTGCGACATTTGCCCTGACCTACGGTTCCTTCGAGGATCTTTTGGAGACTGCGAGACTTGTGAAGCGCATCATTGACGTCCTTCGCGGTGGTGGATGCACAGCGGAACGCGAGAAGACTATCTCCATCTTGAAAAGCATCTGCGATGACATGGCTAAGCTGTCAGCCATCGCCGCCCTCGACTCATCGACACCAGAAGGTCTTTATTTTACAGATCGACTCTCGTCCGAGGTCGCTCTGTGCCGCTCGCTCATGGCACAGTTCTACTCACAAATCCACCCATCGTCTAGTGTCCTCGGCAGGCTCTGGTTCGCGGTCTCAGAAGAGCGGGAATTGAGCTCATGGCGCGCTCAGATCTCCGAGCGTAGACAGGCGCTCCACCTGATCTTGAGCGCATTTATCAGGTGCGTTAAGAATACTTGCGGTTCCTGGCCAGAGAACTTAACGTGCACTCCCATGTACAAACAGTGTACCCTCGGGTGAAGTTGGAGAACAGCTGCACCAGATCGGTTCCCAAGTACAAGACATTGCACCCAGGATAAAGGGGGTCGAAGAACAAGTCCAAGAGGTCGAGGCTGGGGTGCGCAACGTTGGAATCCTCGGCGTGTCCGCAATCTCTCTCTCATGCCCCTCCATAGCTGATCCTTGTGTAGGATCGTCTCTGGATATCTCGCTACCCAAAGCTCTCGCATGGGATCAGAGATCCGTCAAGTGGGCACTGACATCCACCAAATCCTCCAGAGAATATCGCCTCACGGCATCTTGCACCCAGTCTTCTTTGTATTGGATCCATTGGGACGAGCCATCACAATTCAGTTCGCACCCTGTGATGGTTTCAATGTGCGTCCCTCTCTTCCCACTCACCACTCATTCAACTATGTATGCGTTGTCGTAGGATCTCGATCGTATCCTGAAAGCCCATCTCCACCAGCGGCCTCAAGCGGGAAGCCGGTATGTGGAGCGTGGCGATTACACCATCGTGACTCCCGATGGGACCATCATTCTCCCGTGGGATTTTGCTCGCAACCTGGGACCAGGGGCACAATTCAATATGAGTATTGTCAAATTTAAACGAATCAGGGCCGAGCTCGAACCCACCCCTCGGATTTGCCCTTATTGCAATCACAGGAATTCCGACGGCGAGGAAGGGGGTTGGATTCTCTGGCAAGTAGCCGTCATCATATTTATCAGAAACGCCAACACTTCATCTCCTAGTTCCAATCTCAAGTGCGGGCGTAAATGTCGGATGTCTCTAGAAGCAGTTGTGCCAGAAATTGAATCTGTCTTTGAATCACCGGAGACTGCGTGCGTCAATCTTATATCTTCGTAACAGCCCATTGTTCAACTGATGTTAATCCCGAGACAATAGCGAAGAGGACCGGGCAAAATTGCTCCGCCTTATCCAGATTATCTATCTCAATGTTCGTTCTACTGCTGTGAATATCGACCAGTTTGACAAGACCTTCCCGGTGAGAAAGAATGCACGGCGAAGCATAAATTATCGCTCATGGAGTACGATTATTCAGCCCGATACGCGCGTCTTTTACTGGAACAGCGGGGGCCAAGCGGTATATGGGACTGTGGAAGCTTCTGAGAAAATAAACGTACGTCTCTCATTATTCAGTGTCAGATGTAATGACGGAGAGCGGTGTAGGGACAAAAGATTCTGACAGTCCGGCCAGATCGTGGCGATTTGATACGCTTACCGTGAGTTCCACGTTCGCGAGCTAAGGTGTACCAGCTTAAAAGTAGGTTCTTCATCGAAGAGCATTGTCTGTCAATCGCGTGGGGTAAATTTTGACGTGGTACCGGATGGAAATGTCGGGGCACACACATCCTATAGTAATCAAGATGGCGCGTTAAGCCCATGGTAGCCACCGTATTGTTAAGAGAATTTGTGTAGGTCTGCTGAATAGTTCGTTACGACGGGATCGGGATATCTGTATGTGCACACACTGTCGGTGATTCCTGATGGGATTTCGGCGATATAATCTTAATGGGGAGGGCGGACGATGAAGGTTCACCTTTGTGTATCGCGACATGTTGGAATTTGGTTTAAGTCTGGTGAGGGGCATATGAAATGGCGGATGGTGGTGGGTTGGGAGAATCCGCTGCGACCCCTCGTGGATTTATATGGGTGAAGGGAGTGGGAGACGCTGTATGAGCGCACGGACCACTGATCGGGCTGCCGACGAGCATGACTTCTGTGCCCTGCACTAGGACGGAAGAAGTAGCGCGCAAGTCTCGGGCGGCGCTCGGACGATAAATTCCACACATACCCCACCAACACCTCGCGCTAGAGGATTCCACAGCAGAGCTTTCAACATCTAGCGCACGTCACATGCCCAAGGAATACAGAAAATTGATACACATACAGCGCGCTCCCCCAACGCCAACGCTCAAGTTACACTCAGACCATCACCGCGCCACACTGGCAATCCGCAGCAAACGCGGGTTACCGCCAGGAGGTGTACGTGCCGGCGCCGTACGGGTGGTTCTGCCACAGAAAACACACGCGTCAGCGGTGAAAAACTACAGCAAGTGCAAGGGGAAGAAAAACCGATGCACGCACCTGCACGTCGCCCAAATCGCGCGCCAGATCGAGGCTCGCGCGCGCGTCCCACCGCCCCCCTCGCCCACAATCCGCGCCCCGCCGCTGGGGCTTGTCCGTGTCCGGGCGACTGCGAGTGCGCGCGCGTTGAGGTTCAGCGCAGAGACGAACGTGCCAATCGGCAGCGTACGCGCGCTTCGCGTTCGAGCCCCAGTTGTTCGGCGCGCCCTTGCGCGCGGCTGCGGCTCGGGGCGGCGCGGTTGTTGAGGGCGAGGAGCGTGTTGGCGTAGATGCCCGGGAGGATCATCATGCGGCAGAGGAAGTAGTCTGTGGTCTGTGGAAATTCAAGGGAATTGTTGTCAGCGGATTCGACGACTGGAGAGTAGAGGGGCGTGACGCACGGGCATCCCAGCGCAGAGCGCGAGGCCGATAATCGCGATCGATGTTGCATGCTCGAAATAAATATTTACGACGAGGAGAGAGGTGGCCCCACCGGAGAACGTGCTAGTCTCGATTACGAGGCGCAACACTCCGCGTGCGTCTGGAGCTCCACCACCTGCCTTAGCTACAATTTGAGCGAGTCAGTCCGACGGGTCTCAGGCTGCGCACCAAGTAGGTCATCGTCCCCGCGATCATGATGTCCGATACGGCATCGCCGACGAGCCACAGGTGTATAAAAGATGTAGGGCGGGGCGGTAGGTGAGTAGCAAGTAGAAATAAATGTATCAGAGCCTGACAGATGCGTAGCGGGAGGGACGCACGTAAACGAGGATTGTGCGCGCGTGGTCGTACTGGTCGTTCACGATGAAAGCCTTGATCCTACCGCCCATACCGCCCGCCGCTTGCAGCAGGGAGATCTATCCGCCCGCCCCCACTGCTCAGCCCAGCTCACGAGGTGATAAAAGGGAGAGGGACGCACCACGGCCATGAGCGCGCTCCGCCATGGCGAGGGACGGTGATGGGGTGGCAGACGGGGGGCTGCGCGGCGAGCGCGATCACGGAGCCCAGGAGCGGCGGATAGAACGGCGAGAAGCGCGGCTGCCCGAACTTGACAAGGTCGCCGAAGCCCGCGGCGTACCAGCTGTGTGCGTGCTCGATCGGCTTCTAATCCCGCCCCAATCCGTCTGCCGCCCCGATACCTTTCGCCCCGATACCTTTCGCCCACCTCCGACGCCCGACCTCCTTCGCTGCCATCGTCCTGATGCAAGTCTGCGCTGTCGAGAGGAGACGGGCGCCGTCGAGCGGGGTGGCAGGTACAGCGAGGAGCAGACGGGCCCGGGCCCGGGGGGCGGTGTATTGTATCCTTCCGCCGCCGGCCCCCGCCAACACCCTCGTCGACACTGTGCACTCGTCGCGGCCGGCTTCGTGTCAGGCGGGCGCGTTCACGCTGCGCCCCGTCTCCCCCGCGTTCACGCAGGTGCAGACCGCCATCATGATGAAGGCTGTATAGACTGTGGGGTGCGGGCGCGCGTGTATCGAAGGGGGGAACGGCGGACGAGTGAACGGGAATCGGCGCTCGTCAGTATTGACATCAATGGAAGGTTCTGCTGTGATACGCACCTAGCCATTTGATTGCAGGGCGGTCGCGCGGGAAGCAGGCGTTGTGCACATCTATGCGGGGCGAGCTTGTCCTTACGTTCGTCCGAACAATAGATGGGACGCACAGACCTGGATAACCAGCGTGCCGAATAGCAAGAAATTCAGCAGCGAGCCAATGAGTATAGCGCTCGTGCTGTCGCGGGTGAGCGCGGACTGAGGAAAACCGGCAGGGCGTACATGATTCGGATATTCGGGGGGAGCGGGATGGGCGCTTGAGGATGCGCATCGCGGGCGGCGCCGCCGCGCCGGAGACGATTAGGGCGGGCATGGTGTGCCCCTCCGCATTTGCTTTTGATTTTCTGTAGGCAGTAGGCTCGTCTCGCACTAAAAACACAACGAATGCTCGGAGCAAAGTCTCAAAATGCACTGGCGGGCGATTCTAGACGCAGCGACAGTGTCGTATCTCTCTTGGACACCAATTTATCCCTCGCTATCTCCTGTGAGCCCGGGATTTTAGCAACGGATCTCAGCTTGGGAAATCCGCGATGACACTCGAGTAGGCTCCCGGCTCCGGAAGACAGTATCATTGCGGTCGGTAGGATCTGCATGCTCGGATTTAAGTACAGCTGATCTACGACTCCTTCGAATCACCGACAACTTGAATGCAGCGCTCAGCGCGTCTGAATGCACGGACACTCATGGGCTCGTGGATGCAGCGCCCGCCCCTCCATTTATCAGCTCCCTCCCTGCCGCCTCGAGAATGTGGCGCGCCCGATTCCTTTCTTTATCGACGAAAGCTCCGGGATGTTAACGGCTTCGTTCTGCGGAAATATTTGGATCCCTTCTGGATGCAGGGCGACTTCCTCTGTCCTTGGGACCCAATTTCCATCTCGTCAAACAGATTCTGCAACCACGCAGACTGGAGCGCCTGCGCCGGTCCTGTCTCGGAGAGGTTTTCCCACCCACCGTCAACTGCTCTGATGCTCTCCGTTCTCTGATTCATTCAATCCACATCTCTTCCAAATCCGACAGAACGCTCAGGACTTCCCTTCCAATATGTAGTACATTCAAGCGCTCTGTACTACGATCTCGACCGACGCCTTCGGAGTTTCCCTTCCCCCAATTGGGTATCAGACTCGAGAGGGAGTTCACACCGCAGCAAGATCTGGGGAGTTTACCCCGCTCCTCTTGTGCTGCGACCGTGACTGCACATGTGGCGCGCTCAACAGCAACTTGACATATGAATCCGCCCCTCATTTATTGAACCCCAGATAAGCAGTCCGCCGACCTAATGGCGTGCGGACGCACCTGCAATCAATTCTACAAACGTGATATCTCCTCCACAGGGAGCCCGTTTGACTCGGGGTTCGGTCATGGTGTTGATCATCTGACGTTTACGATCTGACTGCTGGATTGGCGAGCAGTCTAATTTGAAAGGTAGTGCGGCTTATTTGCATCATCAGCTGGTTGATTAAGTATCATAGTAGCCTGTACCCAGATTATATCGCCGCCTTTCGGCTCAATATCGAGCCCTACGTTCGCTCCGGTCGGTGATTATCCCCGGCAAGCTCCACTACCGCACGTACACAGGCCGCCGGAACCTGGACCATTACAGAGGCGTGCAGTGACGTATTCCGCGCATATTTACCGATCATTCGGCCCCGCTCCTTCGCGACCCAATGGGCGTATGGACGCCGCCGTGCGAAATATATGGCTATCGTCAGTGAGCTCACCCGTTCGACTCGGGGTTGAGAACTAAGAATATTGCAGTTGGAATGCAGTACCGCGTCTCATCGAGCTAATATGCCGGTGTCGTCGAACACATATTCAGGTGTGCCGGGACTATGCCAACAACATTCTTATACATCTGTCTGGCCTCAAAAAGGAGGCTATGGCATCAACACAGCTGCCGGTGGCTGAGCACATGACACAGCTCGATCTTGTGGCGAGCTACAGTGCGTACCGCCCCCGGGGTGCACGGGACAGTCCAAGGGTGCTTGCGAGCGACGGCGCGGGTGCGATTAACGTCGCGGCTCCTGGCGTATCGCATCGCCTCGCATTGCACGTACGCTATGCTCCATGCGGGACTCATGCCATTACACCGTAAATCGCGTCTGGAATCGCATGTAGATAACTTACTGTGCGCCAGCGAGTTCAGCACGGTGAGGAGCGCAGCGCACGAATAACGCATCGTCTAATTCTTGAATTATACCAACGAAACTGTGCATCGGAGGACGGGAGCACATCACACACCAATGAACCTCTTCGACTCGCGGGGGCTCCGCCCGAGTGGTGGGGGCTGGGGGATGCTCCGACAGGCTGGCGCCCGCATCGGCTGGGCGGGGGGGATGAACGACGGGACAAGCAACAGCGCGGATGCGTTGGATACTCACCTGCGGGATAAACAAATAGCAACCGCGTGTTCGTTATGCTCCGCCCCCGCCGCGAATCTGATAGGTGTCCATTGTTGGTGCACGCGCCATTGCATTAGCCTCTGCGCGACTCGACGGCGGGATACAGGATGCAGGGACGGATGGCGGGGGGCGGGGAGTGGAGAGTGTTTGCGCCTGACCGAGCCGAGCCGAACCGCGTGAATCCGCCGACGCGTGGAACGTGGCGCGGGGGATGTTAATGTCGGGACGCATATCGGAGAAGCGCCCGTGGAGGCGTGCGTAGGATATTCGGAGGTGGGATTGGGATTGGCGGTGGGACGACGAGGAGGCGGGGGGGGGATGTACCGAATAGAATGGGCTTCGTACAGGAGGTTGAGAACTGGGATTTCTGCAGAGCCTGCGCCCAGAGAACGGCGTAGGTGGTTCCGGGAATCACGGCATTTGAAGGCAGTATCGCCGAAAGAAAAAGAAACCCAGTCGAGATCATCGGCGAATGACGGAGCGAATCGAGTCGAAGGGGTGGGCAGCGCGCTGCCGCGATTCGTCGGAGGCTTGTGGAAACTAATAGTAAGATTGAAGCAGCGGGAATTGGGGCCTCGACTGACGATGCATGGGGTGAATATGTAGGTGGAGGTGCCTCGAGTGGCTTGACGACGGAGGTGGAGGAAAGCGTGGGCGGTGGTGACGCTGTTCAGTCGATATCGCTGCCGGTGCTGACGGGACGGCGGGGAACACGTCAGCACGATGCACGGTATGCGCGGTAGCACGTACGTTTGGCGCGGGGAGGAATGCTTAGCCCGTGGAGTATGCGCGCGCGAGTGTGTATGGCTGGTGTACGCGGGGTGCGGGATGGGGTCGACGCAACGCGCAGCGATGCCAATCCGCAAGGAGAATGGAGTGTTGGCATGGGGCAGGACGCTATTGCGCTGGAGACAGTGTGCGTCGTTGCACCGGTCGTTGGCGGCGGCGTGTACGCGCAGTGTGTACGATGGCGGCGTCGCGCTTCGCCCGCCGCAGCGCGAGCAGGAGCAGGGGCAGGGGCACGGGCGCGAGCTTCACCCACAGCGTCCGCCGCAGCGCATATCGACCGTCCACGGCAGCGGCGGCACGGCCCCGGCAGCCGCTGACTTACGCAGTTATCAGCGCTCTTCACAGGCAGCGCTGCAGAGGCGCGTAGGAGGACGCACCTGCACCCCTGTGGCTCTCATTGCGTGGAATGACTCGTCGATTGCGTGGAATGCCAACGGGACTCGCGGAGGCTGCGGACGCGCGCAGCCGAGCGGAGACGGGAGGGCGTGGGCGTGGGCGCGGGGAGACCGCGCTAGCCGCGGATCGTCAAGACGGCTCGGGAGCGAGGGAAGGGCCGACGCACTTGCTGTTTCCCGCCGGCTCTGCTTTGGCGCAAAGGACGAAGGTCTTGGCTGCGGGCTCGCGACGCGGGTCGGACATGGTGGTGTCGCGGGAAGAGATCCCTTGTGCACTTTCCGCCTCCGATCAAGTTCCCAAATATAGAAATTATATTCGGCAAGGCTCGGCACGGCATCAAAGGCAAGCACGAACTTGCGGGAAACCTTGCACTGCTGCAAGGGCACGGACATAAACACACCCAGTTCAAATCTATATATGAATGGTAGTGCACTTCTGTGAAAACTTCAAGTTGAAAGGCAGGCAAGCCGCGCGTGGCCACGGATGAAATTTGAAAATCACAAGTTCCGCTTGATTTAAGTGAGCACGCCGCAGGCGCGCCTCCCGCCCGATGAAAGTGGTGGCAAAGTGCACACAGAAAAGAGTCTTGCATGACCGGAAGCAACTGGCAGAGGGAGAGGCGGCTCAATACCTTGTCAATTGCTCGGCAGGTATTTTCTTCATTTTGATCGGGTGCCGAGATGCCGAGAATTATTCCCGAATATGGGACTTTGATGGGAGGCGGAAAGTCAAAAGTGCTCCCTTCACAACCTGACCGCCTTGCAGCTTGGCGTCAACCCTCGCTTTTCTATTCTTACCTCATGCCTTGATGTGATATAGAGGTCCACCTGCGGGTACCCAAACTCAATAGAATGCAAGCGACGAATGCGTAAAGCGAACGTAAGAAAGGACGGCGGAATTCATTGCCGGAGGCTGTTTGACTCACAAGGAGCATTGATAATTGAAGTCGCTCTTCCGCCGGAGTTGATCGGAAGGTCTCTTTTCTGGGCTAGGCGGGCTCAACGACTCGATGCCTCCGACAATACTCCGCGTTGGTATTCGCTTAATCGCGCCTGTTCGGTGTTATTCAGCCTCTCTGCGATAACAGTGAGGGTCTCGATATTCGGACAGTTCAGTATGCTAAGAAATAGACGTCCAGTGTGGTCAATATTTGGTATGCTCACTCGTATTTCCAAGGCCTTTCCAAGCCTCTTCCATGCGTTCCTGGGGTTTCGTGATCAACGGCAATCCTCGTTAGTCGGAGGTCGGAGTGACTCCACCCGAATGCCCCGTCGGGAAAGTAGAATGGAGAACAGCGATACATTCGGTTTGCCTACCGAGGGACCAAACTGCCAGTGAACAGGTCGTAAATTTCCATGGACTTCAATTATCAATGCTCCTTGTGAGTCAAACTGCCTCCGGCAATGAATTCCGCCGTCCTGTCTTACGTTCGCTTTACGCATTCGTCGCTTGCATTCTATTGAGTTTTGGTACCCGCAGGTGGACCTCTATATCACATCAAGGAACGAGGTAAGAATGTGACATAAAGATCTGTCTAGGCGACACCAGGGTTGGGCCCAGCTCCCCCGCCTGTGGCCGTTTTTTAACCCCTTACTCACAAGCTTCATGTAGCCGGAGAGTATAAAGAGGCTCTGGATTTCCGTTGAACTCCACGCAGCACTACATGTTCGCCACCAGCCCTCTCATTCTGCTTCTCGCCGCCTCTCTGGCCTGGTCCGCATCCCTGCCAATTGGACGCGCTACCACTTACCAGGTCTGTGCCGTTTGCCCTCTCGTCGACACAGAAGGCAACGCCGTCTCGCCCGGTTCGGGCTATGGGTTGACGCCACCTGTCAAGTTCTGCGGGTACATTCTTTCTATTGGGCTTATCGATGAAGGTCTTGAAATGTTTGATTAGGTTTGGTGACCTTGGATCAAACGGGTTCATCACTAGCTGCTTCTACGATGTTCGTATCCCGCTTTTCTTCGCGAATGATTCTTATTCGAATTATAGAACTCCGGTGCTCTTGTCGAGGGAACAGAGTTCTGTCCTGCTGGACCTGTCGCAGTCACTCAGCCACCGAACTGCATCGTGGTTACAGAGTAGAGGTTTGTCGCCGCTAGTCCACTTGAATGAAAGATAACCGTCCTTCAGGTTATCCAGAAATAGTCGCTGTGAGAATAGGCTCATTGATAAATATAGATTTGTATGTGCCTGAAAATTGATGTGGGTGACTCGACGCACGGGCCTGAATATATCACAGTGAGCCATGCTCAACGCCAGCTATATTGACGGTGTCAACTGTGAGCATTTACACTGGTGCTGGGTTGAAACTCTCATATGTGTTCAAAACATGCCCGATTACATCTGCCAAATAATTGTCAACCCAGCGCTGAGTGACACCCAACTCTATCGGCCTGAACGATTATACATAAAGTCATGGCAACAATTGTTGCAGCTCCGATATGGCACCAGCGCAACCATATTGTACTTATGAGAATGCAAATTATCAGGAAACGCTACTGCGTTCTGATTCGTTTCCACTCCAAGAAGATGAATATCACTGCCTTCTATTCTGACCGTAGTAGAACTCATCAGAGAGCTTACCGCGTTTTATATACACCAACATGCGCACACCCAACGACAAACAGAGAAAATTAACGTGAGATAATTCGTGAGCGTGTCACAAGCACCGGCGCGGTTTGGCGCCCATTAAGCGCCATCTATTGACGGAATGCCACTGCCAGTGGGTACTTCGATGTTTGCCCATTCAGGTCCTCCAGTTTCTTCAAAGATCCAGGACGCGCAGGAATGTTCTACCTCAAGGCATTTTCATACAGGTATCAAAATCCATCCCAGAACCGACGTGGTCATGTCTCGGCGTAAATCTTATTCCATTTGAAAGAGACTGGGTTTTTTAATAAGCATTGGATCTCAGGCAACTTAAATTCTGTGCCTTCCAGAGCATGGTTTCCTCTGAACCATCCTTAGAGCTTCTATCCTTGCTTCACTCATACATCTTATTATACAGATGGAATTGATGCAGCTGATATGGTCTTGCATTGGTTTTTCGTACGTCCTACAACAGCTCAGTTTGTAAAGATTGACGATGTTGAAATTCCGCTCCAGAGAACCCAGCCACTGCCCGCAGATTTAATCCGGCTCTGGGAAGGACTACCGTTACATGCTTCATTGTGAAGCCATATGATGCCAAGACATTGTAAGAAGAATCCAAGATACAGAGGAGGATCAGGACCACCACGGCCACCAAATATTGTCGCAGGTCTCCCAGTCAAGTTCCCTCGTCCGAATTTCTCAGGCAATCGAATTTATCGCGTATCCCTTGCATCAGCCTATGTTTAAAATCCACATCATGCTGTATTTGTGGGACGAGCTGAGGAGGGCATTCTGTTCTTTACGCTCACTCATAGGCCACGAATGGGAAGGGCTTATCAGGAACTTGCCTATTGCTGCATTGGATATAGCCCTCTCTCCTGCTCACTTCCTGTTGGACTTGGCTTGTGGCTGTATGCGTGTTATGAGGCGGATGCTCAGCCGCGAAGTGAACCGGTATTTTCGGTAGGTATCTATCTGGAAGACGTCTTCGCCCTTCCGATGGACATCCCACTGGCAACTGAGTGTGTGGGACTCCAAGCCGTGGGATTCGACTGGTGGCTTTATGGGTCCCTGTGTCATCGACCGGCCTCACAAAGTCGACATTTGAAACGCAAACCAAGCAACGAGGAGGTCTCAGGGAACCAGCGTAAATCACGAAAAACGTAATCAATGTACTACCCAGAAACTGTCCCTGGTCCGTATCGCCTTGATTGGAGTCATTGTCATTGACGAACGGCATACAGTCTCCTCACACATTTGAAGTGATGCTGACCACAGCGCAAAGATGGATTGTCCGTTATCACCTTCTTGATCTCCCGTAGCGCCGTCTATAATTGTTTCCCCCCGTATAAATCCCATGTATATATACATGCACGTACGCTCCTACAAATGCATTATCGGGCTCGACCCCGGGGAGAAAAATCGTCTTGGTTGCGCAATACGGTGTGCAGTCTCATTGGAGGCGGGGACGATGACGTTCCGATACCTCACGGAGGGAGACGGCACAGATCGTGACATGAGTTCCGCCCTCCCGCGGCCTACGGCTCACCCAATTTATCTTCCTTCCGGCGTCGGCAGCCACACAGAGTGTACAAGATCAATCCTACGACACCGGTAGTGACAACGGCGAGAATAGGCCCGCATCGATGTGCTTCGACGCGGGGAGGGCCGCGGCGGAAATGTTCCGAGTGTAAGAGAAACAGGGCCGTGGAGGGATAGAAGGGCGTGGCCAGCGTCCCTGAGCGGCAGGGAAATTGAGGGTCGCGAGGAGATGTGCAAAATGAGACCGCACACCTTCGAATGCGCATTTGACCAGAACTTGGGCATGCGGGGGAGTGAGTGCCACGTCCTTTAATTTAAACAGCTTCGGGATTGTCCAAAACGCAATGGGAAATACCCGGGTCCCATCACACCTGATCCCAAGCCAGTTACGACTGCAACCGATGAATGAGATAGTGTATCAGAGGGGCAGTGCTCCCATAGCTGTATTCACCCGTGGGCGCACGTGGAGGTGTAGATCTTAGTGTCATCAGCGCGGGATATTAGAAGCTAAGTCGTAGAGACCTTCCGGCTTGCCCGCGCCATTCGACAAACGGAAGAGAGGATTGAGCGCCTGCTGAGCTATTCCTCAGTGAAATTCGCGCACTGAGCACATCAAGGATCGCTGATGTGGAGTCAAGTTCAATGGCCCACCGATGCTTCGTGCGAACTGGTTTCCAGGCAACGGTGGATGTGTGAGGATCCCATCGTCTTTGGTGCGCGATTTTAGGATGCTACACGTCTGCGCCAACGAGGTAGAAAGACTGGGGGCGCAGGTTTTGGTTGGATCAGGTATCGTAAAGTCCCTCCTTGACATGAGCGACACGTATATGAGGGTGCTTGTGGCTCACAGATGTCAGAAGCAGCCCTGCGTGGTAGATGTGGCGGGTCGAGGCGCTATAAATACCTCCATTGAGGTGTGCTTCTGAGGCTCGGGGGGTTTTAAAACATTATTTGCCGAGGACTTGGAGCACGGGACAAAACGGTAGCAGTTCACAATGTCCCTCGGGTGGATTCGAACCATCGCCTCTCCCGCAAGACACGTGTCCACCGCTGAAATGGCAGCGAGCTGCCCTGCTGTACGAGGATGTATCCCCCAATACGTCGACCTACATTTAGGCATGACATATAATACTGATCATTGTAGGGCGTATTACCTGCAGTGCGTCCTTGCCTTTGGATCATCTTTGCTGCCCTTGGCATCGAAAAGAAAGATTAGTGCGGCTCGAATACAGAAAGTCGAACGGAACGGGCTTGATTCCGGCTGCCACACGAGAGCGCCGGCCGTTCAAGCTTGAGGTTAACTGCGCAACGAACGCATGCCGCGCCGCGCAGTGAGGAGCGCGAGTGAATGGGCAGGAAGGAGGCGGACGATTGAGGGAGCGGGGTCGCCGAGATGAATGAGCGGCGCCGAGATCCAGAGGCGAGACGTGAACCGCGCTAGCGCGACTGAGAGACGAAGATCCCGGCCATGCGAAGCCGCATACGAAACAAAGCATGCGTGGGCGCAGGAGAAAATGCTACCCAGTAAATATTCGCGAGAAATAGCAGTCAGAGCGGCAAGCGGAGTACGCTGGTGACGACTCACAATGCCAGGAGAGCTTCGAACCTAGCCAACTGGGTATACAGGGAATCACATCTAATGCGGAAAGGCCCCCGACGTCACTCCCGCAGAGCAGGGATCACAGCCCAAAATGGAGTGACTGATTGAGACGTAGATAGTACCTTTAACGAATGGAACTGCCGAGAGAGAACGCCCGTTACGAACGATTCCGTCGGCTGCCTGACGTAATGGATAAACGCATGCCGGGATCCATAATTCAGAGGACCGCGGCAGGGCTTCAAGATGAGCATGTGCACTTTAATGAGCATATCAGGGGGACCGCCGCGGAGACTTCGTGTACTCGGGGGAATCGTGAGCGGGAAACCTCCGTCGACCGGTTTAGTTGAAGGCGGTCGCGGCGGGGAGGTCATCTCAGGAGGGCGCTCTCGGAGAGACACTGCGCCGCAAAGTAATGGAGAAAGGGACGCGGGGATTCCTCAAGTCGGACAGAGGGCTTCGAGAGCCATGACCATATCACCTGGGCGCTCGCACGTGCAGAGGTAGGATGCGGAAAGCATCAGAGAGGCGCGAAGCGCTGGAGGCATTAAAGCAGCCATTCCGGATGTCGAACATTGGGTTTCAAGAGTAAGGATATCAGCAGGGGGAGCGCCGTCGAGCATCCAGAATTGCTTCAAGCCTTTTAATGGAGAGCGGGACAACGTCATAGATGGATGCCGGTCGGGAGACAGAGAGCGCACACTGTCGGCGGAAACGGAGGGCGGCGAGCGTGTATGTAGCTTTTTTCGGTGTGTTTCACGCGGTAAATAAGCGAGGCCTGCCTGATGGCTTGCCAGGGGACGGGAGAGACGAAGATTCCGGCTCGAGGTGCCCAAGATACTGGATCCGAGTTGGCGCGGGAATTCGAAGGCGCCGACAAGGTGCAGCGCCGTGGAAGGAATACGACGGGGGAAGGTGAGGGCAAGGTGGGGAGGGTTCGGAGCAAGAGCGATGGTGTGGTTTGTCCCTGTTGTCCTGTGCTGATCGGATCATTCCGCATGTTCTTTCCTCTTGCTACCATCTTGTCACCGCGGAGTTAACCTCCGAGTCACACTGGGAGGCTACAGCCCTTCAATCCCAGGCGCAATCTCAACCAGTGCCCTAATAATACTCACTAGAATCTCCTCTGTTGGTCCTGGGCTTCGCGCCGGGTGATTCGCGGATTGGATCAGCCTTGGGCTGTCTTTTCACCTTGCGGCGTACTCACTGTCAAGAATCACGAAAACGCAGTGCGGTCGGAATTTGTGACGGCTATGTGTCTATCTGCGCCTCAAACGCTGGGTCCATGCGTCATTCCGCTGCTGTGCACAAGGTCGAACTCCCAGAGGCCGCGCTGTCATCCGCATCGTGGGTGCTCTTGCTAGAGACGCCGCAGGTGCGCCGCGGTTTCTCCTTTGCACGATACTAGGTACTGATTCACCGCGAAGCCGATACCGCGCTCGCGTGATTCGTCTCCGGTGCTTGGAGTCCCGACCCGCCTTCGGACGCGCTGGGCACAGCGTTCTCGCCGTCTTCTGTGCTCGGATGCTCCGCACGGGGTGCACGCAGCCTCTCTGCTACCCAGCGCACTACCTTCCCGCAGACTCCCCCGCGCTTGCGCTCGTCTCCGACTTCGCCCTGGCTGCTCCGTGCTTCCTTTGGAGGCTGGTGCTGCATTTGCTTTTCATAGCGCTTCGAATCAACCCCATAGGGACACCCAAATTTCACGCGGATGAAATCACCGTCATCCGCAGGGATCCCACGACCCAATGGCGTGTGGACGCAGCTGTCACCGATAATTCAGTGGTCCACGGATTTCGGAGCTAGCCCGTTCGACCCCGGGGTTGATAGTCTGTCTGTTCTTGCATCTGGTTCGTGTTTGCGATTGAATTCATGGATGGTTCAGCTCCAGCTCTGAATGCGGATTAAACTGCAGGGCGTTCTAATATCCAGTGCAGATACTCGGAATGGGAATCGCCGTCCGTTCTCCCGCACTGCTTACATGCTGAATTATTTTCAGTTAAATTCAGGTATACCACGACCCAATGGCGTGTCGACGCAGCTGCCACCGATCGTCGAGTGCTTCGAGCATTTCGCAGCGACCCCGTTCGACTCGGTGTTGGGTCATTGGTCAACGGCTCCCTCCTTTTTCTCGTGTTTACCCTTCGGCCCATCGCTGATTTAGCTCTAACGTTAGAATCGAGTGCGCATCAACCTGCGGGGGTTTCTGATATCCACCACAGATATTCGGCATCAGAATCGCCGTTCGTTCTCCCGCACTGCTTGAACCCGCGCCGGTGGACTGCCGGGCCGTTCAAGTTCATCGTCTCCGGTGCCAGAAGACGCCGGGGTGCGGAATCAAGGAACATCAAAACAACAACATTTCCTTCTGCGTGCTGGCTGTCCGTGCGTACCGATACACTCAATGGCTCATCAGGTCGCGGAGGCGTTAATTAGGCACAATGACGTTCCGCATGATGTTCAGTGCGCTCACTGTTCACTGAGTCGCTCTACGGTTGCAGGCTTCTCCAAGAAATTCAAACTCCAGTACGGTTATCTGGCGCCCAGTCTGTGCTCCACCGCCGTATGACTAGCGACGACCAGTGTTTTCTCCAACATCGTCCACGTGGCGTTCAATTCAGTCGGAAGCAAGTCCGAAGACTTTGACAAGCAGGTGTACCTGAACGCTTGTCGCTGGCGAGTCAGCTTGAACTTTGATTGACGCAGATAATGCTCCTTCCAGCTGAAGGCCAGGAACATTTAAGACGCTCCTTTGAATTCACTTGACGCTCACGACTTTGTAGTCCCACCGCCGAAACCGACGACATCGTCATGCACATTGGCCATCGTATGTTGCTCGCTGCGGCTTGGGCTGCACTGGCCCCTTCCGTCCTCGCATTCCCAGCCATCTTGCGCTCAGATGGTTCCTCGGATTCGAATCTACCGTCGCTCCACCCTGCGTTGCAGTCTGAGTCATTCGAACTCGCAGCGCTGCGACGTTGCCCAGCCCGACGCCGATCAACTAGTCTTCGCCTCACTCGCTCTTGAGTCCCGATATGCGCCATCGGTTGGCGAATCCCGCGCCGACTACCAGCCCAACAATCAGAGCCACGCTTCCGCCAGCGCCAACCTCTCGACAGACGCCTGCCCCCTATTTCACGCGGTTCCTCCAATCCCCACTCTAGCACGACCGTTCCGAATCCCTTTCCGTCGACCGCCGCACAAGCAAGCTCGCACCAGTCGCATTCGAGTAATACAAGCGGGACGAGCCGAAAGAGGTGGTGGGCGCTCGGTGGGACCAAGGGGTGGACGGGCGATGCGGGGCGGGGGTGTACGTTGAAGACGGCGCAGAGTTTGTTGGCGACGAGTTTGGCGGGGGTGAGTACTTTCTTTTCTACTCTTTTTTTGGGGGATTTGTGCGTGCCGTTTCGTCGGCGCGCGCACGGTTGAGGGCGTCTGCGCCATGCATCCTCCCTCTTGCGCTCAATGCCGTGGGCGGATTTGTTTCGCATTTGGTCTCCGGCTACTTCGTGCGCGCCGTACTTTCTAATCCCCCGCTTTATCTTTCCTTCCGTTCCTTCGTTGACTTATCTACCCCCTAGAGCCCATACACGCAATCCCGCCACTGATGCCCAAAGCCCGCCTCATCAGCCGCCCACGCACGGCTACGCTTCTGGCTCCTCAACGCGCCCTCCGCGCCGTTCAGCGTGCGCCGCACGGCGCTCGCGGACAAGGCCGCAGAGAAGGATGTAGGGACGTGATATGGGCCTAGGGCGGGTGCAGGCGCTGTTAGGTGTGTATCCTTGTCCTTTCCCCCTTCCCTTCATATATCCCGCATATTCCATTCGCATCCCCCGCTCCATTTTCGATACATAGCTTCGTTGAGGCCGTTCTCCTCCCCTCCGTCCCCTCATTCTCTTCCTCGTCGTCCTCGCTCCGCTCCGCGCCGTACCTCCCGCCACACCACGCAGACATTCATCCTCATCCGTTCCCTTTCCACGCTCGCCATTCTCCGCCCCTTTCCTATGCCTCTAGATTCTCCTCATTCCTCCCCCGCCTCCCTCTTTTCCTCCTCTATGCCCGGGATGTGACTCGCTGTCTTCGCTGGTGCTGGCGGCGGATTACGGGCGCTTATCCGCACATCTCCTTCCCGTTCTTCGTACTCCCTCCACGTCGCCCACCGCTCCCGGTGTGGAAGTGCCATATGGCTCCCACGTCGCCATAGGCCCCTTCGGGCATTCAGCGAGTCTGGCAATCACGATCACCTGACCGCGTCGAGTACTATTCCGCGTGCGCTGCCCATCTCAACTACCGAATCGAAGCGAGCACCACATATCAGCATCTCCGACATCCCCGATTTCCTCGAGCGCCATATACGCAGCTTCATATTCCTTCCAACGCTTCGACATCGAGTCTCCAACCTCGGCAATAAATACTGGTTCCCGATTGATATGTTTCTCTCCTCACAATTGCACTCTCACACTCATTTATTTACTTACCTATCGACTCTTTACAGACGTTTCCTTGTTCCACCTACGTACGCCAATGCGACGAGTGACGACCCGAGTCTTCGGCCTTCTCGGACTACGCCGGGGATTGAGCCGGCTGTGGCCTGGGCACCCACAAGTCACCGTTGAGCGGCGCAACGTGCTCTCCCTATTTCGTCTTTGCGTAGCTCCCGGTTGGTTCGACGGCGAGAGTTTCGCTCTAGCGGAGGCACATATACCACGGACTCTTTACCTATTTTTGGACCGATCGTATTTACTGTCGTTACCGCTGTCATGTACAGGGGTTCGCTCCTTGCTTCCCACCACCACCATCGATTTCTGAGTCTCTTCCTGTGCAACACTGGGCCTTTACGAACCCTCCGAGCTGAGTTTATCTTATTCCGAGTCTATATTCTGTCCTACTCTTACTCCAGATTCTTCCTCCTGGGCTCTCGGCATTCTACGGCACTCTTATTCACAGATCCCAGCACGACCAGGCACCTCCTCTGTCCACCCCCGGACACACCCTTACTTCTACACCGGCGTCGGCACTGAGAGCATCATAAACGTCTTCCCCTGCTCCTCCCTGCCTCTATTCCTCGCGGGCGGCTCCGTTGTTCGGCGGCGTCGACCCGTTTGCCGTCACTACACGTTGTCATGTTTCACTCCACCGCTGCTCTTTCTAACTATCAGAATGCAAGCGTCCATTTGATTTCTTCGTATAAAAGGCCTACTTAATAGCGACTCCAACATGAGGTCAGATGTCTATCTCGCTGCTCAGTCCACCGTAATGGTTTGGTTAACCGTCATCTGCGAGTAGAGAGTCTGGGCAGCACCCGCAGTACGAACGTCATAAATCACGAGATTATAGCCTGGTAAAAAATTGAATCCGTGGCTCTCTCGTTCACATTGGAAGAATATGCTTACTGCCAATACCAGGAGCGGTAACGGGGCTATTGATAGTAAGCCCACTCGATCCAGGGCTGCTCAAGCTGAGATTCCCAACTGGATACGTAAAGTGGTCACCGTCATCGGGTGAATGCTCGAACCCTACTAGGATGTATCGCGTCCCAGCATCACTGAGCACCGATAAGTCGATGATAAGCTTGTGACTGCTGTTTACAACTCACATGCTGTCATAGACCCGGTATTTGATGGTAACTTGAGACCCAGAGGTCACAGTGGCACCAGCGGCGGGTGACAAAAGCTGGCCATCATTGTACTGACGGGCTTGAAGTGACGCAGCGGAGACAACCGAAGCTAGAAGAGAGGTAATGCTAATGCTAAACTTCATACTTGGATGCAAGGCAAGACTTGAAGGGGGCGCCTGGAGCTTATGTTCTGTTCGCAAACATACTTATATCCCAACCGATAGTCATCACCGCTGACCCGTCTATATAAATAATAAATAAGGCAAGGTTGTGGGCTGTGCTGGGCTTGGTGCTGAAACATCCACTCAGTGTGCTTTATATAGCAGCAGAGCTGTGGTCAGAGAAGCTAGGAGAAGCTCGGGTCTCCCCTCCTGCTACGAAAAAGGAACTCACGATTCAACCACACTGTTCTGCCAATGAAAGCATGCCTCCCTATCTATCGCGAGCCTCGCACCCTGGAACGCTTCATCGGCGTATTACCGCCGGGTAACGTGTGGGACTGGACGCATGTTCCGACCCGAATGACAACGATCTAGTGTAATAGCATTTAATGTCGTAAACGCCGTCAACTCTAGAATGGAATTGAATCTGGGGTATTCATTTACTTGATCCCTCACTCTACATTGAGTTCCCGGCACACTCAGTTCGTTGGGGGTCTATTTGGGTCGCTGACAGCCCTCTCGCATGCGCGGGGAAAGGACGGACCTCTGATTATCCCTGTGGGGGCTAGGGCCTGAATTTGGTCAATGGACCGATTCTTGTCCGACAGGATTTTGGCGCAGGTTGGCGATTTTTGTCCGACCGGGACCTAGCATTCGATGCCATCAGAGCCCCAAGTCGGGGTCCCACGAAGCAAAATGTCATGTTTGTCACTACGGCCCTCAGTTTGCGCTGTTTGGGGAGTTTTCAACACCAAGTGACGTTTCGAGTCCAAACTGTTTGAACTTGTGGGTTTCCTGCCCAAAAAAAAAAGAGAAATCTCGAACCTCGGCTCAGCTCTGATTTTGTCCGACCGGGACCTAGCATACCTGGCCTCGAGCCCCCATTCTTGTCCGTTCTGAACCTACGTTTGGAGCCCAAAATCTCATTTTTTTGTCCAACAACGGGGCTAACCTCGAAAGGGATAATCAGAGGTCCTGGTAAGGATCGAGCCGGCCAGGCGCATGTTCCGACACGAATGACAGCGATCTAGTTTAATAGCATTTAATGTCGTAAATGCTGTCTACTCTAGAATGGAATTGAATCTGGGGTATTCATTTACTTGATCCCTCATTCTGCATTGAGATCCCGGCACACTGAGTTCGTTTAGGGACGATTTAGGTTCCTGACAGCCCTCTCGCATGCGCGGGGTAAGGATCGAGCCGGCCAGCTCCGAAATTCGGAAGCGCAGATACAAGGGCAACGAAGGCACTTATGTTGACATTCATAGCCGCGACAGTTCCACCGCAGTACGACAGATCGGTCCACGTTCCGACGCTGGAGAGTAAGCGAGGATTCAAATTGGGACATCCAAACCAAGTGCAACAAGACTCAAGAGCATTGTCACCTTTATGCCGAGAGAGCCGGAAAGAAAGAGAGAGAATCTTCGAAGTAGAATTTCCCGATCCGATTCAGAGAACGACATCGGGCCTGGGGTGAGTACCGAGTCTCTTCTGAGATCGTGAACGCTACGGGGACTCTGGTCAGTTTTTTTTCTTTCTTCGTTTGCATATCGGGTGTACAAGACGCCCTCTGCTTCGCTCCAGCAGTTGTGAAAATTTGAACACAGGTGCGCAGAAAATAACACATTGCGGGATGTCACAGTCACAATCATAAAATGGCGGGACGGAGAAGACCACCTAAGGAGCCTCCGTTTTGTTCACGTGGGGGGCCTCTTAGGTACCTTTTCTTGTATAAGTAAAAGGTACCTAAGAGGTCCCCTCTGCGAGGGAGGTCCCGCTACCCATGCAGCCACACTCCTGAGTATTCAGGTTCCTGGCACGAACGGTTCCCATCTCCAGTGCATCAGTCCAACAGCGTCTAGTTGAACCCCAAGAGCGCGCAATGGATGCGCAGGTGCAGCAATGCGTTGACCGCAAACATGACTTCGCGCGGAAGAGTGAAGAGGACCCATCAGGAATATCCTCCTTTCCTAATTAGGTCGGATTGTCCCAAACTTTGGGGAAATCCCACCAGATTATCGCTCTTAGGTTCATTAGCCTTCTAGTGACGTTCAAAAAAGCTTAGGGGCAAATAGGGACTTAATTAGCCAACATTTTCAATCATATCTGTGCGCTGGCACGGTATTAGGTGATAGCCAGGCAGTTGAAATGCGATGAGAAACCAAATTATATTCAGAGGATAGTGACTACAAACAGAAGACAAGTACACAAGAGCTACTCGACCCATGGCTACGTGATATATTCAATCGTCGGCACGACAAGAGCTAATTTTCTAGAAAGATGTGTTAGATGCGGTAAGAATGAAATGGAAAAGCCTGGATAGCACACAATGTGCAAAGAATAAAGGTGCATGGGAAGTGTATGTTAGCCTGCGAGAAGGAAACTACGTCAGCGCGAGAGACAGTATACAGTGAGAAACAATACCGTAACACTTCTCCGCGCAGCATAAGACTTAATTTAAGTACAGCGAAAACCCGCATTGCGACTTTCGGGAAACTCTCCCGTGCACAAACACTGTGCTGGGCACACTAAAAGAGGGGTGTTAACTGGAGTGCGTCCGTAACCATAATTTCCGTACCGCAGGCGCATTTGCAGCCAGCTTGACATTCAGACCTATATATCGGGGGAACGGAACGCACCCTGGGGGAGAGTATGTGATAGGACGTCGTCATAGTGACACCTTTCGTCGTGAATTCGAGGGTGGCCTGGGAAAGAAGGTACGTGAATGAGCAATGTGATTACGAGGAATAGGGCAAGAAAAAAAGTAGAAGGGCACAGGGGGAGACGCACAGCATCCGATGTTAATGACGCTCGGGTCGATCCAGTCGCTCGAGAAGGCAGTCCTCGTGGTTCAATGCTTATTGCAACTGCTCGCCGTCAGTCTAAGTACCAACAACAACGCACGGGGGCGCCGGGGCGGACACAAATGTAAGGAATGCGTCGTGACGTGGGCGGACACGGCTGGCTCTCGCTCGTACCGTCAGTCTGCGAAGAATACATGATCCTCGAGTAGTGCTGAACGATTTGGTCAGCATGGTGGAAGACAACAAGGGAGAGCGCACCCGGACGTGTTGCCCAGCTCGCCGGGCTCAACACAGAGCATCCAGGTATGTCGGACAGACTGTTTTTCGAGAGCACCCGGTAGGAGTCGTTGTCGAGGCGGACAGAGATGGCTAGAGTACGGGTGGGAGGATATATGATCACCTCATCAGCGAGTCGATGCAAGTATATGAGCGAGTCACGTACATTCGAAGCCAAAGATACGCGCTGAGGATGTCCGCAGGTGATTTGATGATAGAAATGAAAATTGTGGGTAGTCGGACGAAAGATCTGCAAAACATTGTCAGCTTCGGGACAGATGGTGGCAGTGGGAGAAGACAGGGAGAAATTCCTGAGAAAGGCAATGAGAGGCTGATGTTCATACAGGGATGAGGCCTAGTTGGATCCTGAAGAAAGCTCGCTGGATGATCAAGGGCAACAGAGAAGACTGAAAATACCACGTACGAAGGTCTTCGCCGTTCAGAAGAACTGCGGTGAGGAGTGAATTGAGCTTGGGGCCCCAAACGTGCACCAGGAACCGCGGAGGATTGATGGTGGGGAGCGACGAAGTGGGGGGAAAGAGAAGAGTTTGTTGACGAGCATTGTTTCTCCATCCACTTTCGGTCATCAACCACTTTTCTGATGGCACGTGGGTTTGTGCCTGGATGGCTGTGCACATTAGGGCCGGTCCTTCGGCAACGGCAACGGACTCAGAATCATTTCAATACCTTCCTCATCCTTTCCTCATACAATCATGAGTTGACCCTCCGCACGCCACTACATATTATACCCCTCAGTTTGCATCATTTCCTCTTCTCAGGTGCCTGAAAAAAAAAAAAATTGATGTTGGCACAAGCCAACTCTGGAAATCGAGGTAATCTGCCCACTTTGCCCTAATCTGAGGGATAATTCTATTTGGAAACCCGGTTTTTGAGTTTGTTATCCAGAAACCGGGTTGCTGGAAACCCCAGGTGATGCCGATCGCAGTGCCGGCCGATGCCGATCAACGTGCCGATTGAGTCGTACTGTGCAGAATAAATTCCCTAAACTGTGGGACGCTCAGCAGGAGGAAAGGATAATTGAGAATTGTACTAGTACCGAATTCACCTGCCGGACTTCTGTGCCGGGGATCCATTTTTCTTCCATTATGTCATTGCTCAATGTTGGATGTGTGGTGCATGACACTGTCCATGATTTGGAGATGTAGAACTGGTAGGATGACTGCATTGAGCTTAACTATGTTGTATCTCTCGGTTCAGCTATAAAAAGTGTGAGCCCAACAGGCTTTCAACATGGGATCAAATGCAGGTTTGGTATTAATTGGTGTACTGTCCTGGCACACACCGGCAAGAGATCAGTGAAGTATAATAAATTGCTCCGTAAGCACAGAGGTTGGTTGACTGACTCTTGACGAACAGTTAGTTCGACTCAGTTGAAAAACTAGAAGGCATTTTTGACACTCCGCTGACGGCTTGATCGCCGTCACGTTATTCCCACAGGGCTTCTCATTAACCTTCGGCAGGGATTTCTGCGGAATTTCCTAATGCGGCAGGGTTTCTGCCCGCAACCAACCGGGTTTCCAAATAGAATTATCCTAATCTGAGATTGGGAACCAAATTACCCCTAAATTAGGAAGGGAGGGTTTTTCCTGATGACGCTGTCATGCCGAAACGATGGAATGGCAGTGCCGAACGGGAGAAGCTCGCTGCCCAGCGCAAAATTGGGCGACCCGGAAGGCTGCTAATCGCAACGACAAGCTTACAAGCTATGATGCGCTCAAGGCGGAGCGTGACACTGGGGTTGAGGACAACAAGGTGTCGGTCGAGCGGCAGAAAACTCTGGAGAGTCAACTTATCAAATCCTTGCAGGAGGAGATGAGGCTCGACCGGCATCGTACCGATCTTCAAGAGCAGGTCAACGCAGTGAGAAAGGATGTCGAGGACGAACGGTCATTGCGTCGCGACTGGAACCTCCGCCGAGAGGAAATTACGAAAGAGCTTGAACAGCTGAAGAAGGGTGGCCTGGCCGAAGTTCGAGTCAACGGTAGACGGCCAGGTGAACGTCCTTCTGATGATATGATTACATCTGTCTCGCCCCCTGCTGTGCAGGGAATCCGAGCTGACACCAATGCTGCAAATGCTGATCTCCAGCCTTTCGACGCTGGGGACCAGGATGCCAATCTTGACTTTGGACTTGACTATGAGTCGTTGACACTATGGTACAATAATCAATTAATTGGTTGACAGCGACGTCCGCCGGGTCTTACCACGAGCTGCCCATTCAGTCTAATGGTCTGGACTTCAATCCGTTGATTATCTCTCAACAATCACTCTGGCGTAGTCCCGGTTGAAGCACCAATGTCATCTGAAAATCAGGGCTGGGTCAATCAGGCGAATCTCGTTCCGAGTCCGATCTTTCAACGTAAGTCTCCTTGGCTGCCCGTCCTAGCTGCTTTCAAACTGCCTTCCCATTAATTAGTAGAAAGTCACCGCCGCCAGGTCCTTTTTTTTAGACCTCGATAATACCACGATTCACAATCCTCATGTCGTAACTCGTTTTCCGCCTAGTCCATCGTACTTTTGCTTCGCCACCTTGACGGATTCTGCCAAAATATCGAAACTCCGCGTTGACGTACCGTATCCGAGAGGTGCGTTGGCGTCCGCACTCTATGGCACTCTATTCCACTTCCCTATTTCTCCGGATTTGCCACCTTCGAATTCATGATCACTGAGAAGGGCTAGCGAACGCGGAGAGGATTTTTTATATCGGCCGGGCTGTCGATCACCGCTTAACACTGTTGCTGTGCACTTGGCAATTGCGCAAGCGGCTTTTTCTTCCCTTCCATGTCGCCGTCGATGTCCCTCGAAGCTCTCGGGGACGATATCCTCCACTAACTGCTCGCCCACTCCGATATCTACACTTCTCTCAATCTCAATGGTAAGCATTCTTCTGAAGTCGGCTGTATAGACCTTTGACACCGTGTCAGCGAGCGACATTCCTGGCATTTCCTTCTAGTGGTAAACTATATAGGCTTCCGCCAGATCGGCGTTCGGACGTGCCCATGACGCAGCGAATCCGACATAAGGCCGCTCAACTTGCGCTCTTTCCTGACGATGCGGCTGATAGTCATCGTCCGGCATACATGAATATATTCCTGGTCTGTGCCGCGCGGCCCAATATCTTGAGCTTGGGCATACGTCATGATGTCCTAGTCTGGGCTTAGTTGCAACTTGCAGCCGCGCTTTGGCCGCGCTCTCTCGCCGCGGCGTTGCTTTTGTATCCGTCCATGAAGCTGTAAATCCCGAATTGACTATTCTCGTAGAGAACGCTGAAAAGTCCTCTGCTACTGAGACTACACAATATTCATTCACCTGATGCTTTCGGTGCGATTGATCAGACCCATTGTACTGTGGCAGGAAGCGTGGAAATCATCACATGCATTGACATGCGAAAGCTTCGGTGTCACTGAAGACAATTCTATCTTGTCAAATAGCTCCACACCAGGCACACCTGGCTACATAATTCAGAGGTCAGCGTGTGTTAGACATCTGGTTTACCGTAATCAATGGCTGTACGGAGAGCATATAAACGCCTTGTTTCAAGTTCTTCATCAGAGTTCGCTTGAACACATCCCTTTCAAACGTCTCGCAAGCAAATATGTTCTCTAAGCTGCCGGTCATTGTCGCATCGGTGCTCATAGTACGCACATTTTCAGCAATTGCCGATATGTGTTTCCAACTGATTACAATTGTAATTTCAGACCCTTGCTGCCGCCGCCACCATCTGTCCCACGATCACTCCCCCGACCTCCCCTCAGTGCTGTGCCAGCGTCGCCCCTTTCAACGACCTCAGGGTCTTGAGTCTCGCTGATCTCATCGGCATCGGTTCCAATTGCCTGGATGGTGTGCCCATCGGTTTGAGCTGCACGCCCATCACCGTCATCGGGCAAAACTGGTGAGTAATTCATCAATATTAAGCCCGGTATCGCTTTCAAGCTCAAACTGCGAACTAGTGCCGGCGTCTCCGTTATTTGCGATCCACCCGAGCCAGAGTGGGGTGCGTAATGAATGAATTTCTAACTCTTTTGTACTAAACCGAGCGCTGCACAGGCGGCCTCATCGCCATCAACTGCCTTCCCCTCACCAATTGACCCGGGACGAGAAATACTTGGCTGGAATATGGTGTGATGTAGTCTCTCATAGCCAGACTTCAACAAACTGATCTCGTACCTCGACTTGTTGAATGTAATTTTTTTCTTAGATTTTGAGTTTTTAGGTCGTTGTTGTTTATGTATTTCTTTCTCGAGCGCTGATTCGAAAATTTATCCATACAACCTGGCATTTTTATATGTGACTCTGGAATACCTACTACTAGTTTGCCGCTCCGTTTAAAGGGTCAAAACGGTGGTTATGTCGGACACAGCCACCGTGGCGATCTCACCGTTTTGACCCTCCAAACGGAGCAGCAAACTGGTAGTGTTATAGTTTTGGCATTCAGAAATGGAAGAGTGAAGACCCAAAGGCAATATCTAAGCAAGTGAAAAGTCAAGTCAGTACAGTGATAGAATCGATTTGAAAGCTCAAAACGAACCTAAATTACCGAGTGTGAGGCTAAGGAAATATGAAGCTAGGCAACGATTCAACAGATCCAAGTTAATTAAGCCAGTAGAGTGAGAGGATTAAATGGAAATTGAAACGCGCAAGTGTGATCCATCATTTTAAACATCTTGGCCGTAGGTTGGAAGTGAACTCGGAGAAAATCCACGAGCAGAGTCTATGGATGAGTCGGTCAGTAAGAAGGAACGGTGAAATAAAATGTAATTTACGGGTCGCCGGAGAAGAAGGAATCCGAAGCGCTCTCACCTCAAGGTAGACTCTCATAATTTTGACTGTCTAGAGCGCTGCCGTTCAAGACAAGTTGAACGCAAGTGAAATAGAAAGAGAACATACCTAGCGACATGGTAGCATAGTAATGGCGCGGATCCAGCAAGCAGATCAAGTTCAGCATCTAAAGGAGTAAAATCAGTCGGTGAATTGTAAATAAAATCGCGGCGGACTCACCTCCAACCGTACGAGTCAGTCGACGAGGCCGACCATCGGCCCTTCGCTTTTGCCTTGCATCTTTGTTTCTTTCGAGGGAGCGCGAAAAAAAGTTGCAATCCATTCAATGAGGGCTGTATATGGCTTAGAGGAATTCTAAGGCAGGAATAAGAAGAAACTGCTCAGCGGATTAAGAGTAATTACGAAGCAGGTTAAGTATGAAAAAAGCTCTCGAGACGGCGTGTGGCGGCTGCAGGACGAATAAGAGCGGGGGGGACGGGAGGTGTGAGATGTTTGGTGGCCAGCGGGATTCGCTGCGGTGCGGGTCGGTGCATTGGGGATTAGCGCCGAAGGCCGCGGAAGCCATCGAAGAGGCAACTACGCAGAATGGCGGCGATGGGTATGATGTCGCGCATGTGTAGGACTGCGCAGTAGGGCCGCTGAGAAAGCGCGGGGGGAGGTGCGCGGATGCTGCGCAGGTTACGTCCGCAGGCGTGGAGCGACCGGCTCTTAAATATGGGCGGGGGCGTGATCGTAGGGGCGTGGCGCGGTGGTCAAGTGGGCTGGGCCACTTGACCACCGCGGGCGAGCATCTAATGGCGGCATGCGTATGCTGCGCGCGTCCGGGTATATCGACGGTATCATGGCGTGCTGTGTTGGTGGCGATACCAGAGCCGAAGCGCTTCGGCGGACCCGGCGGGATACGGAGGTCGAGAACGCGCGCGCTTGCGAGACGTCGCTTCGCATTGGAGAGACAAATGGAGGCGGTGTAACTGTAAAGAGCTTTAGCGAAGAGGAAAGTAAGGGTAAGGGCACCAGGGGGATTAAAAGGTGTCCTCAGCGCGATGCACCCGGTCTGGAAGCAAGGGGAGAACTAACCTTGGTCCACGAAGGCTGCGCGTTGGGCTCGGAAGTGCGGTGTATCGGTCGGCGGGAGCGCTTGTGCTGGTCTGAGTTTTTCGCAAGGTGACGGCTACGGTGAAAAGGAAACGGGTGGAGAGGGGCGCACCTTCTTAAACGTGCCTGCTCTCGCGCTTCCGCGACGAGGCGGCAGCGACGAGCGCTAAAGCGGCTGAGGGCGAGGTGACGAGGAAGACGCCGCAGAACGTGCTCCGGAGGCGGCGTGGGCGACGAGGGCGGAGGGTCGGATTCAAGGATGGGAGCTGCCGCGCAGCAAGGGCGTCCGCTCGGTCGGGTCTGCGTCATCGGTACGGCGGCCCTGTGAGTTAATTAAAGCTCGAGAGTATGTGACCCCACACAGGTGAAATGTGCGCGTTCCGAGTCGATGCCAGCCGTTTCGGTGAGAAGCGCGGTGCGAGGTGGATGCTCAACGACATTTCGAACATCATAACAAACTCGCGGACGAGCGCAGGGCGGCATCGTTCCAGCTTTGCAACCGTTGTGTGGCGTGTGACCAGCGCAGAAGAGGGTCAAGAGCGCGTAAGTATCTTGCTGCTGCGAGCAGAAACCAGCAAAACGCAAAGGTATATAACCAATATAACCAAAACCAAATCGTATATCGACTGAAGATTATCGCACCAACCAACTCGCCATCGTCTCCGTCCTGTACTGCGACTCTCAGCATTCAAGCGCCGAACCACTATCAAGTGGGAGTCACAACCGGGGTAACACTAGCTTCGGTGAAGGTCATCAAGCCCTGGGAATAGATGTTTCCGAGCACACTGGCGCCTGCAGCGAGTCTGATGGCCGAGTTGCTTAAAATGGTGCCCGCAACGCTGGCGCCGGCCAGGAGATTGGTGGAGTCACCGGTGGCGAAGAAGACGTCGCTGGCCTGGGCGCCATTGGCAAGAATAATCGAGGCGTTCGCGTCCAAGTCGAAGTGAGAGCCCGTAGTGAAGATGTACCTGGGAGAAGCCAGCATTAGAACAGCAGAAATGACTTTTCATGGTTGCACTTACTGGCCCTCGCCGTCGAGTGTAATGCTGGTGACAACGTGAAGAATACTGAAAACGTTGTAGATACCGGGGGTGAAAACAGCGCCCGTAAAGTTGGTGGTGCCGTTGCCGTCGGCGTCGCCCATGCCCTTGGTGACGACGATGGATCCGTCGGCGGTGGAGACCACGGGCGTGCCTTCGAGCGCTCTCAGCATGTTCCAGACGGCTTCGGCATCCGAGTGCGCCTGATCTGCGACGTCGGTGCGCTCCTCGACATCACCGGTGATCGCACCGTCAGGGAAACCGGTGACATTATGGCCGGTCGTAGCGACGTTGCCGATGATGGGTCCGGAGGCGCCGGTGTTGGTGATTCCACCGACGGCCACAACGGTGAAGTCGGCAGCGGTGCCGAGATCGATCTAGAGTGCAATCTGTGAGGACTCGTGATGCGTGGTGGGAGGGAAACACGGACGGCAACATCGGCGCTAACAAATGTGACCACCGCGGCCAGGGTAGCGAGAGTAAAGGCGAACTTCATCGTTGCTTTGTTGATATGCTTCGCGAGCAGTGCACAACACTGTTGTGAGGAGTTGTCTTTTATACTCAACCGAGGGTCTCTCTTCACTTGAAGCCCACATGTACCCTGCCCTGGTTTCCCTCACTCCGTTTGCTGGAGAACCGCAACTTCAGGGCAGTGTGGGCATATTCAAGGCACACTCTGATGTCTTGGCAAAATGTGTGAATGTTTGCCTGGGTGTGCGGGACTTCGGCTCACACCAGCACCCACGGCTAGACTCGAACCAGTCGCTATTGGGAAAGCCGTGGAGTCGATCAACAGCGCGGCTAAATAGCAAGATTCGGTCACTGGGCAATTAGTTCGTGGAATATCGAAATTCAGAGAAAATGGGAGGTCTTAGAATTAGATTCTCTAAAGAACTGTCTCTTCAAATTCTCGGAAAGAGCAAGTCGGTTTTTCCAGTTTCGCGAAATTTTGTCGAAGTTATTTAAAACTCTCGGCAACTCCCGACTGCCTTAACCAGTCCCTATCGCGCATTGATCAAACGACTGTCTTTGATATCTACGGATAGGTACTGGTTCGAGTCTAACCCATGGCGAGCAGCCATCATTTCCTGGAACCTATCTCAGTGTCGCATGTCTGAAATACCCGCCCCTGGTGTCCCTCACTCCGCCTGCTGAAGAACCTCACTTCAATGCAACTTCAGGGCAGTGTGGGCAGGTTCGAGGCACACTGGGCAGGAAAAATACTCATTCCCCACGGTCCCCGCTGCTCTTCGGCTCCAATCCAAATCTATACATTCTCTCTACTACGTCCAGCCGTACATCTACCCTCATACACCCAGCCGCTGCCCCGTCGACGCCGTAGACTACACCTCAATGTCGCACGTTCGCTGAGAATAAGTTAGAATAGCATCGGGAAAGACCGAGCTGTACCAACCAGCGTGATGGGCGCGCGCGGCGGTCGTTCGTTGACGATGAGCGAGGGCGGGCGAGAGCAACCAGGCGTTCTGTGGGAGGGATGAGCACAAATAAGTGAGGGTACGAGACATGGGGAACGGAGATTGATGGCAGGGCGAGGGGAAAGATGTCACCTTGCGGGCTCGGGATCCCAGACAACGCGGGCGACGCGATGAGAGGCCAGCATCGTCGCGAGCGCGAGCGCCCGAGACCCGGCGCGCAGGGCGTACAATCCTGCGAGAACGGCAGATGCTTTTTGCGAGGATGCGGCTTGCAAGTCAGCGTCGAGAAGGGCCGATGACGGACGACGCACCTGGCTCCGTTGAGAGCGCGACGTCCCGGCTGGAGTAAACTGGAGGATTGCGACAGAGGCCTGTGCGCCGGTCTTTCGGTTCAAAGTGCGGCGTCTGACGAAGTATTCGGAGCGAGGTGAGTGAAGGGAGAACGATGGACGCAGAGAATGCGGAAGGAATCGAGGGTGGCGGAACGAGGGATTCCGGATATGCGCGGCGTCGTACGAGACGGCGAAGGATCGAGCATGCTAGCGGCGCGCGGTGGTAGGTCGCTGGGCGTGTGGGAGTGGAGAGAAAGCATGCGCGAGGCTGCTGGTTGAGATGGAGCGCGACGCCGACTCGGGCTCGAGAACGACGAAGGGAGGACGTCGCCAACGAGTTCTACGGCCTTAGCACGCTCAGTGAACGGTTGGAGATGGGTCTGGGAGGTCATACTGGTCTCGGATGAGCAAACCGGGGGCCCACGAGCCCTGCACGTCGCGAGGCGGGGGGTGTCGTCTCCGGGAAAGCGCGGCGTCGTGCGCGACGACGAGGGATCGGGGAGGCTAGCTGCGCGCGCTGGGCGCTCGCTGGGTGTAGGGGAGGAGGCGGAAGATGTGCGCGAGGCCAGCGGGTGACGGGATGGTCGTGGAGCGGAAGAGAGAGGGAGTGATGTGATCTGTCATCACCATCAACCGGCGTCAAATCTGACGCCAGATATCAGTATTTTATTGTGTCTGGCTCCTTGGCTCCTCACGTTCAGACAGAAAGAATAGATAAAAATGAATTGCATAATACAGACATGCAGTATTACCACACTACAGTGAGAACTCTGCCCCAGCACCTATTGGGCGTCCTACGGCCGATACACGCATCAACAAGCAACGGAGCCCGCCCGTTGATCCGAACCCGGCTTGCTCCCAACTCCGATGGCGCTCGCAGACGCCGTCCTTCTTCCGTTCGCTCGTCGTTTCGCGTGCGCTACCGCGCTTGAATCCTAGGTATTAGGATACGTCTCTGTTCTGTTGGCCGGTCTAGTGCTCTCGCAACACCGTTTCCGCTCAATTCAATCTCCTGGCGGCTTGTTTGTTCCCCTTGTGCAGCGTCTCTCGTTCTGCGGACTGGGCTCTTCTGGATCTGCTTTTTGCGCTCTCGAATTAATGTCCTGGTGCTTTCGTTCTACTGCTAGAATTGTAATTGAATTGACCCCCGGATAATCCACAGCGCGGTGTCCGTTTGCCTGGATATCTAGGACCACTGCTCTAAATATGCTCCAAATATCTACTTACTTCTGCTCGGCCGGCGGGTGCTACTCACTGCATTCTCCAAAAGCCACATCGGATGCATGTTGTCGCTGGCCAATTCTCAAGACACTCCCCGCTCAAGATGCACGAGCACACAAAAAGCGCAATCTAGCCTGCTCTAGTGTCTTCGGGCGCATTCGATCCGCTAACTCTCCCTCACATCGTGGTGGTCTAGTTATTGCCAAGCGGGAACGAGTTACATTACTCCACGAAAACTTCCTGGGTATGAACGACACCTTGTCTCATGAGTCACACGACTGGCTAGGCTCTCTCTCGATCTGCGCCGGGCAAGTCTGTCAGGTGGAATGATTCGCCGTTTTACGGTGATATCACCCGATCCGGCTGGGCAAAAAAAACACGGCTACTCCGTCCATGGGACATGTCTTCGAGCGGAATCGAACCACTATCTCTCCCACATAACTGTAATTTATCGGGAACTACATGACTGCCTGGGAGCGAGCTTCATCGCCCGACTAGGACTCCGAGTCGCTAGCTCTAAACGAAACCCTCTACATCGGTGTCGAAAAAGGCTTTATTTCATTTTCGGGGACTCCAAACCAACCGACCCATCTCTCCAAGCCAAAGGACATTTTCTTTCAAATAAAAAACTGCGTTCATACCAATGTAGTGTGTCTGACGCGCTGGAACCGCTGTCTCCCCTTTCGATTGACCCCGAACGGGAAGGTGCGCTACGCAGGCTTGCTATCTGCCTACGAATGAATTAAATCCCCTCAACGCGCGGTACGCCTCTAGTCGGCATCCGCAGCTCCTCATTACTGCCAGAATTTGCGCTATTCTCAGCAACGGAAGGAAAAACTGGGCGGGAAAGTTTTATTACTCCACGAAGACCGGCCGAGTCGGAACCATGCTCTGTGTCGACCCGCAATTTCTTCAATACGTGGTGGCACTATTATCCGGCTAACCGCTCGCCATTTTATTTCCCTATGGCGGCTCTGATTTGGGAGGCACGACAACTTTAGTAGCATAGGCGTTCGTAAACGCCTGTTGATGGTATTGAATGCCTATTGATCACATCGAACGCCTATCCGGCGACTTGAAGGCCTATTACTAAGTGAACAGCTATTTATTTGAATGCCTGCTCCTCGGCTTGCCATCACATCTTGACAGCTTTGAGCTCTGTCATACTTGGCGCGCCGCCTTAGAGAATATCCACCTCTCTGTTAGATCAATTTTGTAGCTAAGGTTATTATTTTCAAAGATTAACAAGTACAGATTAACGGATACAAAGTGGGCCTCGCGCCCTCGGTCGCCGGAGCTTCCCGTTATCCGTACGGTGATCAATCTGCACGCGTTCGGCAGAGGCGGCGTAGTGCATGTGATGCCTATGTATCTCGTCCGTGTACCTGGTGCCAGGTACGATTTCCTTTGCTGACAAGGGGCCTTAGGGAAATCGTACCTGGCGCCAGGCACACGGATGAGATACATAGACTTTTATTGGTTTTTGGCTGCTTTGACCAAAAGGGACACGCTATTGTACTCATACTCAACGCGCCTCTGATTGCAATTTTCGGACAATCTACAGCAAGCCGTCGTCCCTTCTTCTGTTCAGACGCAAACCGGCACGAGTCCTTTATCAATTTACTTCGGTCTTGTCTGTCTCCAGTGCCAGTGCGCCATTCAGCCACCCTCCCCTTTTGTTCGTATTTATTGCAGGTACGGCTTTTCCGTCCGCTGAATCACCTACTATCCACTTTGTTCTTTTCAGCTCACCTATACATCCTGGCTGCGGCTGCGTAAACATTTGCCACGCCACTGATCACTTCGGTTTCCGGCCTGTTCAGCATCCATCAATCAAACTGTCCATATACGGACCGTGGCGCTCACACACCTCGCCGAACTGTGGATTCAAGCACGTCCGCGCGCCTACCAAAAACTCTTAAATCTGCAACACTATGTATCCAGATGCCTCATGATCGTCTGTGAATCTGGGGGTCGTTCGAAGGCGGTATCCGAACCCATTAAAGCCAGGAGCCGTAAGGTGAGCTTGTTGCTGGGTGGTGTTTTGACGGGCATACCTCGTGGGAGACCCATTTATTGGTTTCTGCTCCAGTAAGAGCGTTTCAAGCGGGGCCTACTACTAATAATAGGAATAGCTGTCGCGCGGATGAGTCGGATTCAGTCTTCACTATGACACTATCCCAACACTCCCCCAGACTCGAATGCGTATCTCTACACCTCAGACCGAATACCAAGCTGGCGAGTATTGATCGTGAGCTGGACCGAGCCCAAGTTGTCCCCGAAGACCTGCGTAGGACGCATGATTCAGAGGCAAACCGATTTCCGAAAACCACGACGCGTTCCACATCATCTGTTGAGCATCGCAGGCGAGTGCGACGTACTCCGCCTGGACAGTAGACGGTGCAAACTGTGTTCTGCCGCTTCGTGCTCCGGTCAACCGGCCGTCCCGTGCTGACCATAACAAAACCAGAGACCGAGCGCCTATAGTGACTAACGCCCGGAGGAGGGGGTGTGCAAGCGAGCGCGTAGTCCAAAGTTGCCCGTATATATCTCACAATATGCAGGAGCCGACCAATGCTCTATTCCGGGGGTCTGCGGAAAACGGCGGAGATACGATGAACCAGGGGCCAGGGCGGGCAGTGCGGCATGACTTGTTATAAGACGTTTCCTCTTGCCTACTTAGACGTCCGCTTGTCGCTCGTGGAATCTCGTGTGGCCCTCTACTCCACAGTTCCCTGAGGCTTATGCGCTGCGTAGTCCAATAGCAACGAAAAGATTCCGAGAATTGATCGTAATTTCGGCCAACTAGACTCTCTGTCGCGACTCTCACGGCGTCCCTGGCAAGTTCCTGGCCTTATCAGAAGCACAGTTATTATTTGCCTCTCGCGATGTGACTGCCGCGCAATCATTCCCCGACCATATTCCCCAGCCTGAGGTGGAGTTTGACCAGTGAATCGAGCATTGAAGGTGTACATCTATATAGATCCTCTATATATAGAAGTCTGAAGGTTCTCTTGCACCTTTTGGCTTCTTTGTACCTTATCCCCTGTTTCTTAGGGCTTCTTTGCATATCTGAACGCTCAGTTTCGCAGGAGTAGGAATCCCTCAGCAGTTTGCAATGATTCCCCTCGCCGCGAGAAAGCATCCGTTGATCTCGGTCCTGGCCCTAGATCCATTTCGGAACCCTATAAAGCCAGCTATCAACTACTTCCTCTTTCCCCAGCACAGCTGCTCTTCCTCAGCGCCATGTTCTTCACGTTCAAAACTCTTGCGCTCCTGACTTTCACCATTGGCCGGGTCCTTGCGGCCGATCTTTTCTTCGACCTTCCGGTGGGCAATTTTAGCCGGCGTTTAAAGCTTTCACTGACGACGTACTGGGCAGATGACCAATGCTACGGTAGCCCCCGACGGCTTTCCTCGTCAGGCCATCCAGGCTGGAACGTTCCCCGGCACCAACATCCTGGCCTCGAAAGGCGACGTGTTACACATCAACGTCACCATGAACCAGCTGGATCCAGCGATGAGACGCTCTACCAGTGTCGTAAGGATCCTGTGTCTTTCGGGCTCACGATCTGAATCGAGTTCACAGCACTGGCATGGATTGTTCCAGTCCCGCACTGGAAGTGAAGACGGGTAAGAGAACACTTCTCATCACCGTCTTTGACATACCGATGAGCGTTGTGCAGCCCGTCGTTCGTCAACCAATGTCAGCCCCGCTGCTTCTCTGTTCCGCTTTCTCTCCCTACTCTCATTCAACAGGCCCAATTGCCAACGGGCAATTCTACCAGTATAATATCCCCCTCCGGAATCAGGTTTGTGGTTTTATTTTGCCGCCTCAAGTACGCTAACGACATCCTCAGACTGGAACGTTCTGGTTCCACAGGTATGGCGACATATAGGAAACTTCGATCAAACTAATTTCGCTTCAGCCATCTTTCGACCCAGTACGTCGATGGCGAGCGTGGTACGCTCGTGATCTGTAAGTGCCTTCTACTACCGAGTCGGCGGCTATAATTGATCCCTCCTTTTAGATGGTTTGTGGCGAATCTCGTCCATCCTTCTTTATAACCTTCTACAGATCCCGACGACCCGCTGAAGGACTTGTACGACGTCGACAACGAGCAAACAATTATCACTTTGGCAGATTGGTGCGTTTATACTTTAGGATCATCTATTCGTTTCTCAAGCGGCGCACAGGTACCACACGCCCGCCGCCCAATTGATGGACCAGTACAAGCTCGACGGTGTGACACCGGTGCCTTCCTCCGGTCTTATCAACGGTGTTGGCGTAGGTCCCCCAGATGTTGTTAACCATCGAGGTCAGCTTATTGCTTTGGTAGCGATACGTTGGAGGCCCCGAGGTACCGTACGCGGTGATCACCGTCGAACAAGGAAAACGGTACGTGACAGTCCTGACCACTGCCAATCATGCTCAATTGCATCGCAGATACCGGTAAGCCTCAGCAACGATGACTCGCCGTTGGCCTGAATTCTGTAGTTTCCGCGTCATCGACATCGCTGGCTACGGTGCCTTCGTCTTTTCGATCGACGGCCACGTCTTCGATGTCATCGAGACAGACGGGATTGAGACTGTCCCTCTGGTCTGTTTCTAACCTCATTATTAGCCAGTGGGTAGTTGACAATTCCTCATAGACTGTCAGCAGTTTCGAAATCTACGTCGGTACGTACCATATTCCTTACTCCTGGATGCCCCGCCTTATCCAGTCTGCAGCTCAACGTTACAGTATTATCGTACGTCCTTTCTAGGCGCGAGCGTAACAGAGAGAAAAAATTAATGTCCCCGTAGCTCAACGCCAACCAGCCAGTCGACAACTACTGGATCCGTGCACCCATCGTAAGCTTGCTCTTCTCCGCAGAGAACGCGAGTTCACGATTTCATCAGGACGTGCAAGGAAACAACCCCGATCGTGCGCAGTGGTCATGTTCTAGGATGAATATCTCTGACATGGTGTTTCGACAGTGGACCCATCCCTCGTCAAGGCTATTCTGCGCTACGCAGGGGCTCCTGACGCTGAACCTGTCACCACCGCCCTCGTCCCCCCCGTCCCTCTCCAGGGAGGTTCCGGCGGTGGGGGCGGTGGGGGCAGTGGGGGCAGTGGGGGCGGTGGGGGCGGTGGATCGGTGGGCCCGCTTCAGGAGTTCCAACTCGCGGTTGGCCACGGTCCTTGTTCTATTCGATGTCCGCCTAACAGCTCCGCAGACTTTAGTCGACCCTGGTGCCCCCGGAGGCGATGCACCTGCTGACCACCGCCTTAACCTCACATTTGCTTCTGTGAGTCCCAGGTGGTATGCTCATGTACCGCACTGACAATTCTTATCTTTCCCAGCCTGGTGACGGTGTACGTTTCGTCGTTTCCTGGTCCAGGAGGGTTTGGTGTTCTAAATTATTTAATAGGTTTGGGCAATCAACGGAGAAGGTACGAACTGCATTTCGTGGAGAAAGACCCTGACCGTTCGGCGAAGTTTACACGCCACCGACGCTCCCGACGCTCCTCAAGATCATCAACGGGGCCACGGTCGCTAGTGATTTCAACACCTCTGAGCACACGTTTATTTTGCAGCTCAACGAGGTCGTCGAGTTGGAAATTCATGGCTCAGATCTCGGTGCTGCCTTCCGTTCTCTAAAGTAAAATCCCAAGTCTAATCCTTGGTCAGGAATCACCCATCCGTTCCATCTTCAGTCAGTGTTCTGAGGCCCTCACATTCCCTCATTGACTATGCAAATCAGCGGTCATGCTTTCGATATTGTCAAGAGTGCTTCGGGTCCCTTCAACTACGTGAACCCGTGGGTGGCATCCGAGATTTAGAACAGTATTCCTAGCTCATCTCGCGAACTCAGTCCTCGTCGCGATGTGATTGCAGTTGAGCAAGGAGGTGTTGTCATCCGATTCCGCGGTAGAGATTCCTCGCATCGGGTTTGCGTTCGTTTCTGATGCCAGGTTCACATGATAGCTGACAACCCCGGACCGTGGTTCCTGCACTGGTATGTCTTTGCCAACATTCAGTAGAACCGGAGCTGACTTAAATCGTCCAGTCACATTGATTGGCATCTGGAGTAATATGCCTTCGTATCGCCGTTCCATCACTGACGATTTCCACCCAATAGAGCTGGACTGGCCGTCGTGTTCGCTGAAGATCCTCCTCAACAACGCGAGGGTAATGCGTCCGAAATCGTTACCCCACAGTGGCTCGATCTTTGCCCTAGCTACTACGCTCAACCTGCGGGTGAGTATCGTTGTCTCTTGCTTCATTATCTTGCTCAAGTTCCTCCCCATATTCAGAGCTCCAGTGATTTCTGCCTCGGACGTGCTAGGGGACATCAAATACGGGTCGCGCTTCCCATTGCTTATAAATTGTTGATTTTGATTTCATTTCTGCGCTGCAAATCCACAATACGCCTGTACAGTTGTAGAATCGATTGTTTTTAAATGTTCTTGAAGTGGGCTCGATGTGGCCGTTGAAACCACTACTCTGTGATTTCAAACTTGGTCCGAACGTCAAGTTGAACAGGCCGAACAGTCCCTGATGGATTCGCCATCGCCAGGTTTGGGCCAAAGATGGAGCGATGGGTGGATAGAAATACGTATGAAATACGTACTCGTGTGAGAGAGAGTTGGGATAGTGAAGGCTGAATCCGACCGCACCACAGCTATTCCTATTCCTGGTAGTACTATTGAAGACTAGGTACTGGACCACCTAAGGGTTTTCACCCGTGGGCAAAGGACATTAGTGCGTTATCGGGGTCCGCTGTTGTTCAGACTGAAGGCATACATCTTACGAGTCAGACAAACCAATTTGACCGAATTTAGGTGGGGATCTGAGCGCGGGGTGAATTTTCTTCGGCAGGATGCCAAAAATAGCCAAATGCTAGGGTACTTAACCACCGCCCCAAAGGCAGCATTCCTCATCGCATTCGGGGTTGCAGCGAGTTTGGAGGCCAATGGGGGATACTAATTGACAATTGGATGTCCGGAGTTAAGAAAATGATGTTCTCGGCCCGCAATCAAACAAGGCATAGCTTTTGATCAACCCATCACTTTGCCTCCGCATTTGGTGCCAGCGGGCGCCAGAGGTCCTATTCCCTTCCCCCAGGACAACATATCAATATACCTCAGCGCACCAGTCTCTGGTATCCCAATGGTCAACTACCTAGGTTGGTCAACTACCCAGTCTCCAATAGTAGACCCCGTTTGAAACGCTCTTACCCGAGTAGTGATGTGCAGGGCTCGGCCTCAAGCCCTAGGCCCGCCAGGCCAAGCCCGCCCAGGCCCGAGCCGAGCCGAGCCCGACACAGGGCCTGAGAATGTCAAGCCGAAGTCAGGCCCTCAAGCCTGGGCTTAAGCGGCACCTATAAAATCGACTTTCATCCTTACCTTTTGATCAGGAAACGCGCACATTGAGTCAGTGGATCCACTCAGATGTATTCTTGGAATTATCCCACCCAAATGATTGACGCCAGCATGCTTTTATCGGGTTCAAAATTTTCAACACCCTAGTCCGAAAATGGAAATTATGTGTTGGATCGGTTCAAAAGCACCAAACTGAGGTAGGCGATGGATTTTGAGGTGTGGGGGACAGTCACATCATCATTTGTGCTCCAGAGCTGTTGGCCTTATTCATTGATTTTAATTCCCCTCAAACTCGACTCAAGCCCGGGCCTCGGGCTTGAGGCCCTGTCTGCGGGCTCGGGCTCGGGCTTGGGAAATCTGAAGCCCAGGCCCTATCAAGCCGAGCCCAAGCCTGGGCTTCCAGGCCGAGCCGGGCCCTGAACATCACTATACCCGAGCAGAAACCAACTAGGAATCCGCCGAAAGCGCGGAGTGTTCACGAAGCTGTGTACGCGTAATCGTGCTTACGGTTTACGGATTACCTTTTTTGGGACGTAAATTTATATTCCCCGCTTGCAATGATTTTGGTATGGGTCGATTCGCGCGATTGAGGCGCATGGTTTGATCCACTTTCCGTCGCAATGGACCCAGAATTGAATGTGTTTGAAGGCATTCTTTCCCCCAAGGTCCGTCAGCCACCTCCAAACGTGTTTCCAGCCGCACCTATTCCCCATACCTCATCACGTGTTTGGGAAGAATTGCGAGCGAAGCGAGCAATAAATGGGAGGTATGCACGTCAAAACACCACCCAGCAAGCTCACCTTACGACTCCAGTGTTTGACTGATTTTCCTCCTGTTTTTAGGCTTGGTACTGCAGGCATCTCGAAAGGAAAGATATGGATCAAATTCATATGCGTCCTCCCGAGTACAGGCAAGAGGCGGCGCAGATCCATGATGACGATGGGGACGTATTGAGGACTGTTCCACCAGGCCCCTATTTGATTTGTTCCGAACGATGTGCTGTGGCTGTACGTGCATGATCTTGATTTTTGAACTAGAAAGATACTCCTCGTCATCAATGGACCGATGGATTTTGTTGAACTTCTAGATTAGGACTCTTTATGCATGAAACACATCCGCAAGGAAGTATATTATCAGAAACCAAGTCGCAAATCCTCGGCCGCACAAGAATTCAACAAGGTCAGAAAAACTGTATATTATCAGATGGTACAGCGAGGTCATGCGTACAGCGCAAGGTGCGAGCGTAAAGTGTTGTAGCGTCTGTTTACAAAGTGACAAGGGCATTCGTGTTCAAAATCAAGTTATCATTATTTGATACGACAGGCAGAACTCGATGGTGAAATCGGCTTTGCGACTGGACTTGCAGTGGTAAAGGGCAGTTTTGCTTGATTCATCGTACACGTATGCATAAGACTCAGGGCACGCGTCCTTGAAGTAGTGGTAATACGCAACGCCCGAGCTAGGACATTTATCAGGCGTGTTATACTGCCCAGAACAGCAGTTTGCTACGGCGCGGATTCACGTAAGATGAGGTGTACACAACACGAGGAAGAAGGCGCACCGGGGTTACCATCGAGGTTCGCCGCACAGGCACTGTTGCACCCCGCAACTCCGCCTTTCGCCTTCACTTCGAGCGGCGCCGGACCTGGGGGATGGTATTTCCATATTAACGCCGGATGCGTCAGGAATGACGATTCACACCCATTTACGATTGAGGTTAGCGGGACAGGATGGTACACCACACCTGCCATTGTTGGTGATTTTCATGGGAATATTGAATCCGTCAACAAGGGAAACTGTTTAGAGCATCAGAACACTGAACCCACGGTTGGTTAAGGCTAACCGTCATAGTTGTCCTGTTTTCCCTCATCAGTGGTTTCCATCAAGGGGACATTCACACCATCGAGGAACGTCACTGCGGTGTTCAGGATATTGTAGGGTTAGGGTTTGAACTATCATAGTTGACGACTGATCCACCGCCAGAGAGAGTGAATTCTGCGACGGTGGCGGGAGGTACTCCCTACAGCAAAATGAGTGAAGATGAAGAGTCCAACGGGGAAGACGTACAGTTCTGACTATCTGATCTGAGAACCTGGGCCCAGGTTCTCAGATAAGATAGATAGAACTCCAAGTATTAATATTGCGCCTTAGCTCACATCCAAAGCTTCGAGGCTGCACTTGCCTCGCGACTTGCCCTCACCGTGTCTACGCTGACTTTCGATAGTGGGAGTCGTGCGCCCGCTCCTTGAGCAGGATTCTCGATACGCGGAGCCGTTCGTTCAGAGCACGAGAGAATTAGGCTTATATCATACTGTACGGCCTCGCCAACGAACATGAACGTGGACGACCCTGAAGGTCCTTCAGTTACTTCATATCTACGACCCGTGGGTATCCATCGACTCATTTGTCTTAGAGTTTAATCACGCCAGCGATTCAGGGCACTGTAGGCATCTTGCAGAGTTCCCTCAAGCATGGGTATATGATGTCGCTCCACCTTATCTCCCGCGATCTGCTTCTCAGCTTTAATCCACAACCCCTCCGTCAAGCGCGTCGTCGTGAGTCATGACGTTCTCCGCGTGGGCCGTCCTGCAGCGGTCCAAAGTCGGAGCCCAAGACGTTCGGTGAGCTCGACTGGGACGAGGAGGCGCCCTCGGGGGTCACCGCATTGGGCGCTGGTTCATCCGCTGTGGCGAAGCACGCTGCGGAGCGAGGTGCGTGTGTCTCATTTGTCGGGGCAAATTCAGAGACGATTCTGAAATTCTAGCCGCCTGGGAATTTATGGAGCGGCGTAACAGCGAAATTGGCTGGGACTTGGTGGTGTTGAATCCGCCGGGCGTGTTTGTGGTTCGTACGTCCGTCGTCCCGGTCATTGATTGCCTGTGCTCGTGTCATTCACATTGTTTGATACGCTTGATTTCCTGCAGCCGCATGCGTATCCACAGTGCGCCCACTCCCGACGCGCTCAGAACGATGCGGCGGCAATCTACACTAGATTGACAGAACCTCCGTCTGGCGCAGAACGCACTGCCAGTGGCCGCCTCGTAGCCTGGGTCGACGTGCGCGACCTCGCCCGCGCCCACGTCCTTGTCCCCGTCAAAGCTGCCGACGGCGGCGAGCGCATCATCGTCAGCGCGGGCTCGTTCGTCTGGCAGGACTGCTGTGCGTAGCACCTGCGCTTTATGCTTTTGCTCGTCGTCAATTCTGACAGACGGACTCCGCAGTGCACACCGCGCCTAGCTCGTCGAAATTTCAGAAGGATGTCCCCGACGGGGCGAAGGGCGCGGTGCGCCAGATATGAGCAAGCCCGAAAGGGTGCTCGGGCTGACGGCGTATCGCGAGTTACGAGTCCTAAAAAGTATTTTTAGACTTGTTCTTTCTCACGCCGTACCCGCCAATTTTTGTGGTTTTTCAGTAGTCATTTCTGTCCCCCGTGGGAATCGCTTTGTCATGATGACGCTCAAAGTTTGTGCAAGCTTCGTCGGGTCTGGACTGGTCTGGACCAAGGGTCTGGTGCGGTGCCCTGAGGTACATAAGCTCCCAAATCGGGACATAGCGTATGTCCGTCACACTTGCATCACACTGCTATGTCCCCGCCTTAGTCGTCGTCGCCGCTGGCCCCTCCCTCGCCGCTGCTCGAAGCCACATAACTCGAACCCCCAGACATCGATTGCCGACCTCCTCATGGCTTCCTGCGACCCGTTTCTGACCCCAGACAACGAAAAATCCGACTTTCGAAGGCCTTTCAACGCGAGCCTGAGCACTCTCGTCCTGTTCTTTTCCCTCGCGAAATCTTTGAGAAACGATGGTCCTCTGCATGCATGCGGGGCTATCCATGCTCAGCTGTGTTTAGCCGCAGGTGTGTCGCGGCCGCGATTTCGTGCCCCGCGCCGCATGTGCGGCTATGCATGGGGCTGCATTGGCAGAAGAGGGATTGAGAACATGAAGTGGGCTTGAAGATGGATGGCAATGTCCTTCGGCCACTGCATAGCAGTACGTGCGTGCTTCGTTTTTGTCCGTGCTTTTCTCACTGACGTGCCTCCTTAGCAAAATACTTGCTGTTCGAGCCCACCCCGTGTGTACCAGGCGGACGGGCGCACTGTCGCAGTGTGCACAGAGCGCGGATCCGTACTATCAATGACACCAAATGACCGCGAGTACCGCAGATCGCGGCATAACCGGTCGCGCACGAGGCCGCACGAGCAAGAACAGCCAATGCCTGCGCTGCCCGTACGAGGTGAGACCTTCAGCGCAGTTAGTCAGATGAGTTCAATGCTGTTCAACAAGGCCTTAGATGCCCTTGCATTCACATACGTGCATGCCTGGCAGCGCTTGCTCGCGTTATACGAGGCGGTGTGCTGGGTACCGCACCATGAGCACATACTTTACGCTGCGCAAGCTCTGGGGACGGTGTCTACGGCTGCGGTGCGTGCGCGCTTGCTGCGCGCCACCTCCTGTTGAGCGCATGCGATATCTTGCTACGCGCTCATTGATGGTGTGGCGAACCCCACTCCACTGCATTCACCGCTTGTGCGCGCACTGCAGGGCCCCTTTCACATGCTGCGGGTGCCCTCCGCTCTGCATGCAATGAGCGGCACATCTCTGCCCGCCCGGCTGCATGTGGCTGCTTGTTACGTGCTTATCAACGGTGGGCCCGGCGAAACCAAGTGAAAAAAAAAACTCCCCGACCATAATCGAGGCTCACGTGTCTCGCATAGTTGGTGCCCGGGGCGCAAGCGCAAAGCTGTCACCTGCTCGCTGGTCCGGGCATTTAAATTTTGGGGGCGGTGCGCCCGCGTTGAGGATTTTTTTTACAAAAAAACCACGCCGGTGCTGCTTGGAGTTGGCAACGGACAGTCCTCTGCAAGGCTTGCAGAAATTGGAAGCACTTTTACATCAGACTTCTCTCTACATTTCTTTTGTGCCATGGAATCAGTAAGCTGCTTGAATGTACTAGATTTTCATAGTCTTTGTTAGTTCTGAGAAGCAAAATAGTTGATTAAAAGCTGCACGTAAACACTTTTGGTTCCAGGACAAAATAAATGAAAGGGCAGAGGGCGAATCGAACATTAAATGACTGCTTAAAAAGGCAAAAATAGCAGGCACGCAACATAACCTCTCAGCAATTCAAGTAATCCTGGTTTGGCCTCTCAATTCTACACCACCTCCGAGTATTTGAATAAAAACCTATTCAAATATACCCCAGGACATAACAACCAGAGCCTGGACCAAGTCATTGGCAACCACAACCTCGAATGCGTGTTTCTTGAGCTCGAACTTCTCGCTAGCCCCAGCTGCCGCTCTGTAACCAATGCCTCTGCAATTTTCGGGGCAGGCTCGACTTCCGCTCGGCTTGCCAAGGTTTGCCCATGCCGTCTCATGCCGTGCAACAAACACCGGTACTGCTATAGCTATCGGCGAGTTGGGGGTAAAATGTGAGTGCGTGACGCGTCTCCCCATCTTTTTTGCTCGACTTCATTGGGCTGGGTGAAAGTGCCGCGCTTGCCGCGGCACTGCCGCGCACTGAGGCGCGTTGAGGCGGCCGTGAGGCGGCGGTGGCTGTGCTATTGCCGCGGCAGTGCGGGGCGGCCTATAACTAGTTCCACAACGCTCCCCGTGCACCAAATCGAGTTGTGGAGGTGTTTATGAAGCCAAATACACCATTTGCGACCAAAAATACCCCCATGAAAATTTGTGACTTAAGCTTAATCCGCACTTGACTTTGGCTTAATCCATGCGAGTGCATCGCTATACACAATCTATTTCCCTCAATAGTGCTTTCCAAGGTCCCAGGAGATTTTCCAAATTCTATACATCGTTTAGGTTGACTGAATCACATCATCCACTACAGTTAATTGAGCCATCCGACAATCGTGGTAGTTACATTTCTCTACATACTCATGCCCAACTAACCAGTCGCCCGCATTCACACCACTATGTCTATCATCCCACCATATTAGTGTGCCTCAGTTGCGATAAATCGGGTCTCCAGTGAAGTAGCCTACCCCCTGCTTAGAAAATTCACCGACTTCCACCTGGAACTTCAACAATTCGGCCCTGAGTGACAGCGTATGCAGATAAGTTGTAGTGTCAGTGGCCCTGCACCCGCCAGGTCTTCCAGTGCTTCACAATTTGATTCTGCATCTCTATCTCAAGTCTCTACCCGCCGGACCGCGCAAAAGAAGCGAACAACGATGCCAATCCAAAGCCGACCCCGCAAGCAACGTCCCTCCCGGTTTGGACTATGCAGCTTGATTCTCCGACCGTAAATCAACCAGATGTGGTGTTGCAGCATACCCAGGCAGCCCATAACTTAAGTAGTTCGCTCTACATCATAATCCATGCCTCCAATGAAGCGCCCCGCATACGGCAGCAGTGAAGTGCACTGACGCGCAGTGAGGCGGCGGTGGCTGTGCCATTGCCGCGACATTGCGGGGCACCGAATAACTCGTGCCACAGACCTCCTCCACCCCCAAATCGAGTTCAGTAAGGGTTTCTTGCGTCCGATGCATCATTTGGAAGCAAAAATGCTTGGTTGGAAATGTTGAAAATTCAGCCTAATCCATGCAGGTAAATTACTACAAATGGAGTTCGCAGGAGGGATTGAGTTCGATTGCATGGCTAGTGTTTGCCATGGCTTTCTTGACATTCAGGTATAGCTAAGCCGGAAATTACCAAGGTTGAACTTACCATGATGGGATTAAACTGTGCGCATTGAGGTGCAGGAGCAATGCTTTTCTCGCAGCCGGAGAAGAAACTGCCGTGCAACCATTTCTCCCTTACACAACCCTCGTTACGCTTCAAGTCAAGTGTGGGGCGGGGTTTAATAAGTGCAATACATTGTCTAGATGCACAAATGGTTTGTTGAATATTTGCTGACTTTCAGTCACTCACACCGTGCACGTAACCTGCCGTGCACCACCGGGAACTTGTCACGATGCCATCCAGGTCTAATGCTCCCAGAAGGCAGTGAGTACAGACACTGTACAAGTTCAGTATGTATCATTTCGACCACAATAGGCTGTATTGCATGTGTCTGGCCTCCGCAATAACATTCCTCTGATAAAAGGCAAAGACTAATATTCCAAAAATAGTCAGATAGTTGCCGCTAGGAGATTAACCCAACTTGACGTGAAATTGCCGCGGTGTTGCCGCACAACCAGTAATAGAGAGGTTGCGCAAAAGTCGCATGCGGCTTTCAAAGCCGCACGCGGCAATATCCTTTTTTTTCTACGGAGCATCACTGGGACTCTCAAATAGCCTCTTTTGACCACCAGAGCAAAGAAAAAAAAAAAGCCGCAGGCGGTGAGTTTGCGCACCAAAAAAGGCTTTGCGCAACCTCTCTAATTTTTTACTGTATGCCCTCTCAAACGAGATCGAATTCGAGCCGATTCGAGCAACCTGCTTGGTTTAATACATTGTTTGGAAGCGAAGTCCCAGACATATTGCTCGAATTATTGAGCCTTTATTTGTGAATACAACTTGGAAAGAATCGACAGACTAAGATAACTAGGAGCGGAAATAAAATCGTTGCAGACCCAAGAAGGCAATGTATGTGTCGCGTGAGACCTGGAAATGTACAATCAGAATTGCACTTTACATACCTCCCACTTTGAACTGTATGGAACAACATTGTTACATTTCCATATTCAAGGTCCACTGAAGGTTGAGACAGAATAGGATCTTATATTCAACAAGTTGAGCACTTGAGGAACCAGTCATAATCTGACAGTGTAAGAAAAGGGTTTGTAGTTCCATGATCCCGGTCCGCCACGTATATTAGTTTATTTGGGCTCCGAACCGATGGGACACCTCCATCGAAAAATACAGCAAGGTGCAATGGGGCTGGGTGAATGTGCCGCGCCATTGCGGGGCACTCTCCGCTTATGCTAAATGAAGTTCAGGACGTCTTTTTGAGTGTAAATACATCGATTGGAGCCAAATATGCCTGGTTGAAAATTTGGTGACTTGGGCTCAAGCCACCAGGTATATTGCTACACACCACCGAATTCCCTATATGCTTCTTTCCAAACGACGACTCATGTTCGCTTAGATCTCCTAGGTCCTATATGATTCATCTCGGGGGACCGGAAACGGATCCAACTTGAGGTGGAACTCTGGGGAGCAGTGAGTGATGGGTGCGACAGGTAAACCAGTTGCCACAGTATTTCTTCCACCTGGCCCACCAGGTCCTTGCAGAGGCTCTCTGATGTACATTGTGCTATAAGAATAGTGTATGGGGTCAAACAAACTGTCTATGCAAAGCTGAACTTGCCGCTCCATTTCCGGCTCCTTTGGAACTCTGCAGCTTGATTCTTATCCCACAACTCACTCTGGATTGAACCATCTGTTTGTGAAGAATTAACTTGAATTTCCTGGCCAACCGAGGTGCATCTGTGTTGGTGAAAGTATTTGAATCCGAGGAGGTCGCGCCCAAATTTGGACGTGGTCCGTACTTGAACTTCAAGTTTTATCTTCGTTCTAAGGGTCAATGGAGCATTAAGGACACAATAGAGAGTAGCATAAATACCAGTGGGCTGGAGTGAGGTGCACTGACGCGCAGTGCCGCGGCGGTGGCTGTGTCATTGCCGCGCCATTGCGGGACGCCGAATAACTTGTTCCACAGACCATTTCCCGCACCAAATCGAGTTCGAGGAGTGTTTTCGAATAGAAATACATTGTCTGGAACCAGAAACACCCACCTCAAAATTTGGTAACTTTGACTCAAGCCACCCGGGTATGTCGCTAAGCAGCATCTAATTCCATACACACTGCGTCCAAACGACAAATAAAGGTCCCGCAGGGTTTCGAAGCTCTATGTAGCATTTGTGCGGACCTAATCAGACAGCTCTGAGTTAAGTTCAACTTGAACGGTGAGTAACGGTGTGGTATGCAAATAAGTTGCCGCGGTATTTTGCCAGATTTTGCCCCACCCGCACGTTCATTCTAATGGTCCTCCTCATCCTGATTCTCTACTGTACTAGTTGGACTGTGGTATGAGGAACAATGCTGTTAATTACAAATTTTCTTGTAAAGTTGAACCTTCGAGCTATATTTCGCCTGGTTACTTTGGAACTGTGCAGCGTGATTGTACTCCTATAAATCACCCTGAACTATACCAGCTGTTTTTTTAGCTTGGGTTGCCTGCCCGAGGTGTTCATCTTGGTGAAAGTATCCAGAATCAGATCATGTGTTCGAGTTTTAGTTGTAATTTTTGTCAGACCATACCCAGGCAGCCCTGAACTACATTGCTTCGTGCTCCAGCAGTATTCCTGCCTCAAATCAAGGGCCTAGTGACTGCACTGAAGTGCTGTGAGGCGGTGGTGGTTGTGCTAGTGTGATGGCATTGCAGGGCACCAATTTCCATAAACCTCTGCCCGCACCAAGTGAAATTGAACCAAGGTTTCTTGGGTCCAGCATCGTTTGAAACTGGAAGTTATTTGTTGAAATTTTCAAGAGTTCAGCCCAGTGCATGGAGGTAAATTACTTTGCATCTTCAGATCCCTTCCGCACTTCTATACCATCAAGGTCCAGAGAGGTTTATCAAACTTAATTCATGATCAGGTCCAACAAATCCTTCCGCAGGGTCCGTTCACTCCGACCGCAAAATTATTAATCTTGCTTGAGTGCCTGCTTCGCTTCTGCTTAGCCACTCCTTCATTCATCCTTCCCGTCGATGTCTATACATATACCAGGCCGGGCCCTTTTTTGCTTGATCCTCTCCTAGCATTCGTTGGGTGAATAAGACCACAGTTTATGCAACTATCATGTTCTGCCCGACTCTCAGTTCAAGCGTGCATTACTTATTCTCTGATCAATTTCAAATGCCTGCGGTCACTGCGACAGCTCGTATACTGGGTTATTTTCTGCGATGAATCACTTTCAAGGGTGATGTGGCAAAGGCTATGCTATTGCCACGGCGTGAGGAGTTGGGTTGATTGGCAGGGACTGAGAAGTTAACTCCCATGTACCACCACTCCCATATCTTCGAAGAGGATCTTAAATTATCGATACACTTGTTGAGTCCAAAATCCCATCCCCCCTTCTTGGTCATTGAGACCCAGACAACCATCCCCCTACCGCTCGCTCTCAGAGTCCGTCTGTGCAATTGTCGGAACCTAATGCCGCGGTAGTGCGGGGACATTTGAAGGCTGGCTGGATGTTTATATTCTGGACAGAAAAAAAAAAATGGAGAAGTTCCTGCTGCAAGACAGAATTAGGCTTCAGCAAATTTAAGGTGAGGTCAACCATGATCGTGCCCCGGAGAAGCAGACTCACTTCCAAGTTACAATTTAATTTCTTCAAGTGTAGATGTCCCGTTCACAGCCGATGTCTCGGGACGATTTCGCCACGAGGCTTCCCAGTGCAACCAGTAAGTATAAGTAGCATACAGGCAGTGAAATGACTGCAGAATTCATAACTTAGAAGTGAGGAAACCCGCTTATGACTTGATTTAACATGAATTGCCACGGCCCACTTCTCTCTTCAACATGGACCAGGAGTTCATGTATTTGAGGTCCAAACAATGCTCTGGGCGTATGGAATCACGTTTCACCTCTAGCATTGGTGAGAGAAGCTGTATGAAAGGAGAAAAAGGCTGCGCGGCACTCTGCCGCGTCACTTTACCCGGTGGCTGTGCTGCCGCGGCAGTGCCGCGCACTGACGCGCAACTGGCGCGGCATTGCGGCGCATTGACGGGATACTGCCGCGCATTGACATTTGTGTTAAACAGTTCAATTTGCCCTTGTAAAGTAATCCTAACATTCCTTCCAGTATTGCATTATCTCTCCCAAACTATTGCGGAGGCTACCCCGACAGGACCTGACTTCTGCCCTACGTTTACCGGAAATTCCCGCCCCCGAAATCGTATTTAAGCTTTAAAACAATGTACAGTGCTCATAAGTCTTTGAATATACCATAGAACTGCACTTTAAGGTATCCCGACGTAGCTTAGTTAGGCTTAGTTGGGCTTAGGCAATGCCGCGGCAGTGCCGCCTCAGTGCCGCGGCACTGCGCGGCACGCGCGGCATTTTCTCCAGGCCCGACTTCAGTCTGCCGCTGTGGACATTGTCTGGAAGAACAGAAATATTTACGCCGCAGGTTTCAGTCGTCATGGGATCGACGGAGTTTGGCACCAGACAATCGGATTTTTCGCTATCACGGTGGTTCAAAAATCACTTCAAACGGAAGTCTGTTAATTGTACCCATTGCTCAACAGATGCTCGATGTAATTTCTGGATGACAAGAACGGTAACACTTAGGTCGGTGCCTCCTATATTATTTGTGATGGTGGAAGATGAGAGAATTGTGTTGCGCGGGTCGCTTGGTAGCGAGCGCTAAGGCTCCGAGGTGTCATTTATCACGGTGCGGGCCATTTCACATCTAGGATTATCACGTCTGGGGGAATAATGTGGTTCCACGGTAGCATGACCACACGCAGCACCAGCGTTCGACATGGAATGCTGCAGGACCTAGTATCTACTCGAGATTTACATTTCTGCAATGGAAGGAAAGCAGTCGCAGCAATATATGCTGTTCATTGAAGTCCGCTGCAAAAAAATAGATGAATGGGCGGACACACCTTTGGGACTCGTATCGACATGCGCAGCAATGGCCTTAAAAGCCACGTTGGAGAAGATGGTGAGGGGTACTGTGGCGGATTGGGAGGCGCGGGCGCGGTGAGATGGACCAACGCGTTGAAGGTAATGGTCTCAAATAAGTTCAACACGTTATCAACATCGCTGTACGTATTACATGCATTCATATGCCGTTGGAGTTCGAAGTTCCGCCTCAGTGCCAAACTTAATTGAACATCCCAGAAGGATAGCATGCTCGAGTGTCGCGCGCCATATCCAAGTACTTGACTGCAAGGAAGACTCAATTAATATCATTAAAATGCCCCCACCAAGAAACTTGAGCAATGGCAGATGCGAACGTCCGGACCGATTGGGGCGAGATACCGAAGTCGTCCGCTGCGCACTGTGTCCCAGCTGTCTGTCGCGCTTGAAGCTGGGCATCCAAGAGGCCAAATACATCACGGCTCACCAACGATTGGGATATGCAACACGTATTAACGCGTCGATAGCTATTAGGAGTTGCTCGCACTTTAGCGCGAGTTTACTGACCCCTTTCCCCGGGGAGCCGGAATCCCAAGTTCGATCCTGGATCGAAATCAAATAGCCGGGACAAAAGAGATCTGGTCGCCATTGCTAGTCGAACGCTTTATTCAACGACGGCTGCTGTACCCAGCGCACCACGTTCGAATTATTAGGGGCCCGTCCTCGGCGAGTCGAGTAGCTCACCAACACAGGCCAATACACCTGCATCCACAGCATACTGCGCTCCTCGGTCTAATTTTCATTTCCATACAGTGCATGTGCTGTGTGCTTGATAATCTCCACAATTTCATTACTGCTAAACATCAACACCTCGGGTAAGATCCGGTAAAATTCAAGACTCGCCTCAAGGGGGAATCGAGCATGTTCACCGTATAAGTCCAAATCGATGAGACACCATTCGCGTGAAAAATATTCGAGACTGACCGTAAGTACGATATTAGCCGAGGACAAGGGCCAACGCTCAAGACCTTCGTGCACTGCCATTTTGCCAGGTTCCCCAGCAGCGAGCATGCCGATCGCCGGACCTCTACGTCTTTTGACCGCAGGAATTCGTCGACGAGGTCCAAAACGAGTGAATGCACGACGGTGCGCGCTTCATCTTCAGATTTCGCGCGCTCGCAAAGCTCCCGTAAAAGCATCGTTTTTGTTGACGGCAGTACATATTTGAAGCTAGGGGATTTGTGTGTCAGAAGGCGTCGAATACAGAGATCTGCGACGTATGCATACCGGAGATAGCTCGCACAGATTTGCGCGGTCTCTGTTGACAGTGGGGTCCCGCGGTGTTTCCTCGTGAATGCTAGTACAGCCCGATGATACATCAACCTCATGAGAGGCTTTATGGCGGCGTGGAGGGGGATGGTGGGGCTCGCTACTGCGCTACTAGGACCACCAGCTGTGGATGCTCTCTGGTGTACGGGGGCGGACGATGGAGGGCATGGATGGCCGACAGCCTCGCTGGTACGGCACACAAACGGAGGCTATCACTGCCCTAGCGGCAAATGACAGAGAGAGTAAGCGCTGAGAAGGCAAACTAGAGATCCGCCACTCGACAGTGTCAACCAGGATTCGCAGATCCCCGGGACCTGGCAGTTCACACATGGTGCGAAATTCGAGAGGCGACACGGATGGATTAAGTGTCTTACATGAGCGCATCAGGGTTTCTTCGTGCCCTGGCACTTCGCTCGAATCCAAACCGTACAGCCGGAGGAGCACAGCCCGGAATCAAGTGGTGATACGTCCTGGGTTGTACGTCTCTCGGCGCCAAAGTCGCGATAATTGCCTAGGTCGTTAATAAAGTTCGGACATCATAATTTTAGAAAAAGAGACGTGCCTCAGAGAGCCTTCGTTCCATCTGTCGAGGCGGACTGTCGGAGCGGACAGTCTTGAGCGATGGAGCCGAAATGCGCAGTAAAAAAACCAAACGAAAAGAATCGATTTGCACAGGAGCCGAGATGCGACAGCGCAGACGCGGCAACGCGCGTCGAAAGCGCCGTCGAGTGCATGGATCCCGATTTTCTTCACAAGGAGCCAACATCCCCGAGTTGCATTTCGACGATCTTCATTTGCAAAGTGGAGATGGAGCTCCTCTCGATGGAACGCAGCGCAACACTGGGGCCATCTCCTGAACTATCGAATTCCGAAACTGGAGTAGCGTCACCAAAATTTAGAGTGAAAGTTTAACAAGAAACATAAGAGAGAAACGCTAGTGGGCATGGATTAAGCTGCGGACACGCCATAATAATTGTTCCGCCGCCTACTGGTTAACGCTTCTCCGCGACCATATTCGCCAGGGCTCGCAAGAGCGGCGAAAGGCTAAGAATGAAGTTCCGAGATTGAGCTGAATCATAGCTGGATCCCAAGGAGCTCGTAGGCGCAACGATAACGGCTAGCAGGAGCCCAGAGACTCGAGAGAGGAAATTTACGGGCAGAGTTGGGCCAGACTCGAGGAATCGAGATGAGATAAACTCGCAGATAGGGTGGGATTAAGGGGTTAAGGCCCCAGCCTACTACAAAACAGAGCAGCAAATATATAGGTCCGCGTCCGACGCGGACCGCTGCGCAGGAGGGTTTAAATTCTCGATGGACGAGTCAGCCAACCTGCGCCGAGAGGGTCTAGGCGGTGGAACCTGCGCAAACCGAGAAGATCCTCGCAGAGCGCGTAGAGCTTCAGCACGAGAGTATTCTGAGGGGGATTCTGCATCCAAAGACTGGTCCGGTACGATGAGCGGTACGAGACAAAATCCCGAGCACGAGTCATAGGTCTGATGTGCCCGAATAAAATAAGGCGGGAGTGCATAGCGTTGAGCGCTTAGTTCGCGACCAGGATCTTCCTCATATATACTCCGCTGATAATGAAGCCAGCCAACTTGGAGCGAGGTTTCATCCCGAGACACGAGACGAGATATTATATATAGCGTGCAACCTGTCAGAGAAAAGGCGGGTTTGTTGAGCGAATGACAATCGATAAACGACGGAATCAACTTGGCAGTGATGTGAGCGAAGGTCATGCAGATTCGAATGAAAGTCAATGATCGAGCGACTGGAAAGTATCGTCGAGGATGATCGATCCATGCACATGCGCAAGGACCGAGAGGGTTTCAAACTCCAATGTCCCGACAGCACACATGACTGAGCGCCGGAAGCGCACGGATCGGCCATTCTGGAATGGTGGTTGATGTTGAGGGGGACATATCCTAGATTCGAGAACGTGAGACGGTCCCGGCCAGGCAAATACATATACCAGTAGTACGCCAATAATGAGTGGTCCAGATGAGCGAGGATCTTCCAAGCTAGGCTCTTCTCTACCTCTATGAGTTTGACAATACTGGAGTGAGAGATTGGGCCCAATTTCCGAAAGACATGATCCTTGGACCCCTCAGAAAGCAACCAACATTATCACCAGCAATGGCGCAAGTAATGGCGATCAGATAGCTGCAGATTTCAGACCGGGAGCAAATGGTATCGTCGTGGCACTCCCGGGATGTCAAGCGTTCTGCGCGCAATTGAGGGATGGTCATGTCGGATAGCGGGGCGGGGATCAGTTGGCCGAGAATACGAGCGTTTGGAGAGAACTTGAAGGCTGAACATGTAGGACACCAGAAGATCGAGGTACATCTTCGAAAGACAACGCAGTAGTATCAAGTAGCATTTCCAGCTCCTTGGGCCATCATCCTAAACCTCGGGTCCCGGAGCGATAAATAGTTCACGAGTGCGCTGACAGGAGAGGCGCGGTTCCACCGGCCATTGAAAGGGACACATGACGCCCAGGGATAAATGAAGTTTCGGAGGACGCTCATCGCTCCACCAATATCTCGCGCTAATACGGCGGGCGCGCCAGACGCCCAGAGCAAAATGCGAAAGAGAACTCCGAATCCACGATACCGCTGTACCGCTAAAGAGCTGCTGCAGAGAGCCGCGTCGCCAGGGAGAGACCATGATTTTCACTTCGTAACATCACAAGCTACGCACGGCCAAGTCGCCCAAAATGCGTCGCATTGAGCTCCAGGACGCCAAAGTGCGGAATGGTGAACTGGGTGACGAAGGTAGGATCAATCTTGCCAGTACCAGTGAAGAATCGTCATCGTCGACTGAGATAGAGAGAGATCCGGTCGATAGAAGGCATCCGTGTCAGAAGACTGAATCGCAAGCGTAGTGTTGTGGCAAAAAGCAAGAGCGTATCAGTCACACAAAGTCACACAAACAAATGATCGCTCTCTACCGCTGTCTAAGAACATTTTTATTCATTTTGCTATGTATCCAATTGAAATGTACAAATTTTTGCTACACGACGCGTCTGGGAGTATCGTATTTCGGTATCAGCAGAGGTAACAAAACAGAAAGAAAAGCAGGCATGCGGGAATACAGGGCGAACGAGTAGAAGTAGGCGTAGGCAAGGAGTGGGGATAGCGCAGAAGGGAAGAAAAGGATATGGGAATAAGAATCAGAATCAGTTGGTGCGTCCAGCTGCTAATGCGGACGGCTTTCTTTTTGAAGTGGCGCGAGCGGCTGCGTTACTTGGCGGTGGGTGGCGCGTCCTCGAGTGCGACGCGGGCGTACGTCGTCGCCTCGTACGCGGACTCCTCGCCCGAGCCAGGCGTGCTCGTGTCGGGCGGACTCTCCGCCGCCTCGAGCCGCGCGCGGTTGGGCGCAGAGCCAGCGCTAGCCGTGGCCGCGTCCGTCGCGTCCGTCACCTCCGCGTCGAGCTCCTCCGAGCGCCGCTTCACGAGCCGCACGGTCGTATACTCGCGCTCGCCCGTCCTTGCGCGCTTCGGCGGCGTCCCGCCGCGCACGACCGCGTGCGCATCGTCCCCTTCCGCGCCCGCCTACGGCTCCAGCTCGTCGACAAAGCACTTGCGCCCCGCGACTCACGCGCCCGGCGACAGCGCGTACTTGGACCCCGCACCGTCCCACTCGCCGCCTTCCTCGCTGTACTCGTCGTCGTCCGACACGAGCCGCCCTCGCGCATCTCCGCGATCAGCGCCATCTCGCGCTCGTACGCGCCCGGGCCCTCCTGCTCGTCCATCTGCCTCCAGTACGCCTCCTGCGCGCTGATCGCCTCTTCCTGCGCGTCCGCGTCCGCGCCCGCGCAGTCCTTGGGCAGGTATTACCCGTCGTCGCCCTCCGCGACGTGCGATACCACGCTGGTTCGCGCCGCGCCCGCCCGAGTCGTCCTCAGCGGGGAGATGCACCACGATCGGCCCGTCGCTGTGCGCGTTGTGGGCGTGCGTGTGCTCGGGCACGCTTGCCCGCGTCGTCGTCGCGGCAGACGCAGCAGCGGGGTTGCCCCCCTGCGCCGCCTGCGCTACCGCCATCGCGCGATCGCAGATCGAGCAGCGGCAGTGATACAGCGGCGCGCACGCCTCGCGCCAGACCTGGCACGTCACATCAGCAAGCATCCCAGCACGGGGAGAAGAGGAGGGTACTAACGGCTCGCAGCGCCTCGAGGCTGTATGGCGGCAGGTGCGCGACGTCTCGGGCACATAGGGAATCGGGCGCAGGAGGCGCAGCGGGGCGAGGACGGGCATCACCGCGATCGTGGGCTGCCTCTCGCGTGCAACGTCTTCCGCCTCCTTCTCCCTGTCGCGCGCCGCGTCCTTGTCCTTGTCCGCGCGATGCTCCCCCAGCGGCGGCGGGCTCAGCCTCGTCCACAGCGTCGAACTGGACAGCACGGGACTCGTATCGCTCGTGCGCGACGTCCCCTCGGATGAATCATCGCTCCCCTCCTCTCCCCGCGGTGCCTCCGCTCGCCCTCTGCGTCTCCATGTCCACCCGCCCCGCATCCGCCTCCGCCCGTGCATTCCGCCTACGCTCCCGCCAATCGACCCGTCAAACTATACCCCCTCCTCCTCGCGCACCTCGCGCACCACGTCCGCGAGCCCCATGCGCGCCGCGCGCACCGCGGGGTCAAGGGGGCCCACCCGCCTTGCGCCACCGGGCACGGAGGAGGGCGCCTGCGCCGCGTCGAGCGAGCACTCAACGATCACGCGCCGGACAACGTTGCAGAACGCGGGGAGGAGCACCGCGAGCATCTGGTGGACGTGCGCGTTGTGCGCCGCCTCGGCAAGGACGTACGTCGGCGGCGACGGTGCGGGGGCCCCGGGGTGTGCTGCGGGCGCGTCGTCGGCGCCGGGCAAAGGCTGGGCAGAAGGTGAGGGCGAGGGCGAGGAGGGCGGAGAGACGGCCCAGGCACGGCACCGCCTTAACAGGATCATCAGGGCCATCTGCGCAGGAAAGTGTCAGTATGCACGGACGAGGTGAAAGAAGGAAAAGACCCACCCAAGCCCCCACGCGCACATTGTGGTACACATCCGCCGGCGCCACCCACGCGTCCTCGAGTATCCTCCCGCGTGCCCAGTCTCCCAACGCCAACTCGCGCACGCTCGTCTCGAGCGCCGCCGCCAGAGCCTCCTCCTCCTCCTCCAGATCCAGATCGAGCTCTGAGTCGTCCTCGAGCTCCCCAGCTGCGTTGATGCTCGTGTACCCCGCTGCGCGTGTATGCGGCGGCGTTGGCGGGGGTGCTGAGGTACGCCGTGACCTCCCGCGCTCCGCGCAGGGTGAACCCAGGCGCCGAACTCGTCGTCGGCGGAGATCAGTGGCGGCATGTCGCCAAAGCGCGCGGCGGCGGGGCGCGATACCCACGGAGTCGAATTCGCGACTACGGCGCCGAGCGCGTGCAGAGTAGGAGAGCGAGGGGCACTACGCCCCCGCAGGCGACGACGCGGGTTGATGAGGTGGATACGGTCGCGTGGAGTCCGAAATGGCGCTCAACGCTGCCGAGGCGACGCAGGGCGCGGCGGCGGACGGGGCGAGCAGGGGCTACGGGGGACGCAGCGGCGGCGGACGGAAGACGCGGTCGGCGAACGTAGAGGCGGCGGGACGGGCGAGGGGCGGATAAAGGGCGACGTGGGTGGGCGCTGGCCACGAGGGTGTTGAAGGTGAGGGGCTCTCTGCATTGAATTGAAGGTTAGCGCGAAGATACGCGCAAGAAGGAGTACGTACGGCTGTGGAGGGGAGGAAGCGGTGCGGGCGAAGGAGACCACGGTCGTCATGAAGACGTAGCTGTCGCGCCTGGGCTACTCGGCGAATGCACGCTGCAGTTAGTCTCCGCTGAAAACATGTTAGTGTCAGCTCTACAAAAGAATGAAAGAGTTTGCTCACCATACAGCACGGCCCAAGCCGCTTACGACGCACCCACACGCAGACCTCCCGCCGTTCTTCAGATAGAGGGTCCAGGGCCGCCAAGGACAGAGTATCGGTAGGTAAGAGTTTCGAGATGAAGGAGGACGGCAAGCGGCGTGTGGCTGTGTCCGTCACGGTCACCTCTCACGTTGAGTGACTCCCGCTTGACTCCCGCCACCGCTGTTGGTTTATTCTGGCTCAAGGACGACGTGAGGCAAGATCCTAGATGCAATTGTATTACACTTACGAGTACACTGACTTCCGCACACACAAGCAATTTGGATGATTCTAGAATCTGTACGTAAATGTTTTAAGCACTCCCCACCATTTCATGGTGTCCATGCCATCTGGGACAACTTCACGGGTGGTGAGATACAAGTTGAACTCGTCGAGCCATGGTTTAAGTGGGTCAAGGTCCAGTTCAGCCATGCCGGGCATATCAGTGTCGTCATCGCCTAGGACAACTGAGCGTCGCATTTTGCTGGTTACAGGTTTTTTAATGGGGACTGAAGTCGCTGTAGGTGAGCTGTGAAGCTGGAGATAACACTGCTTAAACTGTTGCTAATTATTATTTGCAGATGACAAGATAGACAGAGTTGACGTACTGTTTCCTCCATCTGTGTTTCAGCTTCGTGTCGAAGATCGTCTGGCCAGTGTCTCTGGAAGTATGAGAGTTTCTTGGTTGGAATGAGAACTAAACGAGAAATTAGCTTCCGGCACAGAGAATTGGTTTTTGTGGAAACTGACCCATTGCAAACGAACATCAACACTTACCGCTGAAAAGTAATATGTAGGAACTCGAAACCAGGGTTTAAACCCTGGTTTTTGGTTTCACCGGCTTCAAACCAAAACCAAAACCAGCTCCAAACCATGACCTTGGTTTGGTTTGGTTTCGGAAAACCATGGTTTTGGTTTGCTGGTTTTTTGGTTTGAAACCAAACCAAGCACATCACTACTATATAAGAGGGTGTAGTTGACCACCTTAAGGGTTTTTAGTACCTTGTGGGAGACTGAAACATTGTTCGGACCTTTTTCTGGTGTCAGCGGGTAGGCTGGCATGTTGAGAGTGAAATGTGGTTGAAGAATCGAGGTGTTGCCACATGTTTGTCGCGTGATGAATATTTGCCGCCGGCGGGTCTGGTGCGGTGCCCTGAGGTACATAAGCTCCCAAATCGGGACATAGCGTATGTCCGTCACACTTGCGTCACACTGTTATGTCCCCGCCTTTGTCGTCGTCGCCGCTGGCCCCCTCCCTCGCCGCTGCTCGAAGCCACATAACTCGAGCCCCCAGACATCGATTGCCGACCTCATGGCCTCCCGCGACCCGTTTCTGACCCCAGACGACATAAAAACCCGACTTTCGAAGGCCTTTCAACGCGAGCCTGAGCACTCTTGTCCTGTTCTTTTCCTCCGCAAAATCTTTGAGAAATGATGGCCCACTGCATCGGGGCCATCTATGCTCAGCTATATTTAGCCGCAGGGGTGTTGCGGCCGCGATTTCGTGCGCCGCCGCATGTGCGGCTATGCATGGGGCTGCATTGGCAGAAGAGGGATTGAGAGCGTGAAGTGGGCTTGAAGATGGATGACAATCTCCTTTGGCCACTGCGTAGCAGTACGTGCGCGCTTCGTTTTTGTCCGTGCTTTCCTCACCGACTTGCCTCCTTAGCAAAATACTTGCTGTTCGAGCCCACCCCGTGTGTACCAGGCGGACGGTCGCAGTGCACACAGAGCGCGGATCCGTACTATCAATGACACCAAATGACCGTGAGCACTTCAGATCGCGGTATAACTTGTCGCGCGCGTAGCTGCACGAGCAAGAACGGCTAATGCCTGCGCTGCCTGTACGAGGTGAGACCTTCAGTGCAGTCGGTCAGATGGGCTCAATGCTGCTCAACGAGGCCTTAGATGCCCTCTTGCACACGCACGCATGCCTGGCAGCGCCTGCGCGCGTTACATGAGGCGGTGTACTAGGAACCGCGCCACGAGCGCGTATTCTACGCCACGCAAGCTCTGGAGATGGTGTCGGTAGCTCCGGTGCGTGCGCGCTTGGTGCGCGCCACCTGCGTGCACGCACCTCCTGTTGAGTGCATGAGGTGTCTCACTACGCGTTCATTGATGGCAGGCACGGCGAACCCCCACTCCACTGCATTCGCCGCTCGTACACCGGAGGGCCCCTTTTACATGCCGCGGGTGCCCCTCGCTCTGCATGCAATGAACAGCGCATCTCTGCCCGCCTGGCTGCACGTGCCTGCTTGCTACGCGCTTATCAACGGTGGGCTCGGCGAACCCAAAAAAACTCGACCATAATTGAGGCTCGCGCCCGCTCCAGGATCTTCCAAAAAAAAAAACACGGCGGCGCTGCTTGGAGACGGCAACGGACAGTCCTCGCAGAAATTGTAAGTGCTTTTACATCAGACTTCTCTCTACATTTTTTTTGTGCCACGGAATCAGTAAGCTACTTGAGTGTAGTAGGTTTTCGTAGTCTTTGTTAGTTCTGAGAAGCAAAATAGTTGATTAAAAGTTGCACGTAAATGCTTTCGGTTCCAGGACAAAATAAATGAAAGGGCAGAGGGCGAATCGAACACTAAATGACTGCTTAAAAAGGCAAAAATAACAGACACGCAGCATAACCTCTCAGCAATTCAAGTATCTTGATCCTTGCCTCTCAACTCTACACCACGTCCGAGTATTTGAATAGAAACCTATTCAAATACACCCCAGGACATAACACCAGAGCCCCGCCGGCAGGTCCAAAAATGGGAGAAACTAGGCACCTGACCAGGCGTGGGAATGATTTGATCAAACCCAATGTCGACGCTCACGACTCATTTCCCCACTTCCTCGCGACATCTCAAGTGTACAAAGTACATTGAGGGATTCAAATAGGTCTCTTCTATGGTTGCAACTACTCATTTGTCGCCGTCACCTTCTTGTTGATCAGCTGTCGACGCAAATGCATTCAAGGATAGTTACGAGATCTCTGTTCATTCTGGACAACTTTCGGGTCGCAATCAACAATCACACGAATCTTGCCACCGACCTGGAAGAGTTCAAGTAAGATAGGATGAAACAAAGAGAGTTCAAGACGAACCCCAAGCTGGATGCCTTTTCATCCATATTGGAAACCGCTTTGCCCAGGTGGCCCCGACTTCGGCTCCACAGATAACGGACGCATACGCGTTGATGGTTCGAGCGTCAGCGGAAATCCGCGCTTTCCCATGACCTTGGAACGGTTAGAGCAGTATAATGAGCCACTAAAATCAATGCTCACCCGAATCCACTCAGTCATAACCTCTTCCCGGGGTTCGCTGACGACCTTTTCATGCGCGTGGGCCGCGACGCGGGGCTGAACGCCTGCCATACGGTTCTTCAGCGTGCTCCGAATGACGCGATAGTGGATGGGGGCCTTGCGTTCAGACATGCTGCCGCTCTGAGCAGCAATAGTTGCGAGCTTCATGGCATTCCTCGGTGGCATATTCCCGAAATCGATATCGGCGGCGTCATCGTCCATGTCGATGAGGTCAGAAAGGTCGTCCGGGTCGGGAAGGTGAATCGAAAGGTCATTGCGGGCAGGGCCCGCGTGAGATTGGGCAAGAGTTGGCATAGGAAGAGTCGAGAGAGTGCCGGGTAGGCAGACCAGAGCACTAGCTATATGAGGTCGTGGGCTGACGCGCAAGCTTCATGATGCCCTCAGCGAGCTAAAAACACAATAGTAAATGGGAAATGTACCTGTAGAGATGGGTGAATAGATATGAATAAATGTTGGGGATGTGGTGATATGACCCGGATGGCGTCCGATAGCGCAGCGCCGTATGGCGGCAAGAGAGCGTGTCTGATGAAGATGAGCTGGGATCATGTTCAGAGGACTTCTATAAACACACCTTGACCCGCTGTACGCTGACTGAGGCCCTCCATTTCCCAATAAAAATCTGAAGTGTCCACGTTCCCCGAAACGATCATTTGGGGTAATGGGCCACGCCGAGGACTGGCTAAAATCGTTAAAATCATACCGTATGCGTGAAGGTAGAGTACTAACCGTGTTCAAGGGCTGTGCCAAGTTTTGGGGCCGTCGCGATAGTAGGTGGTATGGTACGGCGTTGGCCATCTCGCAGCTTCGGAGGTGATTTTGGCAAGATCATTTGGATTCTTCGAGGAGACAGAAAGACCAGGGAGCGGATTCAGGAGCCAAGGGAGTGCTCTACGGAAGCCAGGTATCCACGGAGCAGAACGCGCCCCCGACATCGTGGATTGACCGTGAGGTGGTGAAGATTGGTGTGATTCTCTGGAGATGATGGCAAGCCGAAATTAAGAAAACCACGTGTTCGGCTTCCCACCAAGTCCAAAATTAGCCACGGCGCACCATCACGTTGCCGGATTTGCATCAAACTGCATTCACGGATGCGTCTCAACATGCTTTCTAACCTACAAGTAGTACTGATGAAGAAAAAACCTCTGGTAAGGTTATAATTCTCAAGTGGTCAACTAGCTAGGTTGGTCAACTACCTAGTCCCATACAGTAGCGGCACGACGGAAGTTGTTCAAGCCAAAAAAAAACTTTTCGACCCGATAGCCGAAATTCGAAAGCCGATTCCCCCTTGGTTCAAGCTCCTCTTTAAGCTCTTTCCAAGTTCACCAAGTTCACGTTAAACCTACGGCCACGACTCGAACCTGACGGCTTCAATTTATCTTTATTTCCGCCACAGATCTGCTACTTGATGCGTACTATCGACCCGCAATCTTTTCGCCGAATAACTGGTCTCGATTGGTCAGGTACCTTCTGCTTCAGGAATGCACTGGCCCGAAAGACTCGACGACCATTGCTTCAGTTGTAACTTGGAAGTAAGCCTGCGCTCGAGAGCTCATATTCCGAACCTTTCTCCGGCCGTTTAAAGCGGACAAGGATCGGACCGTCCTGTTCGAGGAAGCCTCAGCGCCAAGTAAAAAATGTACTGACACTGGAAGAACCTCCCCGTGAATAGCGCGTCTGCAAACTCGAGATTGCTATATCCGCAGCGGGAACCAATTTCCCCGGGAGGTTCTCAATACATCGGTCTGACGAGCGCATAGTGATCTGACAAGCACGATTTCCGCGGGCGAAGGTCGAATGCATTATTCTCTCTAAATGTGGTGGTCTTTCTTGAGGGACATCCTGGTATGAACACGGTACAGAGACTTCGTCCGCTCCGGAAAATCCAGCGCTGAATGTGAACCAGACGCTGCTCAACGTATGCTCGGGAAGGAGCCAATTGCAACAAAAGCTTGCCAGGCAGAAAATTCAGTGACGGCAAAAGTTATCTCCCATATTTGATTGAGCGCATGTCCGAGCATTGCGTCGCTGGTCCGCGATATTAATAACAGAGATTGGTATAAATTTTATTTTTGCGATGATCGTCAGGTACTTAAGACATCATTGATGCTGCCCGGAAACATCTACCTCTACCTCCTTCAGCTACTACTTAGGAAAGCCGCGGATTCCCTGCACAAATCGGGATTTGCGTTGCACAAGTAGGTCGATTGGAACCACCCACCGGCACTCTCGGCGCACTCTACGTTGACAGCGTTGGCGGGGAACCACAGAGCGGGCGCCGAGGGGAGGCATGCCCAGTCGCACCGCGTACAGTTACGGAGAGTGGGGCACCGATCCTGGAGCCCGTGCACAGCGTCCCACTCGATTTCAAAGGTCGACTTCTGCGGGGGCACGCGCTCCAGGGGCTGGTCGACGCGGTCCACGGTAAGGTGGTGCAAGTTCGGCAACGCTTCGGAGAGTGCGCGAAGGATTGAATGTGTCCAGCGCTGCGTGCGAGGGGCCGCTTCGGGCGTGAGGAGCAACGAACTCTAGGGCTGTGAGGTATGGGAAGGCGCTCGCGAGGGTGCGGGGGCCGAGCGTGGCCCAAAGTATCACCGTCCAAGATGTGGATTGGTAGCGAATGAATTTGAGAGACACTTGCATTTGGACCACTGGTTTTGGCATACCGTGTACAGTCAAGAGCCCAAAAAATACCGAGGATTTCATCGGCGCGCTGAGCAAGGAGGACGAGGATTATGTCTGCCGAAGGCCAACGATGCTGAAAGACGGAGCAGATTGAGCCTGGCGTAAGAGATATGTATCGAGAGAGGTTAGACCTCGCCGACCAAGGGCTTCTGCGCGGGGACGATCTGCGGGTTGAAGATATGGTGGGGCTGGAAGAGAACGTGAACGGCGAGTAGCAGGAGGCAAGGTCGAAGAAATATGACGGAATGGGAGGCGTGGACGCACGCAAAAATGAGGCGGAAAGGAAAGGGTACGGGGAGGATTGATATTATACCATTGGGCCGGCACGCACTCTAGGAAGAATATTGAGCAACAGGTCGAGTCCTTGGGACGATTACAGAGGGCGACAGGTGAAATGACAATTCACCCCGCTGCCAGACATTGCGCGGGCTCGATATAACTGCCTTGCGTCGCCCCCTTGCACCGATATGCATCGGCGTGGTGCCGATCCGAAGGACGAACTTGAAGACTGACTAGCGGCGGATTCTCGTCCAGTGTCATCGGCATTAGCGTCCACGGAGAGTCGGCTCAAAGGAAATTATCAGCATTGTGGATGGGCCTTGGATTGGCCTTGGAGAGGTGGAGTTGAACAAAGTTGAAGGATAGCCTTAAGCGCCGAAAACAAGCGCTCGGTAAAAACTTGACGGCATCACCCCGGCAATCAGACTCTTTCTCTTCTCTCACCACCACCCCACCCATCCTATACTGTTGCCAATACATGTATATCCTGTACCAAAAAACGTGGCTATGCTGGTTTACAGCCCCCGGCGGCTATGTCATGCAACGGCCACCGTTCTGGTGTATAGAACGGATGGACAACTGTATAGGTCATGTCGAGGCTTTCCGTCTCTTCTGTAGCTGTACCAAGTTTGTCGCGAATTCTTTCATTGTCATTGTAGAGTTCGTGTGTATTTGAGGAAATTTCCCTCGAATGAAATGGCAGCTCCCGCTCTATTTAACCCAATCGACATGTAACTGCAAGTTGGTCCTGTTAACAGAGCCCCCTCCGCCCACAGAAAACTTCGCGCCAATTGCTAAAAAGTGGATCCGCCCCATGTTCGGATTGTTCGTCCAAGGTATTGCCGCGCGTAGGACTCATGAGCCTAAGGTCGGCGGTCCCTTCGTCGATGAAACACTCAGAGGCCATGTTAATTTTGATAAATTTGCAGACATTATATATCAGGAGTTACAGCAGTCACCATGTTTTAGTGTTTTCTGTATTCAAGTCCACGACGATTAAATCTATATTGACCGGTTTCCCAGCTCTTGGCGCTCCCAAGCTTCCCTTGCCAACGTAACCGAACGTTGACGAACGTCCGCATTTTAATCGTCCGACCCTAAGCGACATGCTGGATACAGAGAAAAGTGCGATTGTTCCGGGTACGATCCGCCATGCCGCTTTGAGCGCCATTGTCATTATTAATATGGGCAAGACATGAGCTCTAGAATTGAAACAGGATATATAATAGACAATTACGGGTATGGTTGCAAGAGCAGGTAGATATTGGTATCCGCAAACGGGCATATATCAGTGAAGAATAAAGATACGGAACGAAAAAAGAAGAGGGAGATGTAGACTCTACCCCGCACTCGACTCCAGCACATGCAACACGCTCTCGTCATCGAGGTCCGTCTCCGGAGGCTGTCGTCTTCGTCTGCGCCGGATCAAACCGCGAAGAGGGCACGCGGGGTCTGCGGATGCATGTTAGTAAGGGCGCGAAAAGGAGGGAAAAAAGAATGCAAAGGTAGTAAAATGAGAGTGGAAGGAAAGAAGGGAGAGAGAGACAGGAAGGAGAGCGAGAGAGGAGATGAAGCGAAGCCCAGGGACTACATGGAAAGAACAACGAAAGGAAAGATATGAAGAAGAAACATAAACGCACGTCTCAATTATAGTGAGCGTCTTCGTGGGGTCGTGTGTCATGGTATACCTTAGGGGCCCGCGTCGTCATTTGGCTGCTGATGTTGGTCGTGGGGGGTGTTGCCGTTAGTCTTGTCCGCAGCGCACACACGTTCGCCCTCCTTCATTGGGGCCTGACCGCGCACGAAGTCTGGGCTGGTAGATTCGCTCCTCCTGTCGCGTAGATGTCGAAGCTCATGGAGCCGACGCGCGATAGACTTAGGGAGTGCCATCCTTCGTGAGTTGGAAATCTCGCGTGTGTGTGCGACGACTGTGACCCCGCGGGTGTAGAACGAGCGGCCTTGGTAAGGGTCTAGAGTGAAAGATGCGTTAGCGATGGTGTTAAGCGGGGGGTATAGGAGGACAGTAAAGGCGAAGAGAGAGAAAACGACGCCGGGAGACGGCGGGAAACGCACGAGGGAACATATCCCGGGGTGTCCGGGGCGCGGAGATGAAAAGGCAGAGACAGGAAACGAAAAACGAGACTCAAAAACAAAAGTCCGAAAAAGGAAATTTGACAGCTCCCGAAATAGACGGGCGGGTCACGGGTGCATGTCAAGTCGAGTGAATGTAGAAGGAGCAGAGAGAGAGGATGGAGGAAGGCAGCGGGGGTAGGGATGGATGGAATAGATGTAGCGCAGACAGCCGAGGGACGCGTGAAGAGAAAACGGGAGTCGTGGGGAGGAATATGGTAGAAATGAAGAAGCAAGAATATTATCGAAAAATAAAGGTAGATGAGGGAGAGGCGATCTGGGGTGGCGTAGCGTGGAGGAATGAATGAATAAAGAGAAACAAGGTATAGGCAAAGAAAGAAAAGACGCAGAACAAACAAAAAGACTTTCGAAAAAACGACTCACCCCCAGCCCTCGGCCAATAAACTCTGCGACCTCCGCAGCATGCACCCCCACCCCATCTCGCTCGTCGTCCACAGCTTCTGCGCCCCGTGGCACCCCCAGCGCCCACCATCGCTTCAGCCGCTGCGTCGCCCCTCCTCCCCTCCTCTCGCGCTACTGTTGCTGATGCCTATTCCAGTACTCGCGCTGCTCCTCGTGCTCGCCGTGCTCAAATGGCTCCTCCCGCGCCGCACCGCCCCATCCGCATGCGAATTATGCGAATGCGTCGACGAATACGACGGCGCGCTCGACACCGACCCGTCGCTCTGGCTCGGCGACAGCGGCAGACTGCCGCTCGCGTGGTTATTGGGAGTGTGATGATTCGCCGCGACGAACAGGGGCGGGGGCAGCGACGCGTGCGAGAGCAAGTCGCTGATCGGCTCGAACCCTGCGCGGTACGTGCCGCACACCTGCGCGTAGAAGGCTGCATACATGGAAGCGCGCGCGCCACGCCCCCACGTCGAGCTCCCCGTCGTTGCCGCTGGCGTTGGTCGAGTGGGAATGGGATTGGGAGTGGCATGCGAGTACGCTTGCTGCGCTTGGGCGCCGCTCGTCCTCGAGGCCCAGTCAGGTAAACGCACGCCCAGGAGCCAGATCTCCTGCGCGCTGCGGTCCGGCGCCGCTTCCCCGTCGAGCACATAGCGCACCGCCTTGTCCAGCAGCCTCTTCTTCGCGCCGCCCCCGCCGCTCTCGCTCTTTCTTGAAGTCAATGTTGTCGAGGACGCAAGCGCCGCGGCGATACCCGTACTCTGGCTTAACGCACCCGACAGCGGCGTAGTCAGCGACAAATATGCGCGAACCACCCGCTCAACTGCGCCGCAACGTTCCCGCGCCCCAGTCGGCTCGGAGACCGCATGAGCTGCAGCGTTTGCCCGTGCCCATGATCGCTACTATGCCCCGATGAGGGCGGCGGCGGCGGCGGCGTCGACCGCGAGAAGGGTTAGTGCCGTTCCGAGCGCATATGCGGGCGAGCGGTGGCACCGCCGCCGCCGTAGGCGCTAGGCGGACTACCCGGCGGCCGTAGATCGTCGTATTCAAAGTCGTCGGTGGTCGCCGCTCTCGTGGAGGGTGAGCAGCTCCGCCGCGCTCGGTGCTGTCCGCTCGGCGTAGCGGATGCGTTGTCGCTCACGCTCGCGGGTGTCTTTCCCCAGACCTAGAAAGTACCGCCCGCCGCCGCTCGAGGAAGATGTAGATGTCGATGCCACGGACGGACGGCGGGGGGTCGACGAGTAGGGATTTCAAGCGGTCATGCTGGGTGGGGGACCGGAGGAAGCGCGGCAGTTTGGATGCAGGCGTTGCGGGAACCGTTGGTGAAGTCGGCGCTGGCGTGGGCGGGACTCTGGAAGTCGGATTCGTCGCGGGCGGGGCAGCGGCCGTAGTCGATATGGATTAGGGGGTGGCGGCGTAGGTGGATTGGGCTGGCGGCGACGGCGACTACGATAGGTTAGAACAGCGCCCCCTGGCGGGGAAGCTTTGCTGACGTCGTCGATGCACGACAGACCGAGAAGCATCACGTCACGCGTCACAGATGCGATATTTTCGAAGAGGACGGCGACGTTGACGATCGTGCCAGCCTGTCGTCCTCCTCTTCCGGAAGCGCATATGTTGAACCTCAGCGGCTTTCGTCCCGCCCCGACCAGCTTTATCAGACGCCAGATGCCCGTTCTCAAACTTCCTCCATCGGTCAACGCGCTAAAGACAAGCTGACCAAACTTTCTGGCGGACGCATCTTCACCAAAGAGTCGACGCCTGAACTCAGCATTGAAGCCGCCCATCTTTTGCGTCGCGCCACCTCAGGGAAAATTGTACATCTCCATCTGTGCCACGCTTCAGCGGGCTAATCTTTTCTCAACCCATAGTTAAGCAAACTCGAGTTCTCCTTTGGCCTGTGATGGAAACAGCTGCATATCGATACGACGAGTAATCTGGTGTACAGTGAGTGATCTATCCGCCTCTAGAGCAGTAACCCTTAACTCCTCGCCTGCAGTCAGAGTTGATCTACACCGTTCTTTCGATAACAGAGGATGGCTCCTGCTCCCGGAAACGAACGTCATTAAAAGGATCCAAGAGTACATGCAAAGCCCCAGAACCACGACTTATAAACAGGTTTGCGCCTGTTCTCTCGCCCATTTGCGATTTCTACAAGTTCCCAGGTCTTCACGGACACAAAATTCACATACCGTATAGTCCCTCTCCAGTTATTCAAGGACGAGACTACCGTGTTCCAACGAATCTCGAAGGGTGAATACAGCAAGATATTGCCTGTTGAACCTTTTTCACCCCCAACGGTTGAATCGCACGCCAATCCCTTTTTCGTCATCGCAAACGCCGGGGCCAAACTCGAAGAGCACTTGGCCCTTCTGCCTAGCGACTGGCGATCCAGCCCGGATATCTTGGCCGTCCTCGGCCTTTGGACCGAGTGGAAGACCGTTGTGACGACCGAGCAATGAGCCAAGAGTTCGCCGTACTGACCCCGCGGCAACGGCGGGCAGGGTGCCGGAGATGGAAAAGATAGGCAGTCAGGAGCGAGGCGAGACAGGCGCTCACCGTCCGCCAGGTCCCGCCGCAACCCTCATTTTTCCGCCACCGGTGGCGCCGGTGCATGCGCCTCCCCGTCTGGTAACACTTTTGCGCGTGCTGCTGCTACGGACTTGCCGGGGCTCGACAGAGATGATACCAGTGATACCACGGAATCTGATATCCTCACGCAGGACGCAGTTCGCGCTGTCGGCTTTGTGGATCGCAGCGATTTTTTTGCGAAATGGCTGCATGGAGTAGGCTGTTCGAACAGGTATATTGGTTTTTATTTCGCCCAGTCTGATACTTATGTATTCTTAGTACCGCAACACTAGCGAATCCCGTAGAAGCGTATGAAATGTGTAGTTAGCGAAATCATCAATGTTCGAACGGCACCTCCGAGGCACGATTTCAGGAAGATATGTATGACGTTGATATCAAAATGCATCACATGTGATTTTTAACGATATAGCTCGAAGGCTTTTTCCTTTTTGCATAAGGACTTTTTTGGAGAAAAAGTGTTGGCGAAGATTGGGCAAAGATCGTGAGCTTCCTATGAGATTAAGCACGAAATTTCAAGAATTCGTTGACCCGTGATTTTTCTGCATCGCGCACTACGCGCGCGGGCGATGGCAAGGAGTGGACATACAATGCAGTAATTTAGATCGGCCTCAAGACTCCTGATATCACACCATTCCGATCAAGTTCCGCCTCCAAAGCACCTTGCTTAACGGACCCTCAAGCCGTCCTGGAGCCATTCTCTTGCGAGTCAGAGGCGTTCCAGATTCTTGTATCTCCCTATCTATCCGATCCTGGAACCTGGGCCCGGGTTCCACTCTTCAAGGAGCCAATTGGCCTATGGAGTGCCTCGCATCGACCTTGATTCGCCTATGTACGTCAAAAAGCCCAGGTTCCGCCGAAATTCGCTGGAACCTGGGGATTTTCGTGGAACCTGGGCTTGACGGTTTTAGCCCCATTTTGCAAGTTTTATTCGTCTGATCCCGGACGGTCCCACGCTTGCGACCATGTCGTTAAATAATGGCTCGTATCGCCTCGATTCTCAGGATATTCGTCAAAAACGCCAAGTTCGGCCGAAATCGGCAGGAACCTGGGAATTTTCATGGAACTTGGGCTTTTTGCCAAGCTCTGCCTTGTTTCGCAAGTTATTTAATGCTTGGCCTGCGTCAAATAAGCTCCGAAGTCGGTGGGACTTGGGGAATTTTCCTGGAACTCGGGCTTTTTGCCAAGCTCTGCCTTGTTTCGCAAGTTATTTACCACTCCACCTGCATTAAAGAAACTCTCGCGCACATGGAACCTGGGGTGTTTTCTATACAATTTATGTGGTGGTTTGATTAGAGTTAGTACATTGACTGATTTCAACTACCCACAGGAACGTTGCTAGTCTGATGTTCACTGACAAGTCACTGATCATCTCCTCTTGTCAAGAAGATAGATGTACCTAGACGCCGGCGCCCATCGGATCCGTCGCTGGTCACTGCCGGATCCAACCAAGCTCCCTTGGCTCGTCGCCACTGCTCACAATCTCGAATCCGCCGATGACGCCTGCCCAAAACCACCCCTTCCTCCGCGCCGTACGCGATCCATGTCGGATTTCGACGACCTCAAGCTGCGCGTTGATCACCTATCGCATTCCGAATTCCGCGACGCCTACCGGCTCCAAGCCTCCAACCGCCCATCTGCAAGTATAGAATACAGATGTACAGACTCTGAGATAAACAATTTACTGTAAAAATGAAAAACTTGGTACCCCAAGACCCTTTACCTATCGGCAACTACTAACTGGAATGAGCGCGCGTTTTGGAATGAGATTGGGGCTAGGATCGAACAGTAAGTAGGTGGAGAAGATGTTCACTATCGGTGTTGAGTGTTCTGTCAGACATGAACGTATCGTCTCAGATCTTCAATTCTGTGGTATCGTCATTGTCCATCTACCACATTCGCTACCACATCGAGGTACGGGGCAAACCGATACACCATCCAAGTCATGGCGAAGTTGTTCGCCTCCAACAAAGTGGGGAAGTGTAGCAATAGATGATCGAGACCGCCGTATTCGACCAACGTCGGCTCGGAGAGAACACTGGTCTTGACTCTCGACGCAAGACCTTGAAAAATGGTTGGGAAGGTCTGCGCTGGGTCGGCATCGATAGGCCCGAATCGCACGACTGAAAATTCATCCTTCTGACGTGCTTTGCCTTTCCCGAAGGGTGGTATGCTGGTTCTTGGAGGAGAATAGACAGTGTGATCGTGATGAGGCAACGACGAGGGTCCTGCGGACCCACTAGCAGTTTGTTGTAAGTCCTGTGCCTTCTTTTTAGCGAACAGTTCCGCCAGGTCCTCGCCCGTCGGCCGCTCGGAAGGTTCGGACTGAAAACACGATTGAACGATTTGCCACAGGCGATCTGGCATGACGTTTTCCGTGGAGTCGGTAGGCCTAGTTGGATATGGACTTTGCTGGCTCAATTCTGAGACAGCGAGCAAGATTGCCCCGTCGCCGAGATCGTTGAACGGGTGAACACCTTCAGTCCATATCTGAGGATGAGTTGTTTCGCTAAACATATAGTGAGAATAAGAGACATGGATGCAACAGACCTCGCAGCAAACACATCCAAAAGCCCACACATCCGATTCTCGTGTTCGTTTGAAGTCATTTTTCGGTGCGAGGAGCAGTTCTGGAGACATCCATCGTCTTGAGCCGGCGCGCGTGAGCGACTTTCTCGAACTTTCGGGGTCGGTGAATAACGCGAGTCCGAAATCCGACAAGCACGCATGGCCATCGGCATCTATGAGAATATTTCTCTAAAGGATAACACAGGTGGTAAGCGGGCGACCTCCCATCTTTGCATACAGCTCACCCCGCAGAGGTCTCCATGGACTACGTCGACGGAATGCAAATATTTCAAACCTTGAGCGACGTCGTCCAGCTGTTGGTTGCTCAATATTACAACCGGACATTTTAGATTGAACTGCTCACCAAATTGATTGCATGGATGGATGCCGGCGAATGTTCTGCTATATATTCGCGAACGTTGCCCATCGACATCCATAAAGACACCATGGCCCTGGCGGGCGCCGGAAACGTCGTCGAATCGACACCCAGAAATGGAACGATGTTTGGGTCTGAAAAATTCCAGAACAATTTGTTTCTCAGCGCGCAATGAACTCACGTCTAAGCTGGTGCCACACCAAAGCCTCTTGAACGAAGGTTCTTCGGGCGTCTGGAGTCTGATCCTCAAATATTTTTAGAAGCTTGAGAGCGACGTGCACCCGAACCCCGTCGTGTGTCTGGTATTCTCCATGATATACATTGGAGAAGCCGCCCCCGCCGACGGGTTGTTCGTTGAGCAGAACAATACCGCGGAGGGACAGCTCTTCCGGTAGCTGATCCAAATGCGCGGCCAACCAATTCAAAAATCGTCGAGCGCGTCGGAAGAAATTGTCTCCGATAATCCCGTAGTCCCGGAAGTGTTGGGAGCGACTCTCGAATGTTCTTTGACTCTTGATGATTTCGGCATGCGCCCAGCCGTGGTGCAAGATCTACACAAAGGCACATCAGATGCAAGGAGCCGTCTCGATCATCTAGCGCACATTATTTGTCATATTCAGGGCTGCCACCGCATACTTGTGGCCACGCTCCTCAGGCAAAGAGGATATGACCGCTCGGTACGTGTTCAGCTCAAGTAGCTGCGCCAGGATCTCCGCAATCTTTTTGTTGTCCTCGCCAAGTCTTTCGTTGGTCTCGGCTTGGCTTATTCCGCCAATCTTGGACAGGTTCTGGCGGAATGAACAATTGTAAAGAAACAAGAGTGTGAAAGCATACCCCGAAGATTCTTTTACGGATCGCCAAAGCCATTTGCAGATTGGCGAGGAACATCTCTGTGGGGTCGTCTCCGATAGAAGACGAGGAGGGAATGTTTTGTTCGTTTATACCCCGCAACATCCTGCAAGACATCAGTGGAATAACTCTGATTCAATCCCAATTATCGCACCTTTCCGCGGTGGCCCCTCCAATGCGGTGTATCCGTTTCACCATCAGCGAAAAGAGATTCTGCGCGAAATAGATACTTCAGCGATCATTAACACCGGCCAAGGGTCTCGGCGTACCTCGTAGAACATCGGTGGTGAATAATGTTTACCAGAATACACCACAGACCCGGTCTCGGAGACATATAAGGTGCTTGTATCAATTAAGCAGTCTTTTTCATGGGTCAAGACATAGCGAAGGAGATCTGATTCGGTCACCACGACGATGGCAATTGAATCCACAATGACTTGTAGTCTCTCCATGAGCATTCGCAGCTCGTCAGCCTGGTCAGGATTCGTAACGCCGTGTACTACTAGTACGGCTGGAAAAACTTCTGAAGATTGGGCGGTGCTCTCGGGGTCTCCATCGCCCGTCTCGGACAGTCGCTCCTGCGCACTCAGGAGCGGCTCGCAGATGAGCTCGTCAATAATGTGCTGCCTCTGTATAATATCGTCAAATGGCCGCGGATGGACATGTACACAAAACTTACATCCTTGTCAATGTTCTCAGGCCCAAGCGAAACCTCCCATCGCCCACCGCCGCCGTGGTAGATTAGCGGCCGAAATAAAAACCACTCGAAATATTCTGCGAAAGGTCTATATCTTCTGAAGTCGTCCCGGTATTCCGGACGACATCTTCCGATCTCGTCCCGGTATTCCGGACGCGCGCCCATGAGTGCGTAGATGAGCGGCCACAGGGTGGAGCGCGCCTCGCTGACATTCACGACAACGATGCGCAGAGCCGCATACTTCTCAATGGAGAGCAAAATTCCGCCGACAGTCTTCGCGATATCCTGGGAATCTTGGGCCTCCGATGTGATCCACACAGACTTGGAGCATGTGCTGGACCAATGACGAATGCTCTCCGAAAACTCCAGAGCGGGTTCCCATGCAGATGTCGCTTCTTCAGATGCATACGAGACCGCATTATGCAGCTCGACGGGGCGACCATCAAGAGGAAGTGAAATGGAACCATAGGATGGGCTGCTGAAGATGGGGAATCGCGGAAAGCGCCATAGTCTGAGCGAAGGTCTGGTCGAGTTGGCTGACACGAAATATTCCGCCGCTTGCATGGCTATTCGAGCGCTGCATCAATGGTAATATCTCTTTATGTACACTGACGACGAACCTTTCTTTCTTTGCCAGTATAGGGTCAATTTGTGCCAGAAACAGACTTGGAGCACGACATATACACAGTCGTAGACGGTGAGGAGGGTGACCTGTTTCGAGTCAGGTCAGTCGTCGTGGCTTGACTGTAGGTGCCTGGAACTCACGCTGAGAAATATACCTGTGTCGCCCCAGATAACTCCTTGTACGTCGGACAAATGTACTCCGTAAAACCACTGCATCGACCCATATATGCGGTGTCAATCGGACCCCAAACAAGACAGAATGAAGGAACTCACTGATAATAAACGCGAGTGAGCACATGGCCCTAGATGAGATTGAGTATTTTTCTGTCGTTCATTTGAGAAAGCATACCCCGGAGAGAAGGATGTAACTCCGGTTGGCTCCAGCTACCCACACAAAGATATGTAGGAATCGCTGGAAGACGCATGCATAACCTGTGGACAGATACTTTAATAAATGGACAAAAATCTTAGTCTTGGGTTAACGACTCACTGACGAACATCCAGAGAAAAGGTGGTGCCGCCAAAAGTCGCAAAGTGACTCCCTGTCTCTTTATTTCGCTCCGCATCATCATCGACATTTGGTAGCCGCTGAAGATATGCAGTATTACCGATCCCGAGGCAAGAACGACCCATAGTTCGCTGTATAGTCTAACGATATGCACCAGCATGGAAGAGAGAAAGCACCCCGACAGTAGGTAGGTAGGTAGGTAAAAGCGAAGCGGCAAGCTGTGCGGCGAGCGCCAATCCGTCAAGACGTGGGAGCCAACGACACATCATGTGATTCACATAGCCGCATCACAGCTAAGTATGTATACAAGCCGTGTTTTTTCGTACCACGCCATTCGCAGAGCCACGGACGACTTTCCACCAGTATTCTCTTTTTGAATATCGACCCAAATCTCTATCTAACTATGCATCGCAAGATTGGATTTCCGTTGGCTTGGAGCTGAGTAATAGATCTTCTGATGGTTTCGTGGCAGATTGGCGCCTGCCGCACAGCACACAGCACAGCACACAGCGTTGGCTGCTCCCACGTTGCTTCTCTCCACCATGCGCCCCGAACTCTCTCGTATGCTATGGGTGTGCGGAGCATTCGTGTCGGTCGCACTACAGCTTTTCAGCGCGTTCCAAATGTCGAGGATGATCTGGTTTACGTGGCCATCGACAGGGAATCCCTCCGAGAAATGGCAATTCCTGTCGTCGCCGCCAGTTTTGAAAATCTGTGGAGGTGAGTGCCCCGACAGTGTTGGCCATTCCTCAAGGGAATCCATCCGACAGACATTACATGGTTGATTATTAGGCCCATCCAAATCACCTTATGGGCCGTTGGATGCGACGACGATGTGCAATATTACGTGTTTGTGCTTGCTGCCTACGTGAGTAGCGCTTCTGATAAATGATTGGTCTCATAATGAAGACAATAGTGGATGCTGCCGTGGCTTCTATTACTGCAAGTCCCTTTTTACTCCGCGCGAAGAGACCTCCAATTTCAGGCAGATACCCGGTGCGCAATGTCGATTGGCTGGACATTCCAGGGGCAGCTGGGGGCAAGATAGGGATATTCTTCGGTGTAAGTACTGTCCCGGGAGTCCTCATTAAAGCTTACAGGAGTGTAGGTGACGGTGGCGATGATTTATGAGCCTGTTTTCAATGGTTCTTCAATCTTCGCCAGCCCGTTCTATGACTGGGCAGCGGGGCTAATAGGTTTGTCTTCACACTCCCCTCGTGCATTCTGAATATCATACCAAAACAGTCATTCGAGCCGCGGCATATTTCGCCTCGGCGGACTCGACATATCTCTCCCCTGCTAAACGGAATTGGACGTGTCTTTCTCTCATCAGAACGCCTTCTCGTGGTCCAATTTCACTTCCGGCTGATGCTCTCGATGCTCTCGACGTTAACTCAGCGGATTCCTGGCAAGCCCCTTTGCAATTCTCTGAAAGCGTCGGCCAGTGGGGCACGGACATTTCTGATTTCCAGGCTTTGTGGATTACTTCCCACACCCGGAATCTCAGAGATATCGGCGCAATCGTACGGGACGTTTTATTGAACGATGTACCGGGGCCGAACATTGCTCTTGTCGACGTCAGTCGATCCCGCTCGCCAATCTGGCCTCTCATCCATAGTCTCACGCTGGCCTCTGCGCCGTATCGATACCGGATTGCACGCTCTCAACCGGAGCCATTCTCAAGCTATTTCTGGATCAACCGTCTCCGGCCCTCTACCTTTCACGGCACTAGTGGGTTCTGGGATGTTTCGCCGACCGTGGCCAACGATTATGTGAGATCCGTATTTTAATGATATTCATATGTCCTTTCTGATGGTGTATGGGCAGGACATGTTCAACACCCTCGTCTGCCGTCCGCTCAAAGCGGCGGCGGAGCGCCTCTCGGAGAGCAGTCACGTCGACCACGAGACCGCCTATTTCCCCGGAATCCCTCCCGTCGTCCTTATCGTGCATGGGCTGAGAGATAGAAAACACGCCGAGGATCTATACTACTTCATTACTCAGCTGCGTCTCGTCCGGCAACCCGTTCGAATTGTCGCTGTCAGCGACCCTAGTCTCCTACGCCATGTGTTTGAACATAATACAGACGTTCTGCTGAATACGCGGGCGTTGTATATCTCTGACACGGGCTCCGTCTTATATTCAGGTCGCCGTTATCCGCCGCCTTTCTTTTACGAGGTGCGCGTAACATGGACGCTGATTCGTCGCATCCACTAATGGTTTTGAATAGCACCTCTTTGCGTTATTTGTGGACGCCATGCATCGGAGCTGCGGAACTAACGCGGAAAGGTGTAGTCGCAAATTGTGTCCACAGCTCAATTCTTACGTGATATTTTCAGAATGCTGAGTACTCTGGACGAAATATCCATTATATCCGTGTCTGGAACTCAAGAAGACACAGCCGATGCGACGCTTTCGATTTTGAGGAAGCTCCACTCCGCTTGGTTGATTCGCAAACGAATTCTTCAGGTAGGTCTCGCCTTGTGACCGCAACGATCTGACTCACCGCCGCAGTGCTCATCCGTGATCCCCGAAATCCTACCGCCGGAAATCAAGAAAGCGGTCGTCCAGGACAACGCCACAATTGCGGAAACTCTACAGGAATTCTTACTACTCAAATCGTACAAAGCAGCCATCTCACAGGTCCCCCGAGAATGGGCCTGGGCCGCGCTGAATGTGACGAACAGCGTCCGCCCACAAATTATTTTTTTCAGGCTTTGTATTTAGTTCTGTACAGATACTGGACCACGGTTTCGCATCTGACAACAGCATCCGTGACCAACATATTTTCACTCGACACGCTCACCGTTTTCTCAACTCGCTGGCAGCCCATCTCGAACTCCTTCCAAAGGAGATGAGCATCACCGGTATCGTCTTGCGCAGCCCACATCCAATCAGCGGAGGTGGCTTCGCGAACGTCTACCGTGGACAATATACGGACGCCGACGGTTTGCAGGTTGACGTTGCTCTGAAGGCTCTCAGAATCTTCCAGAATCAGACGGAGGACGCTCTCGCCGCCCTCCACAAAAAATTCGTGAAAGAGGCGCTGGTGTGGCACCATTTGAGGCGTTCGTTCATTCAAACACTCCATTCACACTTCGTCTCTGAACCATATTTTTCCAGACGATAATATTGTACCGTTTCTTGGCGTCGACTCGACGACATTTCCCGGTCCTGCTCGAGCGATGATGGTCTCTCCTTGGATGCCGCTGGGCAGTGTTCTGGGATATATAGCATCGATATCCGTCGACTATGCTGTGGTGGTCGTTGATTTGGTGCGCCAGGACTTATGCAACACACTATATATGTATTCTGACAAATCAAACAGCTGAACGATATAATTCAAGGACTGGCATATCTACATTCCGCGGGCGTAGTTCATGGAGACCTACATTGCGTGAGTGGCAGCCAAGGTCCCGAGTCTGTTCAGCTCACTTTTATTTAGCGCAACATACTCATCGACCACGATGGTCGTGCACGATTGGTGGACTTCGGGCTTGCGACGTTCGTCGATTCTGAAACCTCCCTCAAATCTTCGACGCGCGGCGGCGTCCCGCGGTGGATGGCACCAGAGCTGCTTTTAGCTCAGGAGGGCGCTTTTCGACGCACATCCGCGTCCGATGTATGGGCGTTCGGCTGTGTTTCATGCGAAGTTCATCTCATCCTCCCAGTGCTTTGGGAAAGACGTTTATTTTTCCACAGATTTGGTCTGGGGGAACCGTCCCATTCGCAGGATTCGGCGAGGCATTTTTCGTCAAGGCCATCTCTGGCTCACGCAGGGAAAGTCCGTATCCCACCAGCCCCCGCTGCAAGAACGGAGAAAATATGCCGGATGGTTTGTGGTATTGCGCTCAGCGGTGCTTCCAGTATGAGCCTCCCGAACGTCCAACTACGGATCTATTGGCACAGTCAATTTCAGAGATCGCCGCCGTCGCCGCCACTCCCTCCAACACCGACACCTTTAGCATGGGCAAGGACAAGCAGACTGCGCAGCCCGAGAAGCCCCTTCCAACAGTCCAATTCGGTCCGCTGGAGATAGTCCTCAGCGCCGAGGAAACTTTCGCGCAAATCGTCGAAGGTCTGTCCAAAGTCGTCAAAGCCGGTGCGCTCTCCGAGCCAGTGTCGGTTGAGCGCCGTCAAGACCATCTTTGGCTGCGCTTCCCCACATCACTGGAGGCGAACAATTTCGCGATGACATGGACGGTATACCGCTTTTCCCCTTACCTCGACGTTGTGGCACTTGTTGGTTAGGGTTAGGGTTAGGGTTAGGGTTAGGGTTAGGGTTAGGGTTAGGGTTAGGGTTAGGGTTAGGGTTAGGGTTAGGGTTA